>CM056208.1:10150030-10570030 GCA_029692085.1 Gymnothorax javanicus | reverse complement strand
GTCTCGTGTCTGGACCAGTGAGTCCATGTGGTAGCTGTGCGGTACATTGGTTTCCTGTTATATGTTGAGTTGTTGGAACATTTATTTGGTGGGCTTCAGATTCTGACTTGAGGCCATTTCACACCAAAGAAGGTGCAGAAAAAAAACAAAAAAACAAATGCATCTATCAAAAAATTCAAACCAATTTATCCCAATGAGCCTGTGCACACCAGATCCAAAACTTTCCTATTTGGCAGTCTACAAGTATTCCGCATTTTCGGTTTGTTTTTTTGTTTCACCCTAGCTATGAAAAGGCCTTTAGTTCTGGGGAGATGAACTTCAGAAGTACTCTGCTATTTGGCCCCCGGGCGAAGGCATTGACCGTCCAAAAAACTGCCCCATTGACTGTACTCCTGTGTCTCTCTCTTACTCCCCACTTGCGACTGTTCTTCTCTCAGGGCATCTTTGGAAAAGCAAAACATGTCCTCAGTGGATTTTCTCTGGTTAAATGATGCTTATATAAAGGGAGCTTCATTCACACCAGATGGCACAGCTGCTGGTGAACAGGAGTTTGAGGAAGACTTGCACTGCCTGTCCTAACCCACACAGAGGCATAATCCTCAGCATTCGCATTCGTATGTCTGAGGCACTGTCAGCATCGGAAAACTTACGGGCACCATTACATGTCTGCAAGGCTTAACCTTACGCCATAACCCTGTGACTTCAGCTTGAAGAAGAAATGTCACTGATGACGCTAACACTCCCAGCCACCCGGTTTTGCTTGAACGTCAGCTGTAAAAGTAGTTTTATTGACAACTTTGTTGTCATGGAAGCATGGTGTAATCATCAGCAGAACACCCAGAGTACAATACCTGACATTTAGTGTCCTGTGTTGAAGGGCTGTGTCTTTGTTCAATACGAATTAAACCTTTCGTTTCTCCTCCTCTCTCGCCCAGCTCTTACTCTCCATCTTTTGTTTACTCTTTCTCTCTCTCCTGCTTCTCTCTCTCTCTCGTTCCACCCCCCTGTGACTATCTATTTATTTTTCTTTGTGCTCGAAATTTCAAATTTCTCCTCACAACCTTTCGTTGTCTAAAATTAATAAATAATGAATCAATAATCACTTAACTATCTCCCTTGGTGTGCTTGACTTTATCAAGTCAATTTTGTTGCAACTTTAAATCATCCGTAAGTTTGGTGATTATTGTTATTGTGGCTCATCGTCTATGTGGGATATTTAGGCTATTTTGGTAATTGAAATCACATGGGCTATTTCATTGTCTGATGAATATTGTTTTATAATAATATCACACCACCCAAATTTGGGAATGTTTTCCTCTAATATCCATTTTCAGTGTCATTTTAGACTGACTATACAGATGGCTATGTTTAGCGATTAGCTACCTTAACACTGAAGTATTAGCCAGGTGCACAGGTAAATTTTACCTGTCAGTGGTTTTGGGTATACAGTGACCCCTGGGAGTTTTAATGTTATTATCAGGTCCTGTTGATGAAGAATAGCTAGCAGTCCTCCCTGCTGTGGACCATGCCTTTGAGAAAGCTGGTATACCTCCCCCTGTCTGATAAATTGGTGAGGTCTTTTCAAGAGACTGACTAGTTTCCCTCCAGCCTGTAGAAGACTTCTGTACCTCATACTATCTGATATATACACTGCCTGGCCAAAAAAAAAATTTTTTGCACGCTCAGATATTTAGTCGGAGCCCATATACTGTGGCTTTGATTGCAGTGCAAATTTGTTATCTTTGTTTTGACTGCCGCATGCAACGTCAGAATATTTATTTTCAATTACAGTTGCAGAAATTTTTGGCATCTTGTCTCGACAACAAGATAGTTAAACCTCTCTGTAAACATGTCCAGCACATCCCAGTAACTTTCAGTGCAGTTAAGGTCAGGACATTGTGGAGGCAAATTCGTGAGCGAAAATGATTCCTCACGCTTGTTTTTCTCTTTCATTGTTTTCTTTGCTAGATGCAGGCTAGTCATTTGCCCCTTCTGAAATACGGTAACATCTTTTCCACCACCAAACGGATGCGTCTTTCAACATGATTTTCTTAGAAATGACAAGCTATGTGCTTCATCAGTTAGGGTTAAAATAATTTTTGCCAGCTGAAACATTAATTGCTGCAATAATGATCCAGTCATGGTATTTGTTTATATCCAAACGGCAAACTTTTTTTTTTTTGGACAGGTAATGTAGGTCAGGGGTCGCATTTATAACCAGTAGGCGCAGAAATGGTATGTATGCCAATCTTACTGCGGATTTTAGCTGAAGAAGACTCTCCTCTCTCCCTGTCCCACAGACTCGGTCCTGGAGAAGGCCATGCATAAGTGTGTGTTGAAGCCGCTGAGGGGCGTGATTGACGAGGCTCTGCGGCACTTCCAGGTGCGAAGCGGGACGTGGCAGCTGCTGCGGGACAATATGGCGCTGGCCAAGACCAAGCAGCCCCAGGAGCTGGGCGTGGAGGGGGCAGTTCCCCCTGACCCCGAGGCCATCGAGAGGATACGTCACAAGATCCAGGTCATGTGCAAGAAGTACTCGCCCGAGAAGAAGGTGGCTGTGCTGCTCAGAATCTGCAAACTCATCTACACCGTCATGGAGGACAGCTCAGGTACTGCGCTAACCCGCGCTGCTCCCCGCCTCTCTCTTTATTGCAGCTCCGCGCGTCTCGCTCACTGTGATCGGATGAACTGGACGGACTGGTGTGCTTGTGTGTGCGGACTCACGCGCGCTGAAACACATTTTAACCCCTCAAGGCGTTAAAATCGTGGTCCTCCATGGCCGAGAAGTGCTGGTTGTGCCCCTTCCCTTTACCAGAGAATGTTACATGAAATCAGTCTGGCCAATCAGAAATACTAATTGTTCTGTTAATTACGCGATTGGAGGGAAAACCAGGGTCGGATTTGGAGTCGAGATGCAGATTTAAGGATTCCAGCTGTGAGGTGTAAAATGATAAATATGTTTGTTAATAAACATTCTAATGCCGACCGAGACCAATTGAGTCCTTGACCACTGATTTTGGCCTTGTAAGGGTTAAGAAAAAGCGCTCTCACATGTCCACATAGACTCGGAAGCCTCTATATACACACACACATATTAAATTTCATGACATTATTTCCATTTAAGTCGGGTAACATACAACTCAGTGTGTAAGGAAATACTGAAGTGCTGAAAATTTAGAGACAGGTGCCATTTCAACTGTCAGGAGTGAACACACTCTCAGATGTAAATTGCTGTTTCTTTTTGTTGTGGAGCAGACGTGCACACACACAAACACAGAGACAAGTGCGCGCGGAGACAAAGACGCAGAGTCACACACACAATCGTACATTACCTAATGTGACGAGTCCTGCTGTGTGTGTGTGTGTGTGTTTTAGAGCGGATGTATGGCGCTGATGACTTCCTGCCCATGCTGACCTATGTGCTGGCTCAGTGCGACATGCCCCAGCTGGATGCAGAGGTGCAGTACATGATGGAGCTGCTCGACCCCTCCCTTCTGCAAGGAGAAGGTACCCATCTGCGAGCTCCTCGAGAATTTTACACCGACACCTTCTTAACAGTGGCGGGCGATGGACAGAGAACAAGGAGGGCGGATAAACATGTCTTTAACTCTTTCAACCCCAGATATTCTAGCATCACTATACCCTTCAACCCCACAGCCCTCTGTAGAGGGCTGGTCATTATCTGGACATTGTATCTTACTGTTATCTCTGGAATCCCATTAAATGTAACCTGATATGTTCCAATCAATTAGTCAGATTGTTTGAATTTTCCCTACAGGAATTTGGGGTTGAAGGGAATATGTTGGTCAGCCCTCTGTAGAGGGCTGTGGGGTTGAAGGAGTTAAACTGCGGATTAGTCTTGATCTGTTTTCAGTCAATTTCCTGGTAAAAGACACTTGAACTCTCCCCTCTCAGGTGTAGCTAATTGTCTTCGTTAAGATGAGAAATCAAACGCACCAGTTGAATGCAAAAAAGAGCGCATTTCAATCTTTTCCAATTAAACAATCATTACGCACAGGTTTGACGCATTTCTTAGGATGTGACAAAATTTAACGCGGAAAATCCACAGTGGTTTTTTTCGTGAAGAGTTGCCTATTAAGGCGTGTGAATTAAACATTTTATAGAATTTTTTATTCACTCGCTTAAACATTTCATCATAAGGGAAACTAACATGTTGACCAAGAACAATGATTGAAATCGGGTCACTAATCTCATCCGTTTCAAGGGATGTTTTCCGCCCCCTCGGTTTTCCGTCCACCGCCCGCCACTGCTTCTTAAGGGGCTGCTGTTATTCTCCCTCTGTTCAGTACTTATGGATATATATTGCTCTGAGACTGCCTGCTTTAATTCTGAGGGTGTGTACGTTCATATGGAGTCCGCCGTGAGCGAATTACAGCCCAGCCGCGTTTAAAATGCTCACGGGCCCTCAAAGTAAATAACAATGATGTCGCTGTTCAGACTGGAATGGCGTGATTCCTCTCAGCTGAGCTCATTTCTTTCGGCTGAAGCAGTACTGCAGGCAGGTCCTACCACTGTGCACCCGGGAGCAGCCAGTCTCTCCAACATAGGAATGCTGTCTGACTCGCTCGGAGTTTGGCAAGATCATGCAGGCTGCTTTTTATAGTAGAAGAAGAAAGTGGAGAGGCTGAAAGTGTGTGTGTGTGTGTGTATAAAAGAGAGAATAGTCTTCCTCTAACTTTGTTGGGGTTTGCTGTAATGTGGACGGTGGTTCTCAAAATGGAGTCCTGAGGTTTGAGCAATACATGAGGCGGATTCACCCACAGAAAGCATTGTTCTATTCAGTAATGTCTGAATTCCCTCATTTCTTGATCTACACATGCTGTTTGAAAAAAAAAAAAACTTAAGATTTGCGGAAGTTCTACGCATACGCATGAAAAATAAATAACATTGCGAAAATCAGAATTTTCAGGCCACTTGTTTATGTTTTTCAATCTTGCATTGATAGTTAATAGCCTATTTATTTTACTTTTTTTGGTAAGTTCGGCAAAAATATTGCCAAATTGTCTAAACAGCATAACTCATTTCAAGATTTTCCGGGTAGATAGAAAATTGAACTTGTCAAGAAGCAAGTCGATGCAAGCTAACATTTTCTACTTGGTAGAGAAAAAACAAAAGCTCTTAAATCTCAATACAAGGTGGAACGCTTGTTAAAAAATACTTGTATGCCATGAAGCCAAATCTAAGCCACGCTTTTCCTCTGGCAGGTGGGTATTACCTCACCAGTGCCTATGGAGCGATGTCCCTCATCAAAAACTTCCAGGAGGACCAGGCCGTGCGTGCGCTGAGCGCCGAGACCCGTACAACTCTCCACCAGTGGCACCGCCGACGAACCACAGAGCGCATCCGCCCCTGCGTCGAAGACTTCCAGGTATCGCCCAAACGCAGGCGGCGAAAAGACTCCGCTTTGGAGGGAGTTGAGGAGGATAGAAAGAAACAGAACGGACAAAGGACACCCTCATTTGTTTCATACGTTTGATCAGACTTAACTCAGCACTGCTAAAGCTACTCTCGGACGAACTTTCATTCTGCGCCGGCTATCTGTATTTGGACAACTTCCACTGAGTAGCTGCTTGCTATGCTTGGACATATGTACGTCGCATATTTGCTAGCTATGCTTGGACACGCTTGAACTGTATAGATGCGAGCTATAATCGGACCACCTCACATCTTTACTGCAGCCTGTACCTCAACAAACCTCTGTTGCCAAGCTGAGTTGATAACCCGAGATCACATTTTGTGCCTACTTGCTCAGCTTGTGTGAATACAGATAAGACTAACTTTGTACTGCCACTAAACATGCTGCAAACTGACTCTGATAACTAGAATTAGCTCTCTTGCTAACTATTTCAGTACTGCTATGTTATTACATTTTCCTCTTTGCCGACTACCAGCTAGGCTACTGGTGGACATTTTGCATAGCTAGGAGTCCTCACTCCTAGTCCTGTTTGCAGTTGCTATGTAGAGTTTTGACTTGAGGGTTGTAGAAAAACCGTTCATGGAGCCATTTTGTTTCCATCACATTATTGGGCACTGTTTCAAAGTATTTTTCTGGTTCTCTTTTTTTCTCGTCTCAACATTTTCCCCTCTTATGTTAGTTGACACCATTGCTTGCTGATTGATTGTTTTTCCCCCAAAATGAATACAATTCTCTTCAGAGAAAAGAACGCAAAAATCCAACAATTTCCATTGTGCGCAGTGGCTCGGTTTCATGTGATGGAAACAAAATGGGATCCTTTTCTTGAGTTGTCGCAACTCTGTCTAGGGACTGGAGTGCTGTTGGGTAGCAAGATGTTTTCATTGTTTCTCATAACTTCTTTGACCAATCAGAGCAGTTGATTCGAGGGTGACTCGCCTCACCAGGCTTCTCTGGTCTTAAGTGGTGAGAACAGAACACATCCACCCCACAGGCCCAGGGCAGGGGATGGTGGAGCCCCGGGGCTGTGTGTTCGGGAGATGTGGGAGGTGAATACTGCTAGCTGAGCGGCCCGTGCGATGTCTCTCCCTATGTTTGTGCGCAGAGTTACCTGCGTGTGGCCGTACAGGTGTCAGGCAGCGGCTGCACCGCGAAGACGCTCCTGGTGCCTCCGCTCTTCACCGCCCGGGAGGTGTGCCAGCTGTGCGCTCGCCACTTCAAGGTGCCCGACCCGCAGAGCCATGCGCTGTTCCTGGTGCTGGGCGACAGCACTCAGCAGCTGGCCGAAGACACGCACCCGCAGAGAATCAAGGCGGAGCTGCACAGCAGGCCTCGCCCCCAGCGCTTCCACTTCCTGTACCGCAAGCTGGGTGACCCTCTCACGCCCCGCCACAGCCTCAAGGGCAGCCCATCGGTGAGCTGAACATGTGCGGGTCTTGAACTGTACTACTGACGGGAGCTGCTTCAGTCAGAGAGACTCCACCGGTCAGAGGTCAGAGAGAGCCTCGGGCCTCTCTAAAGCCCACATCCCTACACCACGGCTAGAACCACACCAAAAACATGCTTTCCTCATCTCTCTGAGCACTTAATCAGGAAAATGAGTGAGTCCGCAGGACTGCTACAAGGAAGGAGGAGGTGAAGGAGCCGCGAGTTGCGACTCCTCGGTCCTCAGGGTTTTTAGCGGACAAAAGCCAGCGACACCTCCTCAAGGGAAATTAGCTAGCATAAAACTACGTGCTGAAGTTCTGAGGTGCTAGTCCACAGGAATCCAAAACGGAGGTCCTCAAACTTATTCAGGCACGGTGAGGAAAGCTGCTCAGGGGACTTTCTCCCGCTGCCTTGGGTAGCTTTTTGGGTGCCTGAGTTTTAAGAGTGTTGGGAGTGTCGGTCCTATACGTTACCTCACCTCCCTCCAGATAACGCCATCTTTACTGTATTTAATACAACTATTCACCTAATGGAAGTAGTAAGAGTGAATTTTGGCAGTATCAAGCTGCATTCTGGGAGTTGTATGCTGTATGATACCCCAAATGATTTAGTGCTGCTGTTTGTCGGTCCCTTTTTGAACAGCAGCTTGTTTCTCTGAACTGAAGGTAACTTAAATGTATATAACTGTACAGTAATTATATATTTTTACGTAGCATATTTGCTTTTGACTTATTTTTTGTAGCACTTGCAGATAAACTGTATTACAGAGATCATTAATTTTCAAGTGAATTTATAAAATTTATATTCTTTGTATTTTTCAAAGAGGAAGGAATCTTATCACTTAGTGTCAAATTTTCTCTATTGACGTTGCTGCCTGAAGTACTGATATTAATAACCTGGGAACCCCTACCCAGCATGTTGCTCATTAGTGCAGTCAGAACAGTGTGTACAATGCTCCCCATCACAACCAACGTCACAGAAACTAAAACCATTGAAAAAGGGTGGAGACAAAACGTGGCCATTATTACTGAGATGAAGAATATTGTTTATCATCCTACAGTGCATTGTTATTCTTGTTTCCACGCAAAGAAATGTCAGTGGGTGTCTTGGTGTGGAACGCCTCGCTTTGACTTCTTTGAAAGAAGGTGTGCCTGGCATTAAGACTGCTCGGGAAAGTTTTTTTTGTTTTGTTTTTTTTTTTTTTTTAAATGTGTTAACAGAAACCCAGCTGTTCGCACAAAAGATGTCATTGTGGTCATGAAGCAGACCTGTTGTGCAAACACTCTGAATTACAGTATTTACTGTAGAAGGGCAAATAAATGATTGTCTTTTGTAAAAGACAGTGGGCCCAATTTACTAAGGCCTTTAGCACATGCAAAATCTTTTTGCCCGTGCAAAACCAATAACATTGCCCATGATTGGCCAGGGTACTTGCCTTGCACCAGTCAGTGGCAATTTTACTGGTTTTGCGCCAGCAAAAAGATTTTGCATGTGCTTAAGGCCTTAGTAAATCAGGCTCAATGTTTTCTAAATCTACTCTGAAGACCATTATCTTTTTCATATTGTGTTTTTCACCCTGAAGGATTCACAAGTAATTGCATTTTGTAGAGACCTGTCTTGCCACTGGGGAAATGACAAAAATAGCCCACAAATGGCATGATGTTGTATGAAGGGGTATAATGTTACTCATAATTTAACCAAAACTCATAAGTTCACGTGATGATCCAGATGAGATGTGCTCAAAGCGGGTACACCATCAAAAACACTTGATTTTAACTGCAGGAGTGTTACTGGAATGTTGAAATGATATTTATGCATTTGTATTGCTAGTCTAATATGACTTTTTGATATAGTGAAACAATCAGTATAATAAATATTTATCATCTGTGCCGGAATTTTCACAGATCACTTTGTAAGGCGCCATTTAATGCGGCAATATTATGATTTTATATTGACTGCCAATTTGGGAAAGGCAAGTATTTTATTTTATTCTCTGAGCCACCTCCACGACAGCCATTGTAGTGTATCCTTTAAACATGATGAAGTGCAGTAATGTGTTTAACCGTGTTTGATTTCAGTTTACTGCTTTGTCTGGAAGTTTTGATGAATAAATGGATTACAGGTTGAAATAAACTGTCTCTGTAGTTTGTTTTCTGTTACTGAATGTTTTGACAAATGGGGGGGATGATTCAGGGAATTTTATTTCATATTCTATCTTGTCTGCAGTCCCTTCTTTAACGGCTATTGCACCATTTTACTTCTAACGTTGGTATGACTTAGATATTTGGCATAAATGAAGATCTATGCCTACACACATGAAAAAAGCAATAAAAACAAATGGTTACTGTGGAAGTCTGGGAGTAACAATGCTGTCATCTTATGGCCGTCCTGAAAACGGCGTATAATAAATAAGCCACAAAGAATTCTTCTTATTTTGGATTTACTCACCGTGGGTAACCATTTACAGACACCAAGGTAATGTAACAAACATTTCTTTTATGAAAATTAAGTTTAATGGGCTGAAATATAGGATAAATAGCCCTTACAGTATGTTTTTTGACAACCAGAGATTGCTTATTTAAGCCATTTTTGAGAATTTCCTTGCATAAAATAAAATACAACATTGAAAAAGACTTAAAAACTGTCTCATTGTGTTCAGCAATGATCACTACATTTATATGCAAATTCCATAAAAATACCTCAAATGTCAATAGATATTATGATTATCTCAAGCAAGGAAGCTAATTGTACATCCAGCTCAATTATAAATTCAAACAACATGCAATCATCAACAAAACAGGCCTTGTGCAGTGGCTACAATCGAAGCGGACCAGTTGTAATGCTGCACGGCCAGGATGCGCATGAACAAATATCGCGATTGCTTTTAATTGTTTTGGAATACAATGCTAGGCATCAGTATGAGGTATAGTTTGTCAGTTAATTGGGTTCGTAGAAGAAATCTTACTCTCATTTGTAGTGAATGGCTAGCTAAGAAATACATGTTTTCTTCAGGATAATATTCAGCTTTCCTGATAACACGTTTGAAGTTGATGCATGTTTGATACAAGAGACACTCATAGTGTAAATTTGGGTTTCTGAAAGAACCTCTTCTCTCAATGGCTATTTTTCTGTGGAAACATGAAATAAAACCACCTCTTCGCCCACTTTAAACTTGCTATGTTGGAATATATGAAAAACTGATCCTTGACAGTTCTGTGGAACAATCCTATTGCAATTGTACATTGGGTATTATGTGGTGACCTTAAATGCTGTCTCTCTCGGTCAGTTGAAGAGATGCATTTTTATGTTAAAGTGCTTGATGATACAAATACACAGCATATTATGCAAATTAAGGCAATGGTATGCATGGAATGCCCTCAAATGACATCTCAGTTGCGCACACAGGGAGTACAGAAATTCTGTTTGTGATGTGTGGCACCATCAAAACATGAAGGTAGGGCTTTCAAGTCACTCCAATTTGCAGCTTATTTATTCATTTATTTTTTTGCAAATATAAATTACTATTCAAAGCAAAACTACCTGTGACACCATTGTCACTGACAGATAAAATATAAGAATGATTATTAGTATGCAGTCTTAACTGGCAAACCCCTAATCTTCAATTGTTTATTTATTTATTATTATTACTTTTTTATGTTACCAGAAGCATTGACTCGGAAAATCATGAACTCTAATGGAATCTACCAGCCTGGCTGCCTGTGATTCCAGTCTGTTCAGTTAAATTGACACTGGTTTTTGATCTGACGCTTCAGCATGGCTTGTAAAAGAGTTCGACACACATTTCATTAAAATGCCTCAACCCTCTACATTACTTCAATCTCTCTCTCTCTCTGTCTCTTTCAATTCAGGAGCAGTTTCTCAGGTGAATATACAACCCCAATTCCAAAAAAGTTGGGATGCTGTGTAAATTGTAAATAAAAACAGAAGGCATTGATTTGTAAATCTCAATAACCCACATTTTATTCACAATAGAACATAGACAACATATCAGATGTTGAAACTGAGACATTTTACCATTTCATGAAAAACATTAACTCATTTTGAATTTGATGGCAGCAACACATCTCAAAAAAGTTGGTAGAGGGGCAACAAAAGGATGGAAAAGTAAGTGGCACTAATAAAAAAAACAGCTGGAGGAGCATTTTGCAACTAATTAGGTTAATTGGCGATAGGTCAGTGACATCACTGGGTATAAAAAGAACATTTTAGAGAGGCAGAGTCAGAAGTAAGGATGGACAGAGATTCACCAATCTGCAAAAAACTGCGTCTAAAAATTGTGGAACAATTTCATAAAAATGTTCCTCAATGTAAAATTGCGAAGACTTTGGGCTGTAATTTCTTGGCGCAGCGCAGGGTGACGCAGCCCACGCAGTGGTAATTTCGTCCGGTGCAGCCCGCGCAATGGTAATTTTGTGTGGTGCAACACCGTGCAGAGCCACTTTGGCAATTTGGTGGACGGACGTGCGCCGAGATGGGTGTGGCGGCGTAGTAGGGGAGGGGTCACATATTCATCATGACGCAGTGACAATTTCGTGGCAAAAGGCTCCGCCGAAAGTGCGCAGAGAGCTCGCCAGCTCCAACCTGGTTTACTTTTGTGTAATTTGGCTGACGATTGCACAGTGCGCACATCGTCACGAAACCTCACCGCAGGTTTCAGAATGTCAGGCACATTTCAATGCGATAAATAATTACAGCAACCACTATTTAATGTAACTATCTGAATCAGGACATAAATTATAGTATCTATACCGATTGTCCTGATGTCAGATCAAAGGCGGTTGGCATGCGTAATGGAAACTCCACCTGGCTTAATCAACGCAGCTGAATCTGTGATGCAAACTAACGACTTCACATCTTTCTCAGCCAACCACAAACTGCCTCGGCATCAGGCAGTGCGTGTATATATATATATAATGCTTGCATTCTATGCTCAGTAAAGCCGCTTGCACACTGGACGCGAAACAAATTTTTCGCACGACTGATTACATTCAAAGTCAATGCAAAGATGCGAATACACGCGAGTATTCGCGTCTTTGCATTGACTTTGAATGTAATCAGACAATCATCACAATCATCTGACAGACAATCATCTGACAAGAGTGGGACAACATTCCTCTCCCAAAACTCCAGCAATTGGTCTCCTCACTTCCCAGACGTTCACAGACTGTTGTTCAAAGAAGAGGGGATGCTACACAATGGTAAACATGGCCCAATCCCAACTTTTTTGAGATGTGTTGCAGCCATCAAATTCCAAATGAGCTAATATTTTTCATGAAATGGTAAAATGTCTCACTTTCAACATCTGATATATTGTCTATGTTGTATTGTGAATAAAATGTCAGTTTTTGAGTTTTGCAAATCATTGCATTCTGTTTTTATTTACATTTTACACAACATCCCAACTTTTTTAGAATTGGGGTCGTAGTAAAACCCCAATGCTGAAAAAGTTGGCATATCATGAAAAATGCAAGTAAAATCAAAAAGAAGCAATTTGAAAAGCCCAATCACCCTCTGCAATCTTGAAAACTCGACAAGGCACTATTTTGTGGTTTAACCTATGAATTCAAATAATTACAGAAAATATATGCTTATTTCAAATCTGATTGCTGCAATAGACTCAAAATATGTTGGTTTGGCGGAAATTTTAGATTGATAATTACATGACGGGGTGATGTGAAACAAGTGATGCTAAACAGGTGGGCTAATCAACTTATAGTGTGCAAAATGGCCGAGTCCCTCAAGAGCATGTCGATGTTCACCAGTTTGCCTACAGATGTGTGAGAATTGAGAACAATGTTCCCGTAAGACAGCGTTGGAGGGATTTCACCCTGTACAGTGCATTGATACAACGCAAAAAGTAACTATGTTACATTTTGCTTTGAAATGCAACGCAAAATGTAACAATAAAAAATTTGTTACATTTTGTGTTTGTAGTCACAACGCAAAATGTATCATTTGAAATCTCAATATATTTGGTCAGAGAAATTGTGAAATAAACAACTTTATGTTGATTTCAGCCATGAAGTCAGTGACAAAAGCAACTTTTTCATTTTGTCTACCACACGCTAAAAGAAACTTTTTTTATTCAAGCCGGGTGTGAGTATAGTGTATATAATGCTTCAATTAGCATATTAACTTCCGAGAAATTTGGTTGTAACACGCAAAATGAGTTTCTGAGTTGATTACTGCCGTCATAAGTTAATAGCAAATTACGGCGACAGCCATATTACTGATGACACACCTGGTTGCTACTGCATGTGCAGCATATGGATATTAAATATTCAATTCTAAACCCCCTTCTCACTAATGAAATCCCCTAAAATATATTAGTGCCCCTTTTTAAAAATCGTTCTGGCAAATAAAAAGCTGTGAAAAAAGTGGTGGTTGGATATGGAACTCTTTCCCAATCCATTTTAAAGAAGGTAAGTTGTTCATCTCCTGGACGGTCTTACGGTAGCGTCATTGACTAAATCAGTTTGCATAATGGTGAGACACTGTGAGTATGAAGTACTACATATTAACAATTGCAATCTTGCCCGTGAATACCTCCTTAAATTAGAAACATTGCAATTTATGTCACTCAGAACAGGACCTGCAGTGATGGCGAGTTTCCCCCAAACAATGGTTACTCGGGCGTTTCTTTGGCATGTGACGTAGTTTCCTGTTCCTGTTTGTCTAACAGAATCACATGCACAGTTATTTTACGTACTGAGTATGCATCCTATTACGATCATGATACTAGGCTCAATTGATGGTTTTTTGGATTAGATGCATAGACTGTATAAAAAGATAAACGAAGTAACCGTGACGTCACCCATTGGTTTAGCCTCCATTTTGGCAATTTGAACAGCGCCATTTTGTCATTTTGAATCCAGATGTGATTCCTATTGGACGAGAGCATGAATTGAAGATCCAGGGAGGAGTGAGGGGTGTATCTGACCGTATCTGATCAGGACCAGAGGATAGCCACGCCCCTAAAGCAAATCTGGCTTTATCCTTTATTCTAATCTATTTGAGACTATAATTTACAAAAATGAACATCATGAAACATCGAAGGAGACATGAAACATGCGATAGATACCATAAAATAATGTGGAAAATCATTATTGAAATAATAAATCAGGTGGGAAAGAAGGGTAATTTTCTCATAGACTTCAAAAGCATTGAACTTCTTTCTGCAACCAACCATCTGCTGGCCATTAAATAGCATGCAATTTTAGAGATTTCCGCATTGGCCTCAGTTTTCAGACCCGGGCGCTGCGTCAATCTTCTTATACAGTCTATGTTCAGATTGGTAGATGTTACCAGATATAAGTAGTTTTGGGATGTTAGAAATGTTTGGTATACAGGAGAGTTATTTCATAATGCAGCAAAATTTATTTCAAAAATACACCATTATTTTAAAATGAAGCAATTACTAAAAGGAAAGGCAACATGGTGGCAAATTATAGTCGTTGATTCAAATGTGAGTAATTCAAATGCGTGTAATTCCAATGCACAAAGTTGAGAACGAGACCCGGCATGGGGTTTACATACCTTCTCGAAGGCTCAGTTAGAATTATTGAATAATTACCGTAAAGGTCAGGCTGTCCTCATTTGGATATAACACTTGTGAATCAACAGATAAATATGGAGACAGAGTAATGCAGGTGTGAATTACGCAGAACGGAGCTGCTGCTATACAAATCAGACTGTATTTCCCGGAGAGACTGTTTTCAGCAAGAACAATCATGGTTTAAATCAGTATAAAGTTGTTTATTTCATAAGTTCGCAACAAGTGTTTTGTTGTCCAACTTGTCAACATTTCAAGTGTTTTTTTGGAAATAACAGCCTCCATTTTCCCCTGCTCAGCGGTGCCCAGGACGACCCCTGGCTGTTATTAGTGTCTGACGGGTGGTGCAGTGGTTGGCAGTGTTGCCTCTCAACAATGAGGTTCCATTTGAATCATGGATCTATCTGTGTGGAGTTTCCGTGTTCTCCTCGTGTTTGCGTGGGTTTTCTCTCGATACTGCAGTTTCCCCCACCCTGAAATACATGCTCAGTTGGAAGTCTCGTTCCAGGGCCCCTGAACAAGGCTCTGGCTTAGAGCTTCAGTAGGTCCCTAGGCCCTGCACTGTGACTGCCTGCTGCTCTGGGGACAAATGCAGGAGCCGCAGGGTTCAATTAAGTGTACCTTATCTGACACGGGTATGGGAGTATATCAGTGCACATGGCATGGGTGATTTGCACTCTTATGAGGGCAACATTAATGCAGAAATACATGAATGAATTTTGGAGCAACAAATGCTTCCATCTTGACATTGTCTGTTCCAGGGACACCCCTGCATTTTCCAGAAAGACACGCCAAACCACATCTTGCATGGATTACAAAAGCAAGGCTGCATAAGTAGAGAGTGCAGGTACTAGATTGGACGGCCATCAGTCCTCATCTGTCTCCGATTGAGAATGTGTGCTGCATTATTAAGCAAAATATGCAACAAAGGCTCACTCAGTTCTGCCCTACAATGGAAGACTGCAGTATCTGTATGTGTTAACCTAGTGCAGATACTGCAGTCTTCCATTGTAGGGCAGAATTGTGCAGCTTATGACCTCCCTAATGGAGGAATAGAGGAAAATTCCACTTGCTTAACTTGACTAACTGGAATCTTCAGTTCCGTGTGCTTAATTAGTATTAAAGAAACATGGTGATGTTACACAGTAGTGAACTATGCCAACTTTTTTGACTTTTGCAATCATGTCATTGTATAGTTTGTATATTTTTAAAAAGCAATTAAGTTCACATATGAGAACATCAAATAATGTGCTGTTGTACTGTTCAATGTGGTGGTGAATGGAATATTACAAACCTGTCTTTATTGATTCTATCAGCGTTTTCTGTGATGCTTCAACTTTTTTGGAACTGGAATCGTATAACACTTGGATTCAAAATCCTTTGCAGTCCGGGACTGCCTGAAGTTTGTGACCCACAGACATCTCCAGACACTGGGTTTCTTCCCTGGTCTTGAACAGCCAGGCCTTCACGGCAGCGGTCTACTGTTCCTGCTCGTTGGATTCAGGTCAGGTGAGTGACTCGGTCATTGAACTGTAGAACATTCCACTTGTTTGCTCTCTGGTCTGGATTGCTTTCTCATAATGCTTCAGGTTACTGTCCATCTGCTGAGTGAAGCACTGAGTTAACAATTTGTTTCGAACCACTTGGTTGAATCTGAGCAGAGGATGTTGCCCTTGACAACTCAAAATTCAGCCTACTGCCTTTTCTTAACTGCCATATCATCAATAAATACAAGGGAACAAGTTCCAAATATTCCAGAGTGCAAAGACTAGAGTAATAACACTCAATACTCAGGGATCCTTGAGATTCTTTGCATCTCTTGAAAGAGTTAAGGCTATGGTTTCAAGATATGAGCAAAGTTTGATGATCGTTCCCCTTAAATCAAAATACAGCAGAAAGCTGAAAATTCTAAATAAAACTGAAGATAATGTCAACTAAGTCTAAACATAGTCGGTCAACGTTTGGTTTCACATGGGGTATAAACCTTCATCACTTGTATGTTGGTCACTTGCTTAACCCATTCATCCACCACAACTTTCTTGCCTCCCAGACTTCATTGTGACACTTGATTTCTTAAAGGCTTTTTGGCAGAAAGCCCTGAGGGCAAATTTCCAACAGCCCACCGTGGCGATGCAGCACATTCATTCTATCCCACCATGCACTGCAGTAAACACTGGACCATGTCATTAGTGCAGAGGGCTATTTAAACAACAGTACGACACGCATCAGAGTTCAATGCACTCTTAGGATGTTCTGAACATTTAGGTGACTAGCGAATGACTGAATAAACCGGTTTTAAGGAATTTACTGATGAAAAGAGTTGGTACCTTGATAGAGCAGGTCTCTATCAAATAAAAACCTAGAAAATCGTCGTTCCTTGCCCTCATGGCCATCAGGCCAAAATCTAAAATTAAAATAAAATTATGTAATTTTATTTGATGAATTCAAAACAAAATAGTTTTATTGTGATGTTACTTATGACCGATGGAAACACGGAGTAGTGTACAAGCTCACATGATTGGTTGGTACTGGATTAGATCCAACCCAAACCTTTTCAATCTTTTTTCCCCTGTATGTAATTTTTCAGATTCAAATTGTGTTGAGAATCTTATCCAAAATTCTCTTAGAAGAATTTAAATCTCCAATCCAAAAACAGAGTGCTGCAACTCTGAAAGAAAGATTAAAACAATAAAATTCACTCAAGAAAAACTAAGAACATAAGTTAGACCCAATTATTAGCATTCACATTTCATTTTCAAACTTTCAGTGCTTAAATTTGAACCTTTCGTATCTTATGTTTCAGGTATTAATGTTATTTTATCCACTTTTTGAGTTGTGTTTTCAAGTTCCAATAGTGAACAAGGTCTCGCTCCATTAGAAGATAGACTAGGAGCAATAGTGCCATCCAGTGGATTACCTCTGGGTGAGCCCTCAGTTTGAAGGGCTTTGAGTGTTAAATTTCGGTGCTCTTGAGTATAGCGTGATAAAACGTAGCAAATTAGACTTTTTTTTTTAAGATATTTATGCTCTTATCAGTTACAGATTTCATGGGTGGTCTCTACATTCTCATAGGACACCAATTGACGTCAATACAGTCAAATAAGACTAATGCAATAAAATAACTGATTTCCTTGGAGAGACCATATGCAGGGCATGTTTAAACACTGGAAATCGGTATTGGCATTGAACGCAATCCATGGGCCCCGTCCATTATTCAGCCCACCAGCCTCAATAATGTTGTGCATTTTTGCTCATTCCTATATAGGACACTTGTTCTTTTCCATGTCTTCAGAGATACTTCATCCCATAACTTACTGAAAGCATCATATTTAGTCTGTTAGACAAAACATACTGTTAGGCCCAGTGGTGTAGTGGTCCCGGAAAAAGTGGGTATACTATATTCAGTAGATGGGGAGATCACTAAGGAGAATATGGGGATACTCTTCTACTCTCTCATTGGCTCTTTAGCTGACAGGCAATGATACCGTAAATTGACTGAGAAAGAAGTGGAAATATTCGGTATACCTGCATTTACCCACCATTATACCACTGGTCAGGCCATTAATTTTTTGAACATAGACTGCTAAAATTACAATAACTTTGTCAGTTAAAGCATATTAGAACCGAATCGTGCAATTCCATGAAGAACATCATCCCCACTGTGAAGTATGGTGGCATGTACCTTATGGTTTGGGAAGTTTTTTTTCAAAGGCCCTGGACAACTTGCCAGGATACATGGTATCATGGATTTCATTGACTACCAGCAGATATGAATATGAAAACCTGGCTGACAGAAAGCTTAAACGGGACAATGGCTGCATTTTCAAATGAACAAATGGTTCATTGACCGTAGAATTGACACTTTGCCTTGGCCATCTAAGTGCCCAGAACTAAACCCAGTAGAAACCCTGTAGGATGAGCTGAAGATTTTCCATTCTATTAAACTATACTGATTGTTTTGCCATCTTTTTCATTCTTGCTTCTCTGTTTTTTATTGCATATTTTAGGCACTATAAAGCCACTTTGTGCTTCATTTTTGCGTGAAACTTATAGGAATATTTTGTTTGAAAATTGAATGTGGAATGCCACAAGGATTTGTTTTTGGATCTATACTTTTTAATTTATTCATAAATGACTTGTTATATGTCAGAAATGATGAAATTTGTTTTGATTGCTGATGATGCAAATTGTTTTATCTCAGGGGATGATTTAAAAATTCTGGAGGAGAACATGGAAAAAAAAAGACTTAAGAGATGGTTTGATGAAACTGAGTTGTCATTAAATTTGACTTTTAAATTTATGATTTTTGGTGATAAAAAATGAATAAAAATAAAACACTGACTATAAACAGTGTTGAAATTGTCCAAGCATCTTAAGTCATATTTAGGGCTTATAATGGAAGACAAATTGACATAAATCTCATATAGGGTAAAAAAAATTTAAGCTTTTGAAAATATTTTGCTATATTGCTCAAATCAAAGCAGGAGTTGGGCTATGAGACAAGATACATGCTGTATTGCTCACTAATAATGTCATACACACTGTTATAAACTTGTACCTTTTTTCCAGTTATTTTAAATATAATTTTACAATACGTTTACGACAGAATTCCATGTATGTTAAGTGTCAACCACAGTTAAATGCGCACAAGACTCCACTCACAGTTAAAATAACCAGGAAGCAATGAGTTAATTTAACTGTTAAATTCAGTCAGTTTATGACATTTGCTATTGTATGGGGGTATGGGGAAATACATGCAAGTAACAGGAACCCACTATATATTTTGTAGAAAAAAGCAATAAAAATCATATGCAATGTGGGCTTCAGGGAACACACTTTTTTTTTTTTTTTTTTAAATAAAATTCAGTTCAATGAAATATTGTTATGTAATTGAGTTTAAGACATTATTGATTTTGTACAAAGCAAGGAACAGAAGTGGTTTTTATTGCTGTCAGATGAGGATCTGACAACATGGTGACATTACTTATCAATATTCTTAAAGAAATCTGAAACAGATGTGTACAGTATGTGGGCTGAAAAAAGGCAATACTTTAGATCAGATATTACTGTGTTGTACAAATATCTTTCTGTTTTAAAAAATGAATGTGGAAGAGAAAATAGAAGAATATAAAATGAATGTGAAGGAAGTTTGAAATGTTCAAATTTTGAATCAGCAAAAACTTCAATTCAGTGTGAGGAGTTCAAACTTTGAAGGCATATAATGTCAGGTAACTTTTTTGGGATACAGTATGTTGACTAATCATATTTGTGTAAGATATGAAACAGGTCAGGGCAATAATATTTTCCTCTCCATTCTCCTATCTTTCATGGACATAGGACATATTTTTAAATAACTTTATCTTTTATTTGAATTTGGATTTTTTTTTTTTGTATTCTGTATCAAGAGACACAGCAATGATTGTAATAAATAAATACAACTATTATTATTATTAGCAGCAGCAGCAGCAATAGTAGTAGTAGTAGTACCCTGTTATGAATTGTGTGAATTCAACAGTTATATTCGCACGGTGTTTCGCTGGTGTTTAAACCGTATAGGCCTAGAGTTCTACGCGCATTTAACAGCGGTTCACAGTAAACAAACACAGAACCACAAAATTGGCAAATTTTACTGCAGTTGTCCAAGCTTTGCAAGTAGCTAAGGCTGATAGGGCACGACTGCACCAGGCTGACCCGCAGGGTATTTATGCAGTTGCAACCCCTTTGAAGTTACACACGTGATGCACAGGAGCGCGAGGATTTGAATAACCGTTTGTACTCTGTTATAAACTGATAGTTAAATTACAGTATAAATAACTGGCAAAAAAAAAAGTTTCCAGTGAACTTAACTGTGATTTTACGATCAGTTTATAACAGTGTGGTAGTTGTTGTAATGCTCAAACGGCTTTCCATACGGTTGCAGACGGCAATCATTATTACCATCGTCACCGAGCCTCACAAACTACAACGCGTTAAAAGACAGGCTTTGACTGCGCCGGCGCGTGTGGACACTTCTTTCCGGATGAGCCCAAGTGAGCGAAGTGGTCCGTCGCCGTCACTGAGCGAAGTGCAAATAAGTATGCATCGGTAAGAAAGGCATGATCACTGACGGGCTTTTAAATTACCACAGCACGGAGTCACCTTCGACGAAATGGAGACTGACGACTTTTCAAGACCTTTATTGCCTCATGCTGGCGACAAAGTTGAAAGGGGTGAGCCAACTGTAGTGATCTCCTGAGTTTTGAGAAGGGTGTGCCGATTGTACACGTAGTTTCAGCAAATGGATCCTCTATTATTGATCTTTACCTGGGTCTAATCGCTATTGCCGCGTTTTTGATCGTTCTGTTCGGCTACGGACCTCTGTGTTTTAACATACCGCGATGGACACTGATCTAAGTCGTGGGAGACTCGATGTTGGGACACATTCATTAAAGTTATAAATGCAGTGCAAATTTGTGTTTACCTTGCATTAATTCCTGTCCACGCAAAGAATCATGTTTTGGAATATTGTTTTAGTGTCGCTTGCCCGAAGAGCTGGTGACCAAACTTTTGCGGCAGTCGAATCTCTGACACAGAAAAATATTTTCGAGTTATTGAAATTGCTATTGAAATGGCCGGTTTTTGAAGTGTAAGGCCATATATCTGAACAACATATATACTACACTTTTTTCCGTCGATAATATGACTGTTTGACTAAATTTAAGAGAGAAAACAAAAACGTAGCTACTCAAAAAAAAAAAAAATACATGTCATAAGTTCTAGTTTCCGATGAGCGTTGTAGTGAGTTCTTGTGGACGAGTCCTAATACGAGTAGTTGAAGTCTTGTACATTTTTCTTCTCACAGTGGTATAAATTGCAGATTGTGAAGTATTTTGGAGAATACTTTTATGTTTGCTAAGTGGATAGAAAATACATTTCTGCCCTAACCCTTTCGCAGGCACAGCGACATTTTTGTCGTTTTAATAACGTGTTTTTAAAGTCTTCTTTAAATTCCCCTGTATGCTTGAAGCTATTGTTTCATTGTATTTTTTTTATTTTTAAAGAATAAAAACAATAATCTTCATCATCATACTTTCATTGTTATTGCATGCATAGAACCTTTGGTAGGCTAAACGTAAATACAACAAGTTTTTGGCAAAAATTATGGAATCATCACTTGGAGGATGTTAATCCAAACGCTTTTTTAGCGATTCATAGATTAAAACATAAAAAATAATGGCAAATATTATGAGATGTTTATTGTTATTTTGAATAAAACAGTTTTTGTTTACAAAATTGAACATTCATGATTCAGGAAACACACCTCAAACAAATTACTTAAATTATTTTAATTAATGGTTTTTTTTTTTTATTTTAAAGAATAATAATATAATATTCACCAATACTTTCATTGTTATTGCATGGTCTGTCTGTCCATCCTGAAAAAATTATGGAATCGTCACTTGGACATTTTGCTTTTTCCACAGCAAATCTCTATGTGACACAAAACAGTTTTTGTTTTTGGAACATTTTATTAACAAAACAAATTACTTAAATTATTGTGCATGTCAATCAGGTCCTAGACTGGTGCCTTTTGATATTTTGGCATTTCTGAGATTATATTGCGGGGGCCGAGGGGATATGCCATTTTCTGATGACTCGTCTTCATAATCAAGTAGAGGAAAACCATATGGAATCACTCAGTGTTAATAAAAAAGCCGGATAAACATATTCTAAGTGTGATGATTCCATATTTTTTGCCAGGGGTTGCATTATGTATGTGTTGCATTGTTGAGCCCATGTAGAATTGAGACTGCTGTTTCTCTGCAGCACCAGTCTGCGGCTCAGCGCGGTACAGCCTGGCGCTCCTGGCCAGCTATGGCTTCTTTGTGGCCTACGCCTTGAGGGTAAACCTCAGTGTCGCCATGGTGGACATGGTGTACACCAACCGGAGCATCGAGGGTAGCTCCTCAGTCTGCCCCAAGCAGGATACAGAACCTGCGGAACGACATCACAAGGTCAGCGAGCGTCTCACTGCTCCTTCGCCAAGCCTCTGTCAGAGTCCCTGCTTCCCTGTCAGATAGGGCGGAAAAATCTGTGATGCAATCAGATCACCTCGCTCTTCTCCCTGGCTGCTTAAGCATATTGACCAAGACTGAAGCCTTGCCAAGTCAAATTTACTCAAGATGAGCCCATAAGATGTAGCTTCATTCAGATGAGAACCCTTATGTGAACACATCAAGTAAAAATGGACATTTCATGACACGTTGCGATTTTGAGATAAAGGCAGTTAGAGTTGGGCTTTTTTTTTAAAATCTGTAATAGCAGTTTACTTCTTACATGATTCCATTATAACCAATTGGTGAATCACTCTAAATGCTTTAAAGGTACATACAACAAACTATAGCTAAAAGTAAAAAAAATTTCGAGTGTAATGAAATGGCAGTTTTCCCATGATGTGTTGATGTATGCGAATGCTGCCATTGGCTGTTTTTCTACTGCGCACAGTGTTGTCTCAGTAATTACCTCTGCTCTACTTGCACTGATCTGATGAGAGCACAGTTCTGCTCATGAAACATGTACGCTTTTCCCTCCTCCTGTGTGCAAGCCGAACTATATTGGAGTAATGAATTATTTTAATGCTAATTAGCGGCATGTGTCTGCTTTAGGAGGTCTGTCCAGCAGTGCTTAGTTGGAAAAGACTCCAAAGTGAGATGAGAATTGTACCAGAGTTAATGAAGGGCCAAATAGTTGGTGCCCAAATTGCAGGTATCTCAGTCACAAAGGTGGCTGAATTATTGAAGGTGGTTTGGGTCCCTATCAAAAATTTTAATAGATATGGTAAACACCTAAAACAACAAAAAAAGAGAAAAGAACGACTGCAAGTCCAAACTCTCAGAAAATAGCTGTAAAAATCACCAGGAAATTGAATCAATCATGTTCAAACTAGTTCAAACAAAAACAGTTCACTTTAAGCTTCTCAAAGCTGGTATTCATTCCAGTGTTTGAGACGGTTTGACCAGCCCCTGTGTGGGTGTCTGCCTGAGGTGTTTGATAGATGGGGTGTATTTTGTGCTGATCTTTAAGACACTTGTCTTTCACTGTAGGACAGTAAGGCTGTAATCTTGAATGCTGGGAGTGATATTGTAAAAGACACTTTGAGTGTCGTGCTCAGTGTACCACTGTGTTCCACAGGCGAGTTTGTACCAATGGGATTCGGAGACTCAGGGCTGGATTTTGGGCTCCTTCTTCTACGGGTACATCCTGATGCAGGTCCCGGGTGGGTACCTGGCCCGTAAGCACGGGGCAAAGTGGCTGTTGGGCCTGGGCATCCTGGGCACGGCTGTCCTCACCCTGCTTACGCCACTGGCGGCTGACCTGGGCGCCGGGTATCTGATAGTTGTGAGGGCGCTGGAGGGTTTGGGCGAGGTGAGGAGCCGGTGTGAGTCTGTGAGTGCTCTCTGTCTGTGTGTGTCTGTGAGTGCTGGCTGTCTGTGTGTGTCTGTGAGTGCTCTCTGTCTGTGGGAGTCTGTGAGTGCTCTCTGTCTGTTGGTTTCTGCTAAAAGTGATGCTGAGCTGATTTTTCTCTATTCCATAGGGGGTGACATTTCCTGCAATGCACAGTATGTGGGCTGCCTGGGCCCCGCCCATGGAGAGGAGCCGGCTGCTCACCATCTCTTACACAGGTAAAGGTACAGCACAGTGATACACCTACAGATACAGCACAGTGATACACCTACAGATGCAGCACAGTGATACACCTACAGATACAGCACAGTGATACACCTACAGATGCAGCACAGTGATACACCTACAGATACAGCACAGTGATACACCTACAGATACAGCACAGTGATACACCTACAGATACAGCACAGTGATACACCTACAGATACAGCACAGTGATACACCTACAGATACAGCACAGTGATACACCTACAGATACAGCACAGATGCACCTACACAGCACAGTGATACACCTACAGACAGCACAGTGATACACCTACAGATGCAGCACAGTGATACACCTACAGATGCAGCACAGTGATACACCTACAGATGCAGCACAGTGATACACCAACAGATACAGCACAGTGATGCACCTTCAGATACAGCACAGTGATACACCTACAGATACAGCACAGTGATACACCTACAGATACAGCACAGTGATACACCTACAGATACAGCACAGAGATTCATCCTCAGATACAGCACAGTGATACACCTACAAATACAGCACAGTGATACTACAGATATTCACAGATACACCTACAGATCCACAGATACAGCACAGTGATACACCTACAGATACAGCACAGTGATACACCTACAGATACAGCACAGTGATACACCTACAGATACAGCACAGTGATACACCTACAGATACAGCACAGTGATACACCTACAGATACAGCACAGTGATACACCTACAGATGCAGCACAGTGATACACCTACAGATACAGCACAGAGATTCATCCACAGATACAGCACAGTGATACACCAACAGATACAGCACAGTGATACACCTACAGATACAGCACAGTGATACACCTACAGATACAGCACAGAGATTCATCCACAGATACAGCACAGTGATACACCTACAGATACAGCACAGAGATTCATCCACAGATACAGCACAGTGATACACCAACAGATACAGCACAGTGATACACCTACAGATACAGCACAGTGATACACCTACAGATACAGCACAGTGATACACCAACAGATACAGCACAGTGATACACCTACAGATGCAGCACAGTGATACACCTACAGATACAGCACAGAGATTCATCCACAGATAGAACACAGTGATACACCAACAGGTACAGCACAGTGATACCCTTACAGGTACAGCAAACTACTACAGTTGAAGAACAATGATACTCCTACTGCAGGTTGGCACCCTTGCAGCACACTGATAATGTTGCAGAATATGGCCACAGAAACAGCACACGGATACACCACACTGATGCAGCTGCAGTACTGTGGTACGGATGGAAGATGCAGTTATAGCCCGGTGATAGAACTGCAGTAACCTCAGTGTGAGTGTAACAGGCTGCCTCTGAAATGAGATGAGGAGGTTTTGAAATGAGTTCTCCAAGAAAACAGCAGTGTGTAGATGTGGCTGCATTTGCCATTAGCAACGGGAGTTAAGTGACCCAGGCCTGAGAGCAGTGTGTGAAAAAACACAGTGAAAAAAATCTTACGCCGTGCAGGACACTTGACCTACTTTGTCGAACTCAGTCACCGAGTGCAGCAGGAACAGTATGTGTTCCTTTATGAAAATTATTATAGTTCCAAGCTAGTTATCCTATAGTTATCCTATGGTAAATGGATGGTATTTTAGCCTCCATAGTGTAGCATTATTATAGTGATACTATAGTTAATCAAACTATAGCAATGCACTCGTGTGGACTGCAGTAATTTCATGGTACTGTTGACTGTGGTAATACTATAGTTATAATGTGATGGCTATAGTTCTACTGTAGTTATACAACGCAAACTATAGTAATACTATAGTTATGGCATTATACTGTGGTATTACTAAGAAATAACTATAGGATATTTTCATAAGAGTTCATGCCGTGCTATTGGTATGTGGGCTGTTAGTTGTCCATTAGACCTCTAAGTGGTCATGCCAAGCTGGTCCACTGCACAATTTTGGCCCAAAATTTCTGATGCTGTCACTCTTCCATTGAAGGCTAAGATTTTCGAGCTCGGCTGTCTGTGATTATGCCTTCATTCCTTTGAAGGCAGACAAATTTGGCTGTATTTTAGCTGATTTAGCAAACCTGCAGCAGGGTGCGGCTAAATCAGATATTTCCTGTTTCTGTTTTTTTATGGCTTCATGCTGGCAATAGCTGTAGCTGGAGGAATTATGTTTTAGGGATGTCTGTGGGTATGTCTGTCTGTCCTTATGTATGCATGACCATCCGCCCATTCTCGTGAATGTGATATCTCAGGAACGCCGCAATAGAATTTCTTCAAGTTCGGCAGAAACGTCTTCTTGGACTCAAGGATGAACTGATCAGATTTCAGGGATCAAAGGTCAACATAACTGTGATGTCACCAAACATGTTATTGGCCATAAATCAAGAATTCATATTATGAGTTATGATCAAGAATTTTGATAAAACTTCACACAAATGTCAAATAGGATAAAACAATCAAGGCATGACATTTTACATCAGAAAGGTCAAATGTCAATTGGTCAACACTGTGGCGTCATAATGCTTTGGAAAATACTTCTGGCCATTACTTATTGATTTGGAACTCAAGGCATTTTTTTGAGTCCACCCTCATCTTTTCCTCTTCCTGGACTGCAGCCAGGACAGGGAGCTTCCTGTTGCTGTGGTAGCTCACCACAAACTCATCGGTTTTTCTGGCATTTAGCTTTAGGTGATTATTGTAGCCTCCGTATGACGTCAGGCGGCTACTATGGATTCATGTTTGTCGTCTTCGCTGCCATCGCTGCATCCACGTCCGTAGACAGTTCTTGTAGATGCTCTGCAGGCTGTAATTTTTCACCGATTACTTTCATATTTGGTATGGACACGTGTTATACAAACCTCAGTTCTAATGAAGTTGGGACGTTATGTAAAACGTGAATAAATACTAAAATACAATGATTTGCAAATCCTTTTCACCTATATTCAGTTGAGTACACTACAAAGACAAGATATTTAATGTTCAAACTGATAAACTTTTTTTTTTTTTGGAAATCTTCTCTCATTTTGAATTTGATGCCTGCAACATGTTCCAAACAAAAGACTGGGAAAGTTGAGGAACGCTCAAAAAACACCTGTTTGGAACATTCCACAGGTGAACAGGTTAATTGGAAACAGGTGAGTGTCATGATTAGGTATAAAAGGAGCATCCCCGAAAGGCTCATTTGTTCACAAGCAAGGATGGAAGGTGGTTCACCACTTTGGGAACAACTGTGTGATCAAATAGTCCAACAGTTTAAGAACAACGTTTCTCAGAGTGCAATTGCAAGGAATTTAGGGATTTCATCATCTACTGTCCATAATATCATCGAAAAATTCGGAGAACCCGGAGAAATCTGTACACCTAAACAGCAAGGCCAAAAACCAACACTGAATGCCCATGACCATCGGTCCCTCAGGTGGCACTGCATTAAAAACCAACATCATTCTGTAAAGGATATTACCATGTGGGCTCAGGAACACTTTGGAAAACCATTGTCAGTTAACACAGTTCGTCGCTACATCTACAAGTGCAAGTTAAAACTCTTCCATGCAAAGCGAAAGCCATATATCAACAACACCCAGAAATGCTACCAGCTTCTCTGGGCCCAAGCTTGTCTGAGATGGACTGACACAAAGTGGAAAAGCGTGCTGTGGTCTGACGAGTCCACATTTCAAATTGTTTTTGTAAATCATGGACGTTGTGTCCTCCGGGCTAATGTGGAAAAGGATCATCTAGGTTGTTATCAGCGCAGAGTTCAAAAGCCACCTGTGACGGTATGGGGATGTGTTAGTACCCATGGCATGCATAACTTGCAGATCTGTGAAGCCACCATTAATGCTGAAAGGTGCATACAGGTTTTGGAGCAACATATGCTGCCATCCAAGTGACGTCTTTTTCAGGGACGTCCCTGCTTATTCAGCAAGACGATGCCAAGCCACTTTCTGCATGTGTTACAACATCGTGGCTTCGTACTAAAAGAGTGTGGGCAATAGACTGGCCTGCTTGCAGTCCGGACCTGTCTCCCATTGAAAATGTGTGGCGCATTATGAAGCACAAAATAAGACAACGGAGACCCCGGACTGTTGAGCAACTGAAGTCGTACATCAAGCAAGACTGGGAAAGAATTCGACCTACAAAACTTCTACAATTAGCATCCTCAGTTCCCAAACGCTTATTGAGTGTTGTTAAAAGGAAAGGTGATGTAACACAGTGGTAAACATGCCCCTGTCCCAGCTTTTTTGGAACATGTTGCAGGCATCAAATTCAAAATGAGTTAATATTTCCAACAAAACAATAAAGTTTATCAGTTTGAACAAGAAGGATTTGCAAATCATTGAATTCTGTTTTTAATCAAGTTTTAAACAATGTCCCGACTTCATTGGAATTGGGGTTTGTACTTCAGTTATAACACATATCGATTTTGGTTGCCATGGCAACAGTATTGGTCAAATAATGTGCAAAAAAAGGGAGAAGCGGCCTTTTGGGGGCTACACCCATGTGGTTGCGGGCGACCGGACTGTCTAGTTTTTTCACTTTGTGACGGGGCTCTCTTTCAGTCCTCTGTTCTCTGTAAAAAAAATGTCTTTAAGTGAAGACAGAATGTTCCATACTGGAAATTATTAATTGGAATCATACATGTCCATATAGGGACTTTGATTTCACCAAAAACACTTCATGCCTTCTTTTAAATTCCTTGACTTGACTTGAAGTCTTGACCACAGATATTATATGTGTTTGGACAGACAGGGGTGTTAAATGCCACTTGACTGGCTGACAGAGGCATACAACCGCAAGGCTGTAATTCGAGTTTGCTTAATCAAACAAAAGTGTTATGTTTGAAGTGATTGACGCTTGACACCTTTTAAGGTTTGTTTGTGGGTTCAGAAAATTTCGCTTTATTCAAGCAAACTGTGACTTGAAGGAAATAAATATTGAAATAAGACTAAGCCTCATTGCAGGACTGCCACTCTGTTTCACTGCCGTGACTTTAAAATGGTGAATAATTAATTTCAGTTTTCGCTGTTACTCATTTCCCCCTGCAGGTGCGCAGCTGGGAACCGTAGTGGCTCTTCCCCTGTCCGGGTATATCTGCTATTACCTGAACTGGACCTACGTCTTTTACGTGTTTGGTATGTTAGTCTTGCAGGTTTTAAAACAGGCATTTTTTTTAACCTTTCAACCAGTTAATAATAATCATTTGGCCAGTGGTGTTTCACAAACAATTAGTATCTTTGCTGGAGCCTATTTTTCAGTGACTTTAAATGGAAGTTAATTAAAGAGAATCCATCAAACATAAAGTATTTCTGAAAGTTAGCTGCCCAAACCCTTAATCCCAATGCATAACATGGCCATCTGGCTCAGCATATGTTATGTTTGCTTTCACACTGAAGAATTACAGACAAATATTGATGTTTCTGTGGTGCTCTCAGGGCTGGTGGGAGTGGTGTGGTTTTTCCTATGGGCAGCTCTGGTGAGCGAAACTCCGGACGCACACAGGAGCATATCGGACAAGGAGAGGCTCTACATCGCAAGGTCTCTGAAGGAAGAGGTAATGGATTTACTCCATTATGGCTCAGTATGGTTGAACTGGCCCTGGGCCTGGAATAAATATACATACACCTGGGCAAAACTAAAGCCCCAACTAATTCAAAGTGAAATTTTCCAAAAATTGGCATGTCCTGAACTCCACACATTTGTTTGAAGGTTTTGGCACACATTACATGCGCATTCTACATTCTGAAGACATTGTAATGAACTGCGCTTAATAGCGCATGCTAAATGTTAGCAGTTGGGTGGCACTTCTGAAAACTTAGATTTCTTTCGTGTTAGATAATGAGTCGGTTTCTTCCGATTAAAGTTCAGACATCGGGACACAGTTTTTCTGTGAACGCAGGTCTCCTCGTTTAACAACATTAAATCTATATTTTTACCAGCATTAAATGTATGGAAAATATACTGAGAGGTATTAAAAATGCAGAGTGGTTTTATCGTCTAATTTGAAAACTGATAGTTTTTCTTTTTGCTGATTGACATGATGACCATCAGGTATGGTAAGCATTGCAAAATGTCAAGTGTCTGGGTTTGAATCCTTTCTTGGTTTAACACCTCATTATGATTATCTAAATGCAGCACAGTTCCCTGGATCATGGTCGTGAATCACATTGGGAGAAATTATTTTGCACATAAAAAGTTGAAGATCAGGGCCAATAAAAACACACATAAACAAAGTCACATCATTCCACTTCAAATGCCACAAACAAATGAATCTCGGAAGAATCAAACATTTTGAGTGTTGAATGATGGCCAGTCTCAAAGAAAAGATTCTGGACGCATTAATGTCCATTAAATGACTGTATCCAGACTGCAGGGATGACACAGAATGACCAGATGTGTCAGCTGTCGTCCCCGACAAAGTGTGTCATCTGTGAAGCCACAAAAACACATTCCATAAAACATCTTCTGCCATGTCAGATAATGCATAAGAACTGCTGAATTGACTGCCAATGTAACGATAACAGTGAGGGCAAGTCTCACAACCAAAAACACAGTTTCCCGAGACCGTGTTTTGCAACTACAAAAGAAACCATTTACCACTGCTTAAAACAGTATATTTTATTATGCGTTTTTAATGCCCCTCAGTATATACCCTATTTTTAAAGCAATTAAAGTGTAAAGTAAAGATCAAATTCTTTTCAAACTGATTTTGTATGCCAGGAAAGATAAGACATGTCCTCGCAATATTTCCTTGAATTCAGCTATGTTTGTTGATGTCATTTATTAATGACTTTGGTGAAGTGAAACTTGTTTTAAGAATTGGGTGGTGTTTAACTTTCTCTCAGGTGTATGTTTTGCCACAGAAACACAAACGTTTAAGACTAATGCAAGGCTCCATGGAGCTTTAAAAATAACTTCCGAACAAGAATAGTATCGACATGAGCGGTTTACTAGCCAGTTAAATTGCATTCAGAATATTAGTGCAAAGAAAAGGCTGCAACCTCTATGCCACATTGGGTGGGTGGGGCGTGTGGGTGCGGAGAGTGTGAATATTTGGTGCAAATCTTAACTGTCTAAAACATTCAACATTAAATTGGGCCCTTGTCCTGTGTGATGGTATGATGATATTTATTTGCTTGCTCTTAAGAGCTGTATGCTCTGCCAAACTCTCCTACAATCAGGTACATTATCAATGAAGAGGGCTGATACACTGCCTTTGGCTGGCAGACATGGCATGGGGATGGGGGAGCACCTCAATGTTGGGACACACTGATGTGAAGTAAATGAAAGTCAAGTCATGTTTAATACTCTTGCATATGCTTGGCATGCTATGAGTATTTGAGGTCTTTGACCTATAGACACTGCCAGTGTCTCTGCCAGGCTTGTACTCAGGTCTTGCCATCTTCAGGTCTTGCTTGGGTGTTTTGGATCTTGGGAAGTCGCGGTTGGCGTCCACTATCAGCCTGTCGCAGTTCAGGTGATTCTAGATCTCCTCCGTCCATTAGACTGTTTTCCGGCGCTCTATGGACTCCTCAGACTTTTAGGCACCTTTATGTTGACTAACTTCGCTGTCATGTTTTTGTTGCTGGTTGAAGTCCCCGGGTTTTTATATCAGCAGTTCTCTTTATCTGTTTTTTCTGGGGCCTTGGGTTATGGTATTTATCTTGCAGTGTTGCCTCTGCTGTTCTGTTATGAGGCCGTCTGCGGACTGCGAGTCCTGACGTGCCCTCGCCTGCCTCCTGACACATTTCTGGTCTGTCAGGCTGAGGTTTGGAGTCCTTCCTGGACTTACAGGCCCCTCATCACTGCTGAGCTCACTAGTGCTCTTTCTCTTCTTACGATGGTCCAACTGTCGATTTTAGCCTAAGGTTTGGCTTATGTTTACGATGCTTCATTTCCTTTATTCTTATTTAATTGGAGACCCTGGTTCTGAAAGTACTTAGGTCACAAAATGTCTATTTTGAGATAAAAGGGTCTAAATGTGTGTGCAGGACTAGGAAAAGGGGTCACTTGGGTCATTTTATGAAAATTGAGATTTTCTAACAAAATCAAATAGTGATCCAAGTTTTTCATTTTGAGAAAATAATTGGGTGAATTTGTGCACAGCAAAGTGTTGTAAATTGACAGTACAGTAGTGCTGGGATATCACTATCACTGGGATATCACTGAGAAACCCCGTTAATCTCAGAATGGAAAAAAATCCCAAGTGACCCCTTTTCCTAGTCCTGCACACATATAGTAGATCCATAAAATCTACTAGTTGAATGCCCCAGTTCTAAAAGTACTTAAGTCACAAAATGTCCATTTTGAGAAAATTGAGAAGATCGATTTGGGTTACTCGAAAGGATGTTTTGCCATCCTTTCTTGACGGTGTGCGAAAATGTGATTTTAGTACTTTTAACACTAGGATCTTCAACTGTTTGCTTGACTCTCATTGGTTTAGTTCCTGTCTTCATGTAGACAAATGGCAACAACAGACTCTGAAAGCAACCGAAGGTGTCAAGGTGGTGACCCCGGGGGGCGGCAGCAACAGTCAGCGTTTATTTACTCTTTTTACATAAACAAAGCAGTTGAAGTGCAATAACAAAGTGACAAAGTCAGTCTTGTAACTTTATTGATTGACACTCAGATATAATAAAATGCATGTATTATGATTTCATGGAAGTGAGAGCAAAAATTGCAGTTTGAATGGGTTTCTGGGTTTCAATGGCGTATTTTGTGCGCTTATCAGTCAGAGTGTAACACTTGCTTGTACACAGTGTATTTTAGCCTTACTATAAGAGCTGAGCTGGAAATAACAAGATCAAATAAAAACACACAATCTTACCAAAATTCATGATACATGCATGAACACAGCCAAAATTATCAAAAAAAAAAAAGAATGAAAAGCGCGTAAAATGCGCACAAGCGTCTGTAAGGGTTAAACGAAAATTAATATAAGAACGGAAAATGTATTTGTTATCTGTTTGACTTCAATTCCCCAAATGCTTTGCGGTTGTGGTTATGTTTGGGGAGAGGAGAACGGTATTATGTACGGAAGCGCATTGCATTCACAGGATTAAAAAAAAAAAACATACACCTTATCTCGTAATTACGAGATCTAATTACGGGCAGATGGTGAAGTAGGCCGGCTTCTTTGAATAAAGTACCCTGATATTTTTGACTGCTTTTTCCCATCCATGACTGTACGCTAGAGAAAACCACGCGCAATTGTCAAACATAGCAGAAAGCCACGCGCAAACACATCGGTAGCCTTGATAAGAAACTAAACGAATTGCATATAGCCTATCTTAATGAAACAGAATATGTGGGCAAGCAGTTGATAGGAGACACTATTCAAATGTTTAGTTTAGATGAATAATTATCTTACCTCCACATGTCCTTCCCACAACAACGACAGGTTATTGTATATCCGGATAATTAGCTTCTTCCCGGTACAAAAAAATAATGTTGACATTGCAACAGGTGATAGATGGCGCAGTAAAATATTTAACCAACAGATGCCGGCCGCTATTCGGCCTCACCGCGACGCGGACTTATTTTACTGTGTATGCATGCGTGGATGCAGCAGAATTTATTTATTTATTTTTTTCGGGGGGACGTAGTCAAGGCGGGGGGCATTTGTCGTCAAGGTGGCCGCCCTAACTATAAAGCACTGCGGGAAACCCTGATTGAACTCACCTGATTTATGTGAAACACATCATAAGTTATGAATTCTAAATGTCGGGGTGCTCTGGACTGGGTGCTATGTATAAAAAACAAGACTAGATCATAACGTACAGTGCTGTGAAAAAGTATTTGCCCCCATCCTGATTTCTTTTTTTTTTTTGCATATTTGTCACACTTAAATGTTTCAGATCATCAAACAAATTTTAATATTAAACAAAGATAACCCGAGTAAATACAAAATGCAGTTTTGAAATGATGATTTCATTTATTAAGGGAGAAAAGCTATCCAAACCTACCTGGCCATATGTGAAAAAGGAATTTTCCCCCCCTTGTTAAATCATGAATTAACTGTGATTAACCACATTCTTTGGGTTTTATTCCACTTGCCACACCCAGGCCTGATTACTGCCAGACCTGTTGAATCAAGAAATCACTTAAATAGAACCTGTCTGACAAAGTGAAGAAGGCTAAAAGATTTTAGAAAGCAACACATCATTCCGCAATCTAAAGAAATTCAAGAACAGATGAGAAACAAAGAAACATCTATCAGACTGGAAAGGGTTACAAAGCCATTTCTAAGGCTTTGGGACTCCGGCGAATCACAGTGAGAGCCATTATCCACAAATGGAGAAAACTTAGAACAGAGGTGAACCTTCCCAAGAGTGGCCGGCCTCCCAAAATTACTCCAAGAGCGCATCAACTACTCATCCAGGAGGTCACAAAATAACCCAGAACAACATCTAAAGAACTGCAGGCCTCACTTGCCTCAGTTAAAGTCAGCATTCATGATTCAACAATAAGAAAGAGACTGGGCAAAAATGGCTTCCATGGGAGAGTTCCAGGTGAAAACCACTGCTGACCAAAAAGAACACAAGGGCTCATCTCAAATTTGCAAAAAAACATCTTGATGATCCCCAAGACTTTTGGAAAAATATTCTGCGGGCTGACGAGACAAAAGTTGAACTTTTTTGAAGGTGTGCATCCTGTCACATCTGGCGTAAAACTAACACAGCATTTCATAAAAAGGAACATCATACCAACAGTCAAATGTGGTGGTAGAGTGATGGTTTGGGGCTGCTTTGCTGCTTCAGGACCTGGAAGACTTGCCGTAATTGATGGAACTATGAATTCCGCTCTCTACCAGAAAATCCTGAAGGAGAATGTCCGACCATCAGTTCATGACCTCAAGCTCAAGCACGCTTGGGTTATGCAGCAGGACATTGACCCGAAACACACCAGCAAGGCCACCTCTGAATGCCTTAAAAAAAACAAAATGAAGGTTTTGGAATGGCCTAGTCAAAATCCGGACTTAAATCCGATTGTGATGCTGTGGCATGACCTTAAATAGGCCGTTCATGCTCAAAAACCCTCCAATGTGGCTGAATTAAAACAATTCTGCAAAGAAGAGTGGGCCAAAATTCGTCCACAGCGATGTGAAAGACTCATTACCAGTTATCGCAAACGCTTGATTGCAGTTGTTGTCACCAAGGGTGGTACAACCAGTTATTAGGTTTAGGGGGCAATTACTTTTTCACACAGGGCCAGGTAGGTTTGGATAGCCTTTTCCCTCAATAAATGAAATCATCATTTAAAAACTGCATTTTGTATTTACTCGGGTTATCTTTGTCTAATATTGAAATTTGTTTGATGATCTGAAACATTTAAGTGTGACAAATATGCAAAAAAATAAGAACTAAGGAAGGGGGCAAATACTTTTCCACAGCACTGTGCGTGGCTGGACCGTTTGTGCTTTATGTGCGAAATTGTGGGCAATTTGTACAGACCTGCTGTTAATGCCCCCTGATGGCGTAATTGAAATTGCACCAAATTTGTTTGAAAGAGCAACGGTCAATGGGGAACATACACTTAGCCAGCTGAGCAATGGTGCGACTTCATCACTCACTCACTCACTCACTCACTCACTCAGCCATAGAAATGCGTCGATGTAAGGCCAGATCCTGCCATGCCTGCGAATAAAATGTATCGTCATTTCTACTCGCTAAAGCTGTTGTGTTACCCATACTTAATTAGCGTTTAAAATCTCTTAAGCTCATTTCATTAGATTATAATTAGAAAATTGAGGAGTGCAGAACCGAATTACAACCTCAATTCCGGAAGAATTGGGACAAATGTGCAGAAATAAAATTAAAACAGCTAGCAGTAATTTGCTAATCCTTTTGCGCAAAATACGTGTAGTCCATTGATTAAAGTACAGAGACAAAACATGTATTGTTTTAAATCATAAACTTAATTGTTTTTTTTTTTTGAAAATAATAGCTATATCTGCAGCACATTCAACTGCAGGTTGGGACCGGTGAATGTTCAGCACTGTGTACCATCACCTCTCTTTTAAATGATACTCAATAGTAATTCTGGAACTGAGGAACTCATTTTGTTGGAATTTAGGAAGTGTAATTAGTTCCCAGTCTTGCTCGATGTGGGACTTTAGTTGGGGGTCTCTGATGTCATATTTTGCACTCCGTAACTTGTCACGCTTTTTCAATGGAAGACTGATCCTGGCAGCAAGCAGGCCAGTCTAGCACGTGAACTCTGTTTTTATGAAGACATGCTATCGTAAGATAAGATAAGATAAGATGAGACTTTATTAATCAGTGACTCGTACCAGCCCGAAGTGGTCAGCAGCTCTTTTCAGAGTAGCGCGCAATTGGCCGATGCGCTACAGGGATGCAAATTGGGAAGGGTCTGCCAGGATAGGGTATTGTAAATAACAAGTTCTCAAGTGCCTCCTGTTGGCCAGACGGGGGCTCGTTAGGAAGATTCTAAGCTCGTTCATGTTCGGGTATCCTCCGCCCTCGTTCTGAGCTTGCGACGTTTCAACCAATGAGTGTATAAGAAGCGGTGGCGACGGGCGTGTGCTTCGGAGGAGAGCCGCGAGCTGTCTCACTCTCCTGAGTTGGCAATAGAGGGCCGCATATGCGAAAAGCCCTGTACATTGTTCCTCAATTGGACATTCCAGATTTGGGTGGGATTGGAGATGCCAAATTTATTCAAGAAAAAAAAAAAAAAAAGGCTTTATTAATCCCACAGTGGGGAAATTCACACGTTACAGCAGCAACACAATTATAAACAATATATATACATATATAGAATAAAATAAAATAATTTACAAAATAAATAAAGAAAATACTGCACAACACTTGTGATTTGCATAAGACTAAACATAAGCAAGAGCCAGAAAAGAGAAAATGTAAAGTGACCAGAGAGAACTTGCATTTATGTGGATGTTATTGTATTTTGTTATGCAGTCTGACGGCTGTGGGCAGGAATGGCCTGCAGTGGCGCTCCTAACTGCACCGGGGATGCAAAAGCCTTGTGCTGAAGGAGCTCCTCAGGGTCTTCGCAGTGTGCTGCAGGGGGTGTGAGGAGTTATGTCATGATTTATGTCAGCTTGGCTGCCATCCTTCTGTCCTCCACCTCCTCGATGGAGTCTAGTGGGCAGCCCAGGGAGAGCTGGCTCTCTTAGCCAGTTTGTTCAGTTGCTTGCCGAGCCCTGGATGTTCACCGGTGTGTGAGGGGAAGGTTTCCTTCGGAAATCGATTATGATCTCCTCGCTCTCACTGGTGTTCAGGATCAGGTGGTTCCGCTGACACCAGTCCACGAAGTCCGTGATGACCCCCCTGTACGCCTGCTCCTCCTCATCTGACACGCAGCCAACAATGGCGGCATCATCAGAATTTCTGCAGATGACAGAGGGGGGAGTTGTATACGAAGTCCGAGGTGTAAAGGGCGAAAAGGAATGGCGAGAGCACCGTCCCCTGGGGGGCCCCCGTGCTGCGGACTACCACATCTGACGCATAGCCATGCAACCTTACACACTGTGGTCTGTCAGTGAGGTCGTCGATGGTCCACGCAGTCGGATGTTGGTCCGCACCAGCCTCCTCCATTTTCCCCCGCAGCAGCGATGGCTGGATGGTGTTGAACGTCTCCGGAGAAGTCAAAAAACATGACTGTCACAGTGCTCCTGGGGGACTCCAGTGAGACAAGGCCTGGTGCAGCAGGTAGATGAAGGTGTCATCCACCCCCGATGCCAGGTCGACAAGGCAAACTGCAGCGGGTCCAACACAGAGCTCACCTGGGCACGGAGGTGGTAAAGGATGATCCTCTCCACGGCCTTCATGAGGTGGGAGGTCGGGGCGACAGGTCTGTAGTGGCTTGGCTCCCTCGGATGGGCTATTTTAGGAACCGGCACCGCACAGGAGGTCTTCCACAGGACAGGAACTTTCTCCAGACTGAGTCTCAGACTGAACATATGCTGGAGCACCTCGCTGAGCTGGTCTGCACTCTCTCTCAGCACCCTGGAGCTGATGGCGTCCGGGTCTGTGGCTTTCCTGGCCTTCGTCCTCCTGAGTGCCCTCCTCACCTGGTCTGTAGTGATGGAGAGGGGGGAGGGGGGTGTCTGGGAGGGGTGGTCCAGGGCTGGAGGGTGGGGGGGTCTCGATGACAGTGGGGGGTGGAGCAGAGTGGTCTGAGGGGAGCTGGGTTGTGAAGGGCTGCGGCCGAGAGTTGACGACTGGCCTGGAGTGGTGTGAAGTAGTGGGGCCATGGTGGGTGGGGGCGGAGTCAAATCCATTGAAAAACAGGTTTAACTCGTTTGCCCGTACTCGGTCCCCAACGGTGGCTTGCCCATCCCCACTTTTGCCGTGGTCCGAGATATGTTTCAGCCCTCTCCACACATCTCGGACATTATTCCTCTTCAGGCGCAGCTCCAATGTCTGCCTGTAGCTTTTCTTACACCTCCTAATCTTGTATTTCAACTCCTGCTGAACTCTTCGCAGCCCCTCCTCGTCCCCTGAGATGAAGGCCCTCTTCTTCTCGTTCAGCAGGGTCTTCAGTTCAGGGGTCAGCTAAGGTTTGTTGTTGGAAAAACACCGTACTCTCTTGGATGGCACAGTGTTTTCCACACAAGTTGATATAGTCCGTAATGCAGTGGGTCAGGCAGTCAATGCCCTCCCCATGTGACCTGCACAGTATGTCCCAATCTGTGGTATTGAAACAGTCCCTCAGTTGCTCACATGCCCCCTCAGTCCAGATCTTCACAGTCTTCCACTGTGGAGACTGTCTTTGCAGCACCAGTGTGTATTCTGGCTGCAAATGGACAAGGTTGTGATCAGAGCGACTGAGAGGGGGGAGGGGGGTGGAGGTGTGTGCATCCCTTACATTATGGTCCAGAGTTCTTTTGTCCCTTGTGTGGCAGTTTACATACTGTGAGAAGTTAGGGAGAGTGGCAGAGAGAGAGGCATGGTTGAAATCCCCAGAGATAAGGAAGAGAGACTGTGGGTGTCTTGTCTGCAATGTAGACAAACTGCTGTGTGTGCGCTCACAGGCAGCAGCAGCATCGGCCAACGGGGGCATGTACACAGTCAACACAATAACATTTATTTTTATTTAACCCTTATTTAACCAGGGAAGTCCCGTTGAGATTGAAATCTCTTTTTCAAGGGAGCCCTGGGGGTTGAGGTGGGGTGGGAGAGGGCAATTTGCACAGCCAATTGGATCAGGGGATGATTAGGTGGCAGGTGGAAAGAGCCAGGTTGGGACTTTAGCCATGACACCGGGGAACCCCCTTCTCTTATCGAAGAGTGTCATGGGATTTTTAATGACCACAGTGAGTCAGGACCTCGGTTTAACGTCTCATCCGAAAGACGGCATCTCCTTCAGTACAGTGTCCCCGTCACTGCACTGGGGCATTGGGGATTATTCTGCCAGAGGGAAGATCGCCACCTACTGGCCCACCAACACCTCTTCCAGCAGCAACTTGGTTTTCCTCGGTGGTCTCCCATCCAAGTACTGGCCAAGCCCACACCTGCTTAGCTTCAGCCACGCGGCTGGAGCAGATCGAATAGTGGTATGGCTGCTGGCCAACATGTGAAAACTTCCGAGGAATGTAATAAGGCCGAGCGCTGACTGCGAGAAGCTCAATGTCCCTGCTACAGAGCTGCTCCTTAACAGTGATATGGCTAGGGTTACACCATCTGTTGTTAAAAAACATGCACAGTCCCCCACCTTTCTTCTTACCGCTCTCTGCTACTTTCTGGTCCGCACGAACCAGGGTAAATCCATCTACGGAGACAACGGAGTCCGGTGTGTCTTGATTTAGCCATATCTCTGTAAAACACACTAGGCTGCTCTCCCTGTACTCCCGCTGTAGCCTTATTAGCGCAGATAGTTCGTCCATCTTGTTGGAGAGAGCGCAGATGTTTCCCATGATAACAGCCGGTAAACATGGCTTATATCTCCGTCTTCTCTCCCGGCGCTTGAGACCAGCTCTACAGCCTCTCCATTTCCTCCTTATCTCTGCTGGAATCGCTGGGTTCCCAGTGTGGAGTAATCCAGTGTGGCTGAGGGCTAACAGCCGGTCCCCTGTGTAAACAATAGAGCAATGGCTGAAAGGATCTCCCAAAGTCCAAAAAATAACAAAAGTAGCGCAGAGGTGACAAAACAGGATCCACTAGTGGCACAATTCCATAGGGGTTTGAGAAAACAAGAAAAAACACAAAAAAATAAACACATAGGTATACAAAAGAACACTAAAGTAGAGAGAACGAAAGACAGAGCTGCTGCTACTTGCGGCCACTCACGCGGCGCCATCTTGCGGAGGTAATACATGCTCGGAGTGGCTTGGCGTTATCCTGCTGGAACAAACAGGGGTGTCCCTGAATAAAAAAGACATCAAGAAGGCAGCAGATGCATTCCAAAATGTGTGTGTTCCCCTCTGCATCAAGTGTGCACTTACAGATGTGCAAGTGTCCCATGCTTAGAGCACTAATGCTGCCTCAGACCATAACAGACACTGGCTTTTGACCTTGTTGTTGAATGCAGTTGGGATGGTCCCTCTCCTCTTGAGAAGATGATGTCCGTTATTTCCAAAAAACTTGAAAAGATGGACTTGCAAGACTACAGCACTCACTTGCACTTCGCATTCAGTCTATTTCAGATGAGCTTGAGCCCAGAGAAGTCAGCACGTCGAGAAACGCTGTTCTTACAACGTGTAACTATTTGTTCACCCAGCTTTTAGCAAAATGAAGAACCTTGAACCATCTTGCTGGCCAATGACAGTGATTTTTTGTTATTGTACAATCATAATTGAATCACCTGTTACCCATGCACCTGTTTACCTGTGGAATGGTCCAAGTGAATGAAGATTCCACAACTTCTACAGTCTGTCCATTCCCATCTCAATTGTTTTAGAACAGGATGTACATAGACATTAAATTCAAAATTTGCGAATATTTGCAAAAATTAATAAGATAAGATTGAACTGTGAGTATTTTACTTTAATCTGTTGTCAACTAAATTCTGCTAAACAAGAATGAGGAATTCTTTTAATTCTGTTTTGCATACTGTCCCAATTCTCATGGAAATGAGGTTGTAAGAAAAAAAAAGTATGAATTTGTCTCAAACATCATGGAGCTCATTGTAACAGCCTCAAAATTCATTGTTGGGCTACAGTATACAGCCAAAAATATGTTGACACTTCACTGACACCTAAATGACATACATACATAGAATACAGACTTTAAATTATAAAAATCTGAAATTTTAATTGGATTTGGAATCAATTGGTCAGAATGGGATAATAGGATAGACATCTAGCTTTCATCTAACTTATTGCAATTCAGACCCGTTTTAACATTACTAATTTTCAGCATTTTGTATTCCCCTTCACCCCCTCCCTTACTGAGGGCTCTTGAAACTAATCCGAGATGTGAAGGGGTGGGCATGTACCAAATGAAAATCAATTTTCAAATCGTGGAGCTGAATTGTATGAAACTATTCTCAAAGGAAAGCTGAAAGTATGTCCTATCGGCCCTTGTGGATCAATTAATTCCAACTTCAATTTGAATGTCTGATAATAAAATTTTAAAAATGTGAGTTTTCCATATATGCCAATGAGGCTTTTGTGCCCACACACTTACAGCTTTATCGTTTATCTTTGGGTGTAAATTATTTTATCGAACAAAACACCATTAATAGGCGTTTGTTACATGTTATTCATGAATCTCAGCAGGTGGACTCTCCTTGTGCAGCTTTGGCAGTAGATGCTGAAACAGAATTTGACAGAATTGAATGGGCATATCTATGGATGGTCATGAAAAAATTTGGATTAGGGCAGAATTTTATTGATATGGTCAAAGTCTTGTATAAAAATCCCTCTACAGTAGTACGAACAAATGGTTTACAATCTGACTCTTTTTCAGTTTTTAGAGGAACCCGTCAAGGCCCCCCTTTATCCCATGTTCTATTTCTTCTTTCAATTGAACCACTAGCACAATATTTTATACAACATCAAAGTGTAACACCTATTCAAATTCGGGGGTCAAAACACGTTATATCTGTGTTTGCAGATGATGTTATCTTGTACACATCAGCCATGAAATCTATTGCAGTTCTTCTCCCAGTATTTGAGAAATTTAGCACTATATCTGGATATAGAATTAATTGGAGTAAATCAGCACTAATGCTACTTTATAGAAAAGCCAATTGGGTTGCAGTTCCTTTGGTGATTCCTGTAAGATCTAAACTAACTTATTTAGGCATAAACATTGAGACCTCACTGCCTAATGTGGTAAAATCTAATTACGAAAGAATACTTAAGGATGTCGAGAGAGATTTGGCTAGTTGGAGTAAAATGTCAGGCTCGCTACAAACAAGAATTTCGGTTATTAAAATGAACGTTCTTCCCAGAATTAACTTGGTCAGTATGACGCTCCCACTGCCTCCACCAACTGACTATTGGAAGAGTATCGACAACCTCCAGCGAAATATTATATGGGATGGAAAGCACCCCAGAATACGTTTTGCCACATTACAACAATTCAAATCTAAGGGGGACTCTCATTGCCAAATTTCAAGCTATATCATCAAGCCTTTCAATTACGACCACTAAAGTTATGGCTGGACCGCTCTTTAGTAGCCTCTTGGAAGGAGATTGAGGAAGGACTAAATCATCTGATCAGGCTCCAAGATGTGTATTTTTTGTGTATTTGAAACTCCGATCAGCATTACATGCTTATGGTGTACCATGGGGGTCTAACACGCAAATTCACCCGAGCTATTAAGCTCTCCTCAGAGAAGAATTGGCACTTTTTTGTATAAATGCTTATTGGAGGATAACCATAAATATACAAACTAAATGGGAAAGGGATTTGAATATAACAGCGGAATCATTGGACTGGAAAAGAATATGGGACAATGTTTTTAACACATCAAAAAACCCCAACCACCAACTTACACAATTCAAATTTTGTCACACTCACAGGGTGTACTGGACACCAATTGATCGGTTTTATGCGAAGCAAACAGTCAGCTTGAATTGTAATTTTTGTGATGAAGGGATTCCGGGTACGTTTAAGCATATGGTTTGGGATTGCCACGAGGTCCACTCATTTTGGAAAGATGTAACTATTATGCTGTTACAATTGTTAGAGACGAGTATACCTTTTCAACCACGAGTGTTGTAACTTAATGATTCTCAGTTGAAGCTTCCCGAAAAATTGCGTAGAGTCTGGCTTGCAGGGCTGACAGCAGCCAAGAATCTAATTGTGCAGAGATGGTTACCTCCGCATTAACCTCCGATTAGAAGATGTTTGTTTTACTTTCAAGACATTGTTATGATGGAACTATCAACTGCAAGAATTCATAATGCAAAAATTTCAACAATACAGATGTGGGAAAGAAGTGTAAAGTTGACCAATGATTGGCTGGTAAGCCATATGAGATGAGATGTGCTTCATGATCTGTTGTCAAGATAGTTGATAATATCTCTGTTTCTTTTATTGACATCAAGATTTTGATGTACAATTTTATTTATATTCTTCGAGTCTATTGTAAAGTTCTTGTCTGAGGTAAGGGCAGGGGGGTGGGAAGGGATTTATGTGTCTTGAGATGTTGTTTGTCGTAATACTGTAGTGTTTGGTTTGAATACAATAAAAACAGTGAATCCAAAAAAAACACCATTAATATCTCAATCATAAATTTTGAAAATACTACAACCTATCAGTACTCAGTTTTACTTATTATTCTGAATCTCTTAATTCAGCTGCTCCACGATGATCCTTGGCGTCCCCCTATTCGAACATCTTCCAGTGCAGTTGCTAGGCGACGGTCTGCGGAATCAGTGTCCCCTCACGTTTTGAAGAGGGCATCCACGGTAACAGGCTGTCTCTTAGCGACACTGTAACTCCCAGTGACCTCTGCAACAGACTGTGACGTCATCACCGCCGCCTGTCTCGACAAACACAATTGCCTGAAGCCTTGGTGAAGCACAAAACAGCATAAAACCCTTGGGATGTTGCAATTACAGTACTTTGATAATAAAGGCAGGCTCATTTGAAAAGTCTGTATTGGTTTTGGTAGTTTTTACATTTTTTATTTATAGGGATTATTTCACAGTAATCCATTGCTGGATGCTCGCAGTCTAAGTGACATATAAAGTATTAGGGAAGGATTTGGGGATTTGTGATTGTCTGACTGTCGGTGGATGGGATCTCCCCAAAGTGTGTTATGGTTACAGCCTTGGAAAGAGGTGTTTGTGTTTCCTGGAGTTAAGCTTACGCCACTCTTGCCCTACTGGTCCTGCTGGTCAGCTTGCTTTATTTGCGAGTGTGAATCTGAACTGTTTGATGAGAGAAAATGGACACACACTCAATGCTCTGTGCTCTGTTCTCCCGCTTGTACAGTGCTTAACAAATTTATTAGACCACCACCCAATGTAAGGTTTATATCACAGCTGCCCTAAATTAACAGTGTTGGTAATTACCAAAATAATTTTTATGTTTCTGTAATGGTTAATCCACCAGTGTGCGCAAGCTCTTTAACTGAATTGATATTTTTAATGCTAAAATATAATAATTGTTGTTATCCTTGAATTTTCAAATTTACTGTTCTACAAAAAAGCATTAAAAAAGTTAAGCACACTATTATTTTTTGATTGAGATGCCAAATAACAGTTATTTTCTTGCATTCCTGAACATAAAAATTAGTTCTAGTGGTTTAATGCAAGAATGCAAGCTTTTACCAAGGCCAAAGGAGGCCATACAAAATATAGTTTTTTTTTTTTTTTTTTGGTTTTATGTGTGAATGAGGGCTATTTAGTGGTTTCAGTTCATTATTTGTTTTTGACAAATTTCTTAAATATTCGTGTTTTCTTGTTTTTTTATGATAGGTGGCCTAATAAATTTGTTTAGCACTGTACACTTCCATTCCACTGCGTGGACAAAAGTGTGTGGACTTGCTTTAGCCAGCGCCTGCTCTTATGGATTGCCTCTCAGTTTTATAACTTGGCTGCTTAATTCAGCTGTGGCAAAAGTGTGATGCTATAGCCAATGGTTTCATCTGCCAGTTTTCTGCATTGGATCATAATCATCTCTTAAGACCTGACTGACCTGAGCAGAGTGACCTCAACCTTGACAAACTCCACAGCCATCGACTTGAGAGCCAACCCTTGCCTGGATCAAATTGCCCCACATGACCAATCAAAGCCTCTGATACTTTTCCTGCTAGAATGAAAGTAAATTCCCGCAACAGTTTTCTGAAATTTTGTGAAATGGCCTTCCCAAACCAGTGGACCAGAGGAAGGTGTTATAGCTGTAAAATGGGGGATCAGTTTCACGTTTATTATTTTGGGATAAGACGTTAGAACAACAAGTGTCTGCACACTTTCAGCCGTGTACCGCGCCTTTGAATATTATGAAAGCCATTAAATTCCATATTCAGTGTTGTGTATCACTTTCTGTTTTCTCAGCTCTCCCCCTCCACAGACGACATTCCCTGGTCAGCCATCTTCAGCTCCCTTCCTGTGTGGGCCATTATCGTGCCTCATTTCTCCTTTAACTGGACCTTCTACACCCTGTTAACGCTGCTTCCCACCTACATGAAAAACATCCTGGGCTTCGGCATTCAGCAGGTGACCTCTTCCTCTGTTCTCAATTCGGACGTCCCCCTCAGGTCCCACCCCTGCTTTGGACCAAACTGTAGCTGAGCGCTAACGTGCTAATTTTTCTGCTTTTTGGCTGCCAGCAGTTGCCCATCTCAGACTCTGTGTTATTGTGTAGCATTACCGCCTCACCTGTTCAGTCATATTCATTTGCATAATTGGCTTCTACTGGACTGTAATTGACCTGTAATACTATGACCCATTATCATTCACTTACCCTACCAGCGGAGGACAGTCTCCCCCACTATAGCCGGGTTCCTGCTGAGATTTCTTCCCACTGGGGAGTTTTTTCTCACCACTGTTTGAGGATTTTTCTCCCTACTGGGAGTTTTTGGGCTCTTAAGCTATTTTGAGTACTTAGGCCAGGCATCTGCCCTACCGCTGTTCTCTAAAGCGTCTTTGTGACAGTTCTTCTATAAAAAGTGCTGTACCAATAAAACTGAACTGAACTTTTATCATTTGGTCTTTGATAAACACATGGTGATGTACTGTGAAAGCTATGCAGTGTGAGAGGAATTAACAGGCCACTCCTTGACTAACCAGTTTTCCTGCTTTGTTTTTTTTATTGTGACTGAAAAATACCTCATTGTCTAGATGCTGTTTGTGTCGGTCTCTCATGCCCACATGCACACACAAGTGCAAAAACACAAAACATTAGGGCAGCGGTGGCCAATCATGTGCCACGGAGGGCCGAGAGTATGCTAATTTTCATTCTAACCAATCACAACACTGGCTGATTTCACTGATTAGTGCAAACTTCAGGCAGAGAGGATGGAACTGACTGGTGTAATCAGCAGGCGTCATAATTGGTTGGAATGAAAACCTGTATGTACTCTGTCGGCCATCCGTGGCACATGATTGGACAGCACTGCAGTAGGCCCATCTCGGGTGTATTCCTGTCTTTTGTTCATGATACACTGACTGGTTCCAATCCCCCCAGTCTCCCCTTCGAGAGCATGGATGGAGAGAGTGTAGTGGCGTACTTTCCTTGCTCAATCTGTTATCGCCGTTTAAGTGCTGTTCTAGGATCAACAAAATAATCCTTGTTTTGGAGTAACATTATAGTCCACCAATGAATAGCAGCTCTGCTATGATGATGTCATAGAACCACAAAAGCTTCACAAACGTTCATTGCGCGCTGCTTGCGAGGATCTTCAACCGGCAGTTCAAACCAGCGAAATCCAGCACAAGTTAAGAGTTTAAGTGATATAAGTTTTTTAAAATTAAGATGGCAAAAAACTATTTTGGCTTTTCTTTATCTTATGCATCTCTGCTATTGTCTGCTGATCTGCATCAAAACTTGCTAAAATTGGCAAGACAGCTAAAGCGCATGATATATGAGCGCACCATAGAGATATCACAGCTGCTGTTCACAGGTGAACTTCTCGTTACTCCTGGAAAAGCATTAGTTTGTGGATCTGGGAAAGCAACGCTTACATAGCAATATTACGTGACATCACCCACACCACTGATGGATTTTAACTGCACAGCTTGTTTTGGTTAATAATGCGATAGCGCAGTGGTTAAGTCGGCTTGACTTGGGATCAAAAGGTCCTAAGTTCAAGCCCCGGCCGCGGCCCTCGCGGTGTGTTCTTGTGCAAAAACATTTCACGCCTCACTCTACCCAGGTGTATAAATGGGTACCAGCAAATAGCCAGGTAAACTTGACTAACAGCTGGGCGAGTACCTGCTTTGGACTGGCATACCATCTAGGGGGATTAGTAATACTCCTGCTCGCTTCATGCTTCGGAAACTGGGGTTAAGCACCGGCACGATGGGCCACTAGGCTTGAAGCAGGCTTACGCTCTCTCTCTCTCTTACACCCTAGGCCATGATTTCAGGCTATGTCACATGATCTATGGCTATCACCTTGTGCTGTTTCTGTGTTGTGCTGTGAGGTCGTGACTAGAGGTGGAAATATGTGAGATGTGTCATCGGCTTAAGGTGCACAGTAATTTAGACCTGATCCCTCTTATCTCCTGGCAACAGAACGGGTTACTCTCGGCCCTGCCGTACCTGGGATTTTGGATCGCGGCCTTGCTAGGCGGACAGCTGGCAGACTACCTCCGGGAAACGTTGCTCTTCTCCACGGTAGCTGTTCGCAAGGCCTTTACAATCATAGGTAACCCAAGTCCCTGTGCCAAACCTGACTCTGTCTGTTACTGTGGCCTGAGTGTGGAGGATACATCTTTGGTTCCACTGTAATGCTGCGTTCCATTTGTACTCAGAAGTCGGACGCCCCCCCCGAGGTCGGATTTCCGACTCTGAAAGTCGGAGAATCTTCACTACCCCCGAGTTAACATTCAAAGATGGCTGCCCCAGGTGTAAACAGTAATTAGAAGCTCCTGTAATATTCCGTTTATTACTTCTGACTCGTGTTTGTAGCACTAAATCAGCCGTATACATTGTTCGACGTATATATATGGAAATCCACCGTGTTTGAAGGTTGCAGAAGGACCGCATATTTGTCCAGAAGTTGCTTATATTTGGGCAAGGCAAACGGAAGAATAGCTTTTAGAGAACCATCTTGTTTTACTACTCTTCTTCCCGGTTTATTGCGGTTGGCAACTTTTTTCCGACTTTGTAACTGGAACGCTGATAACTCGGCTGTGACGTCATTCCCAGCTCCGACTTCTGAGGTAAATGGAACGCATCACAATGTCTCTTGAACTCCCGTATACTTGCCCGACATGCTCAGTGCTGTCAGTAGTATGAAGGTATGACTGGTTTGCGTGTCTGTGTTCCTGTCCTCAGGGATGGTGGGACCGGCGCTGTTCCTGATGGCAGCGGGACACACCGGCTGTGACTATACCTTAGCGGTGGGCTGCCTCACCATCTGCTTCACTCTGGGGGGCTTCTCGGCCTCCGGGTTCAACATAAATCACCTGGACATCGCCCCCTCGTAAGACTGCGCGTGCCTGTGGTCATCCTAATGACATGCTGTATTCACATTTCCATCTCCAGTTAGTCACTTTGGATTTATATGAGTGTGATTGCTAGATGTGAACTCAGCTCGCTGATTTTTTGAATGAGTTCTTCCATTTATCAGAAGAACTCTGCTCAAATGAAAACCCAGCCCATGAAAAAAGTATTGGGGAGGACTCTCTGAACATGGAGTTTCCACCACTGGAAAGACATATTAACAGAATAGCATTATCCTGGACTTGTTGGACTTGTAAATCATTTGTAGCACGACTCATCATCCAAAGCTGAGCTAAATAGCCAACTGTGTTATGATTGAGACTTTTGTGAGAATTATGTGGTCTCTCCCTCTAGAGCAGGTAGAAAAATGATCAATTTTCAAGGTCATTAGAATACTACACACTGCTTAGAGAGGGTTGCATTCTGTCAAATACAATTAGTTTGCGTCAGGACATTTTAAAATATTATCAAACCAAACGAGCAGCGCAAGGTGTGGCATGCTGCATGTGCCCTTGAAGCTGCAGATGAAGAACCTGTTCAGAGTTTGAGTGTATAAATTCCAGAGTGGGGATTTCAAGAGGCGTCGAGAGCATCCCTCTGTACTTGGCTGATGGACACCTGGCTTGACGATGTGTCTCATTGTTGTTGGTTGATGGTCATTGAACTTGACTGTGTATCATGTTGGTTTGGGCTGACTGTCATTTGGTTCAAACTTATGTGCTGTGGCTCGACGCTGTATTTTCAGAAAAGGTCAATGAGGCATGAAATCGACAGAAAATGATCCAATTCAAGTTGGTCGTCTTGGCAGCCATATTGAAAATCACAGTGCATCTATTCTTGAGAGGAAGCTTCCTCCGTCCACCATCAGTGTGCACAGCAAATTTGAGTCTCATCAGATCATCCATTTTCCTCGAAAGAGACGGAAACCAAATTCAAGTTGGCTGTCCTGGCAGTCATATCGTAAATTTCAGCAAGCCCATTTTTGAGAGGAACCTTTCTTGACCCTCCACCAACGCACACAGCAAATTTTAATTTGATTGGATCAGCCGCTGTCTTTGACATCGACAGAAAGCAAAAGTTTACGTTATGATCCCCGAACGGATATCCGGATGCCCGACCAGGATCTCAACTCTTTAGAGGTCAGGGGCAGAAAAAAGTTGGGTTAATGCAGTGTACTATTTCAGTAAATTCTTAAGGAACAAACAACATTATCTTATCATGCAAAGTTTGGCAGAATGTTGCCTTGTTTGGAACACTAAATCATGATGCATTAAACAGAAGAGATTTTCTGGGCTAAGATTGAATATTTTGGGCAATATTTCTTGGTTTTCTCAAAACTAACTATAATATGTAAAATAAAACTTAGTATGCTGAATAAAACTGAGTTTCTCTAATTTTTCGTTATCTCTCTGCAGTTACGCAGGAATCTTGCTTGGGATCACCAACAGTTTCGCTTCAATCCCAGGAATGGTGGGACCAGTCATTGCCAGAGCCATAACTCCACATGTAAGCCGTATTTATGCAAACAACTTATTGAAGGCCAGGTAGAAATAAGTGAGCTGTACACTGGTCATAACTTCATTCTTAAAATATTTCGATACACAAACGTTTAACACTGTCAGCAAATAACAGGATAAAATGAAAAGATACTCGCCATTGATATCTTGGTATCACACGCATGTACCAGCACATATCCCATGTGATCATTCCTTGCTTTGTTACCTCTCTCTTCCTGTGTTGCTGCAGAATACGATAGAGGAATGGCGAACAGTGTTTTACATCTCAGCTGGTATCAACATCTTCGGTGCCACTTTCTTCACCCTGTTTGGGAAAGGCGTGATCCAGCCCTGGGCCTCCAGTAAGGCACGCTCTCACAAGAGCTGAACCCGGAGCAGCAGAATGTGCTCTGTTCATTTTTATGACCTCGTTCTCATGACCGTAAGCCAATGGGAAAGAGAAAATCAACCTGATCAGGTCGACTGCAAGGGAAAAACTCCTCCTGCATCAGCTGCTGAGGAGTCCAGGCAGAGTCCAGCATCTCGGACATCACGGACTGAGGTTATGAAGTAACATGATGGATGGACAAGTGTACCATCTGCCTGCAATGATGCAGTACTATGAAAAAAAATATTTGCCCCCTTCCTGATGTCTTCTATTTTTGCTTATTTGTTACATTTAGATGTTTCAGATCATCTAGCTAATTTTAAAAGAAGACAAAGACGACATGAGTAAACACAAAATGCAGCTTTTAAATGACCATTTCAGGTAAAGAGTTATTCAAAACCTGTATCAACCATGTCAGAAAATTATTTCCCCCCTAAACCTGGTTGTGCAGGCCTTTGTGGCAACTACTGCAGCCAAATGTTTCTGATAATCGGCGATGAGTGTTTTGTGTTGCTGTGGAGGAGTTTTGGGTCATCAAGATGTTTCTTTTTGCAAATGTGAGAAGAGCGTTTGTGTTCTTTTTGGTTGGCAGTAGTTTTCACCTTGCAGCTCTCCCATGGATTCCATTTTTGCATAGTAGCTTTCTTTTCATGAAATTGTACACACTGACCTTTAACTGAGGCAGGTGCAGCCTGTGATGTCAGATATTCTCTAGATGTTCTGGGTTCTTTTTGCGCCCCTTAATTAAGTCGTCAGTGCGCTCTCGGTGGATTTTTGGTAGGTCGGCCATTCCTGGGAAGGTTGACCACTGTTGTAAGTTTTGTAGATCATGGCTCTCACAGCAGTTGGCTGGAGTCCCAGAGCCTTAGAAATGGCCTTGTAACCCTTTCCAGACTGACAGATATCAACGATTTTGTTTCTCATCTGTTCTTGAATTTCTGTAGATCTTGGCATCATATGCTGCTTATGTAAGTGATGTTTAGATTCGACAGGGCTAGCAGTAATCATGCCTGGGTGTGTCTAGTCAAATTAGGCCTAATTGACCTATGGCTAAGCCCCGCCCTCAAATGCGATGAGCCATTCACAGTGCGTATTCTCTCCCCGTATACTCGGACATTCTGAGCGTGAACTTCCATTGAAATGCATTATGGAAACTGCAAATTGTTCGCTTTTATGGGGTTTTAAAATGTTTCTAAGTTTAAAAAATGGTCAAATGCTGTGCTTGGGGTAAAATTAACTCCGATTCGAGGTATCCCGAGAGGCTGGGCGATGGGGTATATTTTATACCCTTCCCAAAGCCACTTCATAACTGAGAGAAGTGTCTCCTCTGGATAAAGCTGCTTTCACACGGACATTAACCTCCAGCGAAGTGACAAATTTTTTTAAACACGACAGATTACATTCACAGTCAATGCAGAGACGTTAGAAGACGTTACTTTGAATGTAATCTTCTTAAAAAATTTGTTTCAGCTGCTTGAAAGCAGCTGAAATTTTTTGGAAGACCCCACTATCAGCTTACAGTCAATGCTAAAGAAGGTCAAAGACAGATGTCAAAACATTTGTAATCCACAAGCTAAGTCAACATCGGTGTGAAAAGGCTGACATCTTGTCACTATTAGCTGTAGATTAATGTAAAGTTATATTTTACATGGCTGAGATTAATGTAAAGTTATATTTTACATGGCTAAGTTAGCTAACATTAGCTAAAGTTGGTAAACTCTATGGCTAACTTCAGTGCTGACGGACGTCGGCTTAACGTGAGCTCCTGGCTGCGTTGTTCACCATGTCACCTTGTTTACTTAGGCATTCAGTCACATCAGGTTAGATTTCATAAATTTGCTAGCTAGCAATAATAATACGTAAATTAAATTTATTACCCTGCGGTGCACGAACAATGCTGATCCTCTATCTTGTTGTGTGAGAGGGTGACGGAAACGAGATGCGGTTGATCGCATTTGCAATGAGACCTGAAAATTTTAGCTTCTAATTTAAACTTTTCGTTGACCTTCTCCACTCTAAATTCATTAATGTATCCCTCCAATGCATAGTGTAACTCTATTTGCTGACTTCTTTATGATATTTGAGCCTTCTATCGCCAAAAATCATCTATAGCATCCTGAAAAATATCTCCGACTGTGATACCAGCCATCAGCGCCAGTTCTAAAATGTTGATTGTTTGTCCGAGTCAGTGGAGAGGGCAGGGTTTAGCCATAGGTCATTGGTCAATTAAATTTGTTTAATTGATTGATTTTGGGGGCAGGTATTTTTTCACTTAGGGCCAAGTAGTTTTGGATAACTTTTTTGCCTCAATAAATGGAATCATCATTTAAAAACTGCTTTTTTTGTTCACTCAGGTTATCTTTGTCTATATTCAAATTATCTTATTCTGAAACATTTAAGTGCTTCAATGTGCAGAAATACAAGAAATTGGGAAGGGGGCAAATACTTTGTCACAGCACTGCACATTATATGCAGCTGCGGAATGGATTAGCTCTGGTGATGTCACCCATTTAAAGGGACAGGCCAGTTGGTCTTTGGTATATTTTTATATTTTTATTTTTACATGAGCAGGGGTTGTTAGAGAGGTTCTAAAGGTGCATTTTCATGCAATGAGGTTTCAAACAACTGAATTGTTTCATATGTATGAGGGATTAGAAAAAAATTTAAGAGATGAAGGGAAAAAAATTGGGAACAGAATCATGGTCACAAGAAAAAATACAATTTGAAGAGTAATCTATTTAAATAAACTTGTCATGATACGGTGATTTTACTTCTCTGCGAAAGCTTGTGGTTGCTGTCAAATTCAGTAGAATGCCATGCCCTGAGACTGGCCATTATAACTGGCCATTTCCAGTTTGGAAACAATGACTTCACTTTGGTGGTCACCATGCAGTGACTGATAAAATGACTGAATCCACCTGTGGCTATTGAATGAGGTTTGATTTGACGTTGCCCCTTTAAGACGATGGGTTTTCAGGTCCTGTTATGGTAACAGGCGGAAGTATTGCTGTATCTTTAGATTTGTGTTGGGTGATCAGTAAAGTTTTTGTTTCAGTGCCTCTTCAGTCTTTATTGCTACAAATCTGTACACTGGAGACCCTGACCACATTTGTCAGGTCATATACTTACAAGGGTTCAGTGACTCAAAACCCTCGGAATTAATGGATATCTCTCCTGAGTGAACTTATACCTCGTTTCCTGTTTAAAGAACGACTGTTCCTACTGCAGTTACCAGGGCAAACACACTCGGCTTTAGCCAACGCTTTTATTATCGATTATTCTGAGTTGGTCTGGGAGGCTGATAAGTTCTTTGCAGCCAGCAAGTTATAGCTGAATACCCGTGATCTGCATGCAGAACCATGATTTATCCATAAATAGTAAAATCACATGGGCTCAGGATAACTTTGGCAAAACCAAAAGTACTGCTATACGTTGATACATCAACAAATGTCAGTTAAAACTTTACTGTGCATAAAGGAAGTCTTACGTTAACCGTGTCCAGAACTACAGTCGACTTTTCTGGGCATGGAGGTATCTGCCTTAACAAAGTGAAAATGTGTATTGTGGTGAAACAAATCATTTCAGGAATTTTTTTGGAGGAAATGGACGCTGCATACTCCAGACCTGAAAATAGAAAAGGAAAATCCGGACTTTTACCAGAAATAAATCCAAAAGCCATGCTCTGTCAGTGCCCTTGGCAAGAGTACCTAGCACTTCTGTGAAGGCACCATTAATGCTGAGTAGTACACTACTAAGTACACTAAGATATTAGATTCTTATCCAAAGATGCCCATGCACATTTCAACATTCTGCACACTTTACAAAACATTTCTTGTAAGAAGAGGGTGAGGGTGGTGGTCTAGTCTGCCTGCAGTCCAGATTTGTCTCCAGAAGAGAACATGTGGCACATTTTTAAAAGCAAACTTGCAACAATGAAGAGCCCATACTGTTGCATACCTGAAGATTTGTTTGCAGGAAGAACGGGGCAAAATAACGCCTGAGTGACTTAATCACTCGGTATGTCCAGTTCCTGAGTATTGTGAGAAGGAATGGCAACTTTATAGTGGCAAATACTGTCCCAGCAAAATGTGTTGATTTTTAAAGTCAAAGGTAATGCAGTGAAACATCAAGTAATGTTCTTTTTTACTGTTTTCAACATAATTGAGGTCAAAGATAATTTTTAAATCACTGCTTTCAGTTTTTATTGTAATTTAACATACCATCCCAATTTTTCCTGATTTGGGGTTGTTTATTATGAATAAAAGGGTTTCACAATCTTTTTGATTGGGGAAACAGGTCTGACCAAAAAGAACAGTGCGCAACTTTGTCTGTGTTTATGCCATCTGCACCAATCAGAATTTTAATTTACCCTCCACTGAGGAAGGTACAAGTGCTTTATTTCGATGGCTGTTGCCTTTGTACGAACATAAGATGTGTTCCTTACCGTCTTAGCATTTGGCTACACGATTAAAAAGTTGCTTTCTATTCCTAACCTGTGTTGTAATCTCACATTCCATTTTTGCTTGTATCCTCTGATTCGATAATATTGCTTGAGAGCTACAATGTGCCTTACTTGAATGAAGGGGAGTAATTTTCGACTAACTAGAGGCACTCCGAGAGTGCAAACCTCTGCCAAGGCAGCACAGTCGAAATCTTGCCGAGTGAACATGGCTCATAAGAAATTTAAGGTATCTGCAACATAGGATTTCGAGATGGTTGCTGTAGTGGCCATATTGTTTGACCGATCGCAGTCAAAATCAATAGGGTCCATCCCTGATGTAATAGCAACCCACTCACAAAATTTCCCAGATATCCGTTCCTTACTTTTTGAGTTATCTCGCACACAAACAGACAGACAGATAAACCAATGCCGGCAAAAACATAACCTTGGTGGAGGTAATCATAATGCAATATGGGATTACCTAGGTTGGAGAATAGGAAGTTTTCCCTTCACTCCGTTGCATTATGATATAATCCGCTGCACATAATATTGTGACAATTCCCTGAGCCAAATCAGAGGAAGGGATTGGCTAAATTTTTCTTAAAAGATCAGGATGGTTGGACATTTTCGTTGTAAAATGTTTTACTGAACATCTTTTGCAATAAGCTGGGCATTCAAAGTATTAAGAGGTAAGTTTCGGGTCATGTTCAGATGCTAGGGAAAATCGTGGGCTGAGGATTAACTGGGCCTATCTCCACTTTTCATCAAAAATTATGTTCTACCATAAAATAATCACAGTATTAACAGGTAATATATCCTGATGTAATTTTTTCAATTATAGATGGCAGCTGGGAGAAATATCCAGAAAGTGCAGTGTACTTTGTATGAATTTTCAGTCCACTTCAGTTTAAAAAGTTCTATGTCCACATTGTCCAGTCAGGGAGCTGGATATAGGGTCACGTGATCAGGATGACAAGATCCTGACAAGATGACAAGACGATGAAATCTGGTATATTTTAGATAGGTAGGTACTACAGCACTTGAATGAAGCATCTTAAAACCCTTCGTTTGTCTTATTCCAGGGGGCCATTTAAGATAGTACTACTTGATTTTCAATCCTATATTTTATGCATTGCAAGATGCATGTGTATGCCCATGAACAAGCACAATATGATGGACATAGTACTAGTTGAAACCAAGCCCAAGGCCAGAGTTTGTTTATAATGTAGTGTGCATCACGTCTGCATTAAATGTACTCAGATGAACTTGTATTGGCTATAGAGATAGGAGCAATTGACAATGAACACCCTCGAGACTCCATAGCTCATTTCAGCGCTACAAGGTTTGTTTCCTATTTATTTTCAGACAGGATACAGCTGCCCATTTTCTGTGATTATTATTGTCAGATACTCTGTTTTTCTTTCAAATTCTGTATTACCTTTTACCATGAACATGTAATTTGTAGATTTGGGTGGAGTCACATTTTTGTGTTCTTTTTTTAAAAAACACAAGGCAAGACAGAACTTTGTCGCTAAACATTTCTGGAAATGCAAAGAGCTATCCAAGAGATAGAACCATATACCTACAAAATTTATGTCATTTTGAAAATTCCAAAGGTCTATCTCCATTTACATTTTCTTAGACCTCCAATCTAAAATCATTCTACTAAAGGTATAACTGCATGATATTATACCTTTCAGTCCCAACTCTCCAGAATATACAGTGCTGTGAAAATGTATTTGCCCCCTTCCTGATTTCTTCTCTTTTTTTGCATATTTGTCACGCTTAAATGTTTCAGATCATCAAACAAATTTTAATGTTAGACAAAGACAACCCGAGTAAATACAAAATGCAGTTTTTAAATGAGTTCATTTATTAAGGGAAAAAGCTATCCAAACCTACCTGGCCCGAACTTTTTCATTTCACATTGATGATTATTTCATAACGTCATAATCATTATGAAAATTTGTATGATCTGAATAACGGCTTTCATTAATGGGCTCTAAGAAAACACGAAAAGAGCGTTAAAATTCAGAAAATGAATTTTACAGACCGCTCAGTGCGTTTTAAGCAATGTCTCGCTAAGTTCATTTCATCGCCATCGGAAGTGAAATGGCAGGTATATTTACTGACCAAGAGATGGCAGTAGAGAACTAAGTTTCATGTTCTTCAGAACACCAACATCTGATGCGTGCAAATGCTTCAACCGTTAAAGAACTGAGAATTGGGGTGCACAAAACATCCGTTTAAAACAATTATTAATCCTGACCTGTTCTCAGTCATTTTCATAATTAACAAAAGGTTCACTCCGAGAGCACTCCACACTGAACAGGTGCTGCTTGTTCTCCCCGATTAGGTAAGACGACAATCATTCATCTGGAGGCGTATTTGCCGTATTTAAATCAACGTTTTTCAAAATTGCATACCTGTCGACTCTCACTTAAATAGCTTGAGCTGCGTGCTTTTTATAGCCTATTTAACTGCCAAATGCCACTTTTTTTTTTTTAATCAACCCACGCAATACCGAGAGTGAAAGGCGATATTTCATTGGAACGCAGACCAGTTCAGTCGACGTGAAGCATTGGCCAATTAATAAGTAAATTATTTTTCTGTACTGAATTTAGCCCATGATTTCATCGCCGTTAGATCGCATATGGAGAGAACCCGTGTCTTCAGTTGCCAATTACGACCATTGGAAAACGCGACATTAAAGGAAAATGATTGAGAACTAGCTAGGACTAATTTTTTGTCATAAAGGGACGTGTCTGTGTCCCCCCAATTCCCAATTCTAGCCCTGCCACTGCTTGCCTGCCCAAACTCAGGCTTCCTGGTTGTTCCAGTGACTACTTGCTGAAAAGGTTCGTCCCCAGTTGTGCCGCCATTCTTGCGTGAGGAAGCTTAGTCCAATAGAAAACTTGTGGGAAGAATGTTTGTGAGCAAGGAGGCCAACAAACCTTGAAGCCAGTTCTGTCAGGACGAATGGGCCAAAATTCCAGCAACTTATTGTGCGAAGCTTGTGGAGAGCTACCCAAACATTTGATCTAAATACAAAGTGTATGTAAACCAAATTCACCGTGAATGTGATGAAAGAATTTGAAGTTGAAACAAATTATTTTCTCAGCTATTATTCTGACATTTCACATTCTTTAAAAAGTGAACCTGACTGACCTTAGACAGGGAATGATGACTTGGATTAAACGTCAGGAATTGGGAAAACTGAGTTTAAATGAATTTGGCAAAGGTGGTCATAAACCTCTCATTTGAACACTGGGATGACAAAGCATCTCACCTTTTTTTACCCTGTTAAACGATTCAATTAAATTTTCCTTTAAGTTCAACTCCATCTGCAAAAAAAAGTCGGGGCGTTGTGTAAAATGTAAATAACAGAATGCAATGACTTTCAAATCATTTGACCTTCATATTATTTGAAAATAGTACAAAGACAATATACCAGATGCTGAAACTGAGTTTTTTTTTTTTTGAAAAATATGTGCTCATTTTGAGTCTGATGTCAGCAACATGTTTTAAAAAAGTTGGCACAGAGGCATGTTTACTACTGTGTTGCATCACCTCCTCTCAATCAGCATTCTGTAAGCGTTGGGAACTAAGGAGACCAACTACTGTAGTTTTGAAAGCAAAATGTTTTTCCATTCTTGCTTATTGTTGGATTTCAGCAGCTCAATACTTTGCAGCCTCCTTTGTCATATTTTCTGTTCCATAATGTGCCAAATATTGTCAGTGGTTGGCAGGTCCGGACTGCAGATAGACCACTTTAGCACCAAGACTCTTTTCCTACAGAGCCATGTTGTTGTAATACATGTGCTCGGAATAATGTTGCTGAAATGAGCAAGGCCTTTTCCGAAAAAAGGCATCTGGATGTCAGTAAATGTTGCTCCAAAACCTGTATATATCATTCACCATTAATGGTGTCTTCATAGATGTGCAAGTTACCCATACCATGTATACTAATGCACCCCCATACTCTCACGGATGCTGACTTTTGATTTGTTTGCTGATAACAAGCAGGATGGCCCCTCTCCTTTTTAGCCCAGAGGACTTGGCATCCATATTTCCAAAAAGAAAACCACATTTTGATCAATCAAACCACAGTGCAGTTTCTACTTCGTCTCAGAACATTTTAAATGAGCTTGGGCCCAGAGAAGAAGGCAGTATTTCAGGATCTTGTTTATATACAGTATGGTTTAATCTCTACATGGCAGCATTTTAACTCGCATTTATGGATGCAGTAATTAACTGTGTTTACTGACAATGGTTTACAGAAGTGTTCCTAAGTCCATGCAGTGATTTCCAGGACAGAATCCTGTCTGTTTTTAATGGAGTGCCGCTTGAGGTCCTGAAAATCACAGCCATTCAAAATTGGATTTTGGTCTTGTCCCATGCATGGAGATTTTTCGGGATTCTAGGAATCTTTTAATGATATTACGTGCCATAGAGGATAAAATCTCCAAATTCTTTCCAAATATAAGTTGAAAACGTTATTCTTAAATTGTTGAACTATTTCCCCATGCAGTCTGTCATAGAGTGGTTCAGCCCTAACCATATTCACTTATGAAAAAGTTTTTATACCCAATCATGTTACTGATATCTTTCAAAAAACAATACCATTTTTCAGTTTCAACAATTGATATGTTGTCTTTGTCCTATTATCAATTAAATGCAGGGTTTTATTACATTTGCAAATCATTGCATTTTGTTTTATTTACATTTAACAGTGTCCCAACTTTTTTTTTTGGAAAAGGGCTTGTGGGTTCAAAGTCAGAAAAGGCATTTTTTCATACTGTGGGACAATGTCTCATTCTTATTCTGCATCTGCTAGTTACAGCACTTCACTGAAGCTACAACACTTATATTGAGAGAAATATTCAAACCCATGACATCATTTTTATGGCCACAGCATTACATCAAATGGTTAATATCTAGATTGTGCACATCATTCTAGAACCCCAATTCCAAAAAAGTTGGGATGCTGTGTAAAATGTAAATAAAACCAAAATGCAATGAATTGCAAATCTCATAAACCCGCATTTTATTCACAATAGAACACAGACAACATTTCAGATGTTGAAAGTGAGACATTTTACCATTTCACAAAAATATTAGCTCATTTTGAATTTGATGGCTGCAAGACAGCTCAAAAAAAGTTGGGACAGGGCCATGTTTACCATTGTGTAGTATCCCCTCTGCTTTTAACAACAGTCTGTAAATGTCTGGGAAGTGAGGAGACCAATTGCTGGAGTTTTGGGGGAGGAATGTTGTCCCACTCTTGTCTGATGTAGGATTTTAGCTGCTCAACAGTCCTGGGTCTTCTTTGCTGGATTTTTTTTTTGTTTTATGATGCACCAAATGTTCTCTACTGGTGAAAGCACCTGGACTCTTCTACTGTGAAGCCATGCTGTTGTAATGGATGCAGTATGTGGTTTAGCATCGTCTTGCTGATATAGGCAAAGCCTTCCCTGACAGAGACATTGGATGGGAGCATATGTTGTAGTAAAATCACTATATACTTTTCAGCATTGATAATTCCTTTCTAGATGTGTAAGCTCCCCACGCCACTTTCAACATCTGATATGTTGCCTATGTTCTATTGTGAATAAAATGTGGGTTTATGAGATTGCAAATCATTGCATTCTGTTTTTACATTTTACACAGCATCCCAACTTTTTTGGAATTGGGGCTGTAAACACATTTCCCTGTGACTCAGCAGGAATACAGAAGCTACATTTTATGGACCCGTGTATGGGTTCGTTGGTTGTATGGGGTCAAATAAAATTGCATGAGTGTTTTGTCTTTAATATATATATATATATATATATATATATATATATATATATATCATGTCTGGGAAGTGAGGAGACCAATTGCTGGAGTTTTGGGAGGTGAATGTTGTCCCACTCTTGCCTGATGTAGGATGTAGGATTCTAGCTGCTCAACAGTCCTGGGTCTTATTTGCCAGATTTTTTGTTTTATGATGCAGCAAATGTTTTTTACTGGTGAAAGGTCTGGACCGCAGACAGGCCTGTTAAGCACCTGGACTCTTCTACTGCAAAGTGCGCGCGCGTGTGTGTGTGGAAAGACTTTCGCCCGCCCCCCTTTTTTTAGTGCACGAGGTCCAACATACAGTCTAAAAAGGGCATTTCAAGCTGTTGTCCGCTTCCTAACTGAAATCCTAACCCTAATCGCAATAACTTTGGAGAACTTTTTTGCATGCGAAAGTCTTACCATGAGCCCAATGAACTACAGCAGGCGAGAGAACTCAGTAATTTTTTTTCTGGGAAAAAATAGGCAGCAGTTAGTCCGTTAAAATTTCATAAGAATTGCGTAAACATTGACCGCTCGGAAAGATGGGCGGTGCATATGGCAGAAAATTAATTATTCGTGAGCTTGTGCTACATCCTCCCCAGTACTCACACCATTCTCGGTGCTGTCAGATGACTGCAACACTGTGATTGGTCTCCAATGACGCCAGATGGGGTGATAAAGCGGAATTGGTGGACCTGAAGTCTGAGAACAGCTGCTAGAATTTGCATTTCTGCATCCTTCCGTATTAAACTCTACTTCGCATTACGTTCCAGTTCAATTAAAACATTCCCTCTTGTTTGTACAGGGGAGGTAAGAAACAAAGTTCACCGTCATTTTCAGGGCTGGAATCCCTAAAATGGCTCAGGAATATTGAAATAATCTATTTTTACGAACCATGTCCAGAGCTTACAACGACTGCAACTTCGCTCGTCGATCCAGTGGGACCTCATGGGCGTCATGCAAGATAAAATCCGGTCGCAGTAACCTGCATGAAACAATACTTTCGTACTGTACTTTTGCACACATATAAAGTTGAGACCCAGGGTCCCCATATCTGTGCTGTAGATGTGAAGATGTCTAATTCTTAGCGGACTTTATGTGCTTAATTTTGCTGACATATCCTGGGAATGCCAAGGTATAAAATAGCTACCAACTGTAAATAATGCGTGCTAGTTCTTTGGACCATTACAGCTGCACTGCTAAACTTGCGCAGTTAGGATTGCTGCATTATTATCTCCTGAAATCGTGACGCAGGATATAACTTTAAGGGCATTGCTCTGCGGAGCCCGTAAGGAAAATGAAAATCATATAAGTCACTTAATTTGTTTAATATTGCCGCTAGTACGTCACTGTCGCACCGATAGAAGGATCATGTCGTAATCTGCATAATCAATGCTGTCATGATTGGAGTAAAATGTTTCGTCACGGACTGTGAACCACTGAGCAATGAGCCAGATAATTTAAGCGTTTCTGTCATACAGACCTTTTGCCAGTCCACGCAGACGAGAAGTCTGGCAGGTCGTTTCTCCCCTGGTGGTGGCATCCAAGGTTGTTCTTCTTATAAGGGGAAAGGTACGTGATTTTGCTTCGTTTTCAATGAACGCATAGTTAGGATATTTAGCATTTGATTTACGTCAGCGGTAGTGGTAACGTGAAGAAATCAGTGGACAATTTTAACATATTACCATGATTACGCTGCATGCAGGCGAGCAACTTACAGCTTACTAGTCTCACCGGTGAACAACAGAAAATGAACCGAGGGAAGCCTGTATGTGCAAAGCGCTAACTTGCTCTAACGAGACTTTTAACTTGCATTGATGCTAGCTTAACAATTATCAACCATTTGACAATATTAATGGATATGAGCCGAAGTTACCGCTGAACTTCCGCAATGTTGCACACTTTCTCTGCTTTCTTGTGCGGTTAGTCAATGTATGATAACTATGTCGTCTGACGTATATGATTATATAGACATAAAGCGGGAGTAGATTAACCGCTCAAACTCCTCTAAGATGCATTAGAACTCATGCTGGGACACGCACGTAAAAAAAAAATTGTCGCCACATTTTACATTCCTATTTTGCTTGCACGGCCAGTTACGTACTTGGAGACTGAACAGCAACGTCAAATGGTATCTCCCAGACACCCACCTTGACCCTTTGAGGTCATTTCCCGAGGACCAAATAGCGCAGTGATTTCCTTGGGTATTAAGATGATGAAGTATTCACTTGCCGCAGCTTGGTTGAGCAGTATATTTGACTTAAAGTTAGCAAGTGATGATTGGGGGTAAATTAAAACTATTGAATTACAAATTATTAAAATGTGTTGTGGGAGTCCGAAGTGAGGGACAACTTGTGTGTGTGTGTGTGTGTGTGTGTGTGTGTGTGTGTTTGTGTATACATCTATATCTGTAATCTTGGCACATCTTAATTAAATCAAACATACACTTTTTTTTTAAACAAAATTAATGTGTATTGCTGTCTTTTAATCTCAAAAGGCTCTTAACTACAGTAGCTGCCACAGGACCCACTGTAAGTTGGTTTAGGATTATTGTGCCTGTTTATTTCAACAAGTCGCCAGTTGTCCGCAGCACTGATTTAATGGGGGGAAATTAAACATTTAAGTTGACTTTACAACATTTAACTTGTTGATTTTATGAAGGAAACATTCAGTTGCACACCTTAAGATCCAGAGTGTGTATGCAAACATACATGGTTTTTATATATATATATATATATATACAGTGCTGTGAAAGAGTATTTGCCCCCTTCTTGATTTCTTTTTTTTTGCATATTTGTCACACTTAAATGTTTCAGATCAGCAAATAAATTTTAATATTAGACAAAGACAACCCGAGTAAATACAAAATGCAGTTTTTAAATGATGATTTAATTTATAAAGGGGAATAAGCTATCCAAACCTACCTGGCCTGGTGTGAAAAAGTAATTGCCCCCCAAACGTAATAACTGGTTGCGTCTCCCTCTGTGACAACAACTGCAATCAAGTGTTTGCGATAACTGGCAATGAGTCTTTCACATCGCTGTGGAGGAATTGTGGCCCACTCTTCTTTGCAGAATGTTTTAATTCAGCCACATTGGAGGGTTTTTGAGCATAAACGGCCTGTTTAAGGTCATGCCACAGCATCACAATCAGATTTAAGTCCAGACTTTGCTTAGACCGCTGCAGAACCTTCAGTTTGTTTTTTTTAAGCCATTCAGAGGTGGACTTGCTAGTGTGTTTCGGATCATTGTCCTGCTGCATAACCCAAGTGCGCTTGAGCTTGAGGTCACCAACTGATGGTTGGACATTCTCCTTCAGGACTTTCCAGTAGAGAGCAGAATTCATAGTTCCATCAATTATGACAAGTCGTCCAGGTCCTGAAGCAGTAAAGCAGCCCCAAACCATCACACTACCACTACCATGTTTAACTTTTGGTATGATGCTCTTTTTATGAAATGATATGTTAGTTTTACGCCTGATGTAACGGGATGCACACCTTCCAAAAAGTTCAACTTTTGTCTCGTCAGTCCACAGAATATTTTCCCAAAAGTCTTGGGGATCATCAAGATGTATTTTGGCAAATGTAAGACGAGCCCTTGTTTTTTGTTTTTTTTGGTCATCAGTAGTTTTCGCCTTGGAAATGGATGCCATTTTTGCCCAGTCTCTTTCTTATTGTTGAATCATGAATACTGACTTTAACTGAGGCAAGTGAGGCCTGCAGTTCTTCAGATGTTGTTATTGGTTCTTTTGTAATCTCCTGGATGAGTCGTCGATGCGCTTTTGGAGTAATTTTGGTAGGCCGGCCACTCCTGGGAAGGTTTGCCACTGTTCCAAGTTTTTTCCATTTGTGGATAATGGCTTTCACCGTGATTCGCCGGAGTCCCAAAGCCTTAAAAATGGCTTTGCCACCCTTTCCAGACTGGTAGATGTCAATTTCTTTGTTTCTCATCTGTTCTTGAATTTCTTTAGTTCGCAGCATGACATGTTGCTATTTGAGATCTTTTAGTGTACTTCACTTTGTCAGACAGGTTCTATTGAGGTGATTTCTTGATTCAGCAGGTCTGGCAGTAATCAGGCCTGGGAAAATGTGGTTAATCACAGCTAATTCATGATTTAACGAGGGGGACAATTACTTTTTCACATAGGGCCAGGTAGGTTTGGGTAGCTTTTTCCCCTTAATAAATAAATCATCATTTCAAAACTGCATTTTATATTTACTCGGGTTATCTTTGTCTTATATTAAAATTCGTTTGATGATCTGAAACATTTAAGTGTGAAAAATGTGCAAAAAAGTAAGAAATCAGGAAGGGGGCAAATACTTTTTCACAGCATTGTATATATATACACACACATATACACACGTTCAGATACACAATGGGCTCAAGAATTTTAGCAGCCCTGACAGGAAATTCATTAAAATTGGTTTGCTGTAAAGAAGTAAAAGGTGACATTGCACCAAGAAGCTCAAAATTTCAAAATGTGGCTTATTTCATTGAGTTACTCAAAACCTACATCACCCATGTGAAAAAGAGTTACTGCCCCCCCTCAGCCTTGTGCCACCCTTGGTGGCAACAACTGCGATCAAATATTTGCATTAACTGGCAGTGGGTCTTTTTGATTGCCGTGGAGGAATGTGGTGCTCTTTTCTTTGCAAGATTATCTTAATTCAGTCACAATGGAGGGTTTTCAAGCATGAACTGCCTGTTTAAGGTCATACCACTGCATCTCAATCGACTTCAAGTGGACTTTGACTGGGACACTCCAAAACCTTCATTTTATTTATTTTCAGCCACTCGGATGTGGACTTTCTTGTGTGCTGTTGATCATTGTCCTGATCATAACCCAGCTGCACTTGAGCTGAAGGTCACATGGCCAGACGGTCTCTTTCAGGATTTTCTGGAAGAGAGCAAAATTCATAGATCCATCAACTATGGCAAGTCACCCTGGTTTGAAGCTGCAAAGCAGCCCCTGACCATCACATTACCACCACCAAGTTTGACTGTTGGTGTGATGTTCTTATTGTGTAATGCTGTGTTTGCTTCCTGCTAGATGTAATGGGACTCATATATTCCTAAAAGTTACACTTTTGGTTAATCAGTCCACAGAATACTATCCCAAAAATCTTCGGGGTCATCAAGATGTTTTTGGCAAAACTGAGATGAGCCTTTGTGTTTTTTTTTTTTTTTGGTCAACAGGGTTTTTGCCAAGCAGCTCTCCCATGGATGTTATTTTTGCCCTGTCTCTTTCTTTGTGCAGAACTGTAAATAGACCTTAACTGCAGCTCGTAAGGCCTGCAGTTCTTTTGACGTTTGTCTTTGTTCTTTTGTCACCTCTTGGATGAGTCGTCAATGCACTTATAGAAGTATTTCAGTTGTACAGTCTCTTCTGGGAATGTTCCCCTCTGTTCCAAGTTTTCATCATTTGTAGATAATGGTTTGCTGGAGTCCCAGAGCCATAGACATGGCTTTGCAACCCTTTTCGGACTGAGAGAAGTCAGCAACTTTGTTTCTCATCTGTTCTTGAATTCTTTTGATCGTGGCATCATGTGCTGTTTTCTCCCTACATCATGTAATGTTTAGATTTACAGATTTGGCAGTAACCATGTCTTGGTGTGTCTAGTGGAATTGAACCCAAACATCAATTAAATTCTTTTCGCTGGTTGATGTAGTGACTAAGGTGACGCTGGAGATTACTTTTTCACATTGGGCCATGCAGAGTTGGATAGCTTTTATTTTCATTTTTTGAAGGAAAAATCATTCAAAAACTGCATTTTGTGTTGACTTGGCCGGGTTATCTTTGTCTAATAGAATAATTAGTTTGATCTAAAACATTTCAGTGTGAAAACTATGCAAAACTAGAAGAAATAAAGAGGTGGGTAAATACTTTTTTCACATCACTGTAGGTACAACTATCACAAAGTTTGAAAATTCATAAAACCAGCCAACTCAGCTTAATGGCTTACTGATTGCCTATCATAAGACAGATACTGCTTTTATAGACCAGCTTTGCGGGTTGCTCAGTGGCTCTTTCCTGTTCTGTTGATGTGGAGCATACCAAACGTCTATTTAGGTCTATAGGTCAGTTTGGTTGCCCACCTGTTAGCTTGAACTGATCTGTTACTTTGGTCCCTAACACGGCTGTCATGCTGCTCTCATAGTCTGGCAGCAATGTCTTTAGTAAGGTTATTGAACTGTCAATTCAGCTCACAGTACTGATGGCTTTGAAAACAGCGTCCTACAGGAATGGATTTGTCTGACTCTGACCGTAATGGTTTAGTTGCACAGATTAGTCTTGGCTTGGGATCTGCAACGTACTTGAGCTTCTCTGTCAAATAGCACTGATGTAGCGTAATCCCAGTTCTGAAAAAGTTGCCACATTTTGGAAGATGCAATTTCAATCTAAAAGGAGTAGTTTGAAACATCCGTTCACCCTTCACTATCTGGAAAACTCTACATCAACACATTATTTGATGGTTTAATTTGCGATTTAATTTGTTGAATGAAAATATGATTATTTCAAATTTGATGAGTGCAACATGTGAGTGAGAAACCATCAGTGCTTTTTGATTTTATTTGCATTTTCGACAATGTGCCAACATTTTTGGTATTGGACTTGTAGTTGAATCCTTTTGTGAGGCATAAGAATATTTTTATGAAACGCTGCATGTTATGTAACCTGCCCAAGGGTATGTTGGTCACTAGAGTGCATTATAAGGTGATTACCGTTTGACTCATTCTGGTCATACCTTTTATATTTATTCAAATATTTGTATAAAATAAAACACTTGTATATGATCTAAAACTCAATCTTTCTGTCGCAGATTAATTACTTGGCAGGCATATGAGTGAACCCCAAACGTGACAGTTTCACTGCACCGTTGTACCGAGCAACGTGTGCATTGGGTTCAAAGTCTGAGGATTTTGCGTTCAGGGAGTAGAATACATGTGTTCGCTCAAAGATTTGTTGTCCTTTGTGAGTGTGATCCTGGCATATAGTGCAGATGCTTAACTGTTTTATTTGTGCTTCATGGACTTAGAACTACTTTTACTTTACCTTTGCTTTATAATGAAGCATTCTTCTTTACTGGAATGCCGGTAAGTCAGGGATTTGTCCTGATGAAAGGTCGTTCGGCCGTTGGGCAGGGACGACTTTATCGTACACACCCATTCTCCTGTCTCTCCTCTTCTACTTCAGCACAGTAATATTCAGAGGTGAGGTCAGCGAACGGGGCCACGTCTCATCTGGTTTCCATGCCAACTTCTGTCCTTAATTACTCATTTTATTCCCAACATGTACTCCAGCGACATAATCACCTACAACCTGATAGGCACATGATTAACATCCAAACTTTCTCTGTGACCATATATGAAACATTTGTTTCGTCATCAGATTTACCAGTGAGCTGATGTTGGTATATGTTACCAGTTCGGTCATTTAGCCAGGGTTACTGGTGGAGAGAGATTATATTTGGAGGAATTGCCCAGCCCTGATTTAACAAAACATTAGCTGGTTAATGGGCACCACCTTTTTCCAATAATTACAGGGAGATTATAGTTTATTCTGCCTCTGTTTGCAGCGCTATAACCTTTTTTTTTTTTTTTTTTTTTTTTTGATTGGGCTGGAATTTGTGAGCAGCTCTTTTTTTTGTGTGGAATTTGAAGGGCGCAGGGGATTTGAGCACTGGATATGGGGGAGCTGAGGAGGGTGGGATTTGAGCACATGATGGTGAGGATCATACTCAGCCCCTGGGGGCAATGATGGAGTCGAAGAGAAAGATGTACTTGGAGTGTTTTCTAATATACCATGTCGCAGTGCTAGGCTGTGTCTGATTCTATGCTTTTTTTCCACCTCTCTTTAGGATGGACATGGAGAACTTTAACCATGGGCTAAATACCTACATCGACTCATGGATGGGCCCCAGAGGTACGCCGTGGAAAACAATTTGATAGTTAAGATCAGGGATTGTTTAGATGTTTTCATACTCCCAGATCTGATCATTCAGGATAATTAGACAAGCCCAACTCGTCTCTCTAGAGCCTGCTAGAGTGATGACTGATTGGTAAAGTCATCAGCATTCAGTAAAATACACAGATAATGTGTTTTGTCAGTTATTATATTTTTATTCGGGCTCCACTTTGGCTGACCTTCATGCACAATGTGACAGGATACAAATATGGATTTATTTTCAGCAGTATTTCCTTCAGTGTTGTGATAGGAGCTTAATAGTAGCAGAATTTTTCCTCTGATTCATTGGAAAATAATGTATTTGTTTCAGGGAGAGGTAAAGGAAGTATCATATTAATAATAATAATAACAAGTAGACATGGTCAACAACATCCCCCGCCAAAAAAGGGCAATAACTCCGGGAAAAATAATTGCGCGCATCTCATTTTCGAACTCCATCAAGGCCTTTATGGTCTCAAGCTTCACACCAAATTTGGTTGTCCTATCTCTAAGAGTTTCTGAGAAAAGCTGAGAAAAGCACGAACAGACGGACAGACGGACGGAGCTCAAACCTATATCCCCCTCCCACTTTGTGGCGGGGGATAATAATATTAACTTCGTTTACACGGCACATAGGTTACATAGCATTTCATAAAATACATGGAACTCAAAGTGCTTTACATTTAAAATGATTAAAAAAAAATAGGAAACACCGCAAAATAAAAGGAAAATAACTTTTTTTTTTTTTTTTTTTTTAAAGTGCTCATCATTGCCGACAGAGCTGGCTATTGAAGATGAAATAAAATAAAGAATTGGAAAAATGACTGTGCTTTTGTGTGGTCTATTCACAATAAAAGAGGTGGAGCTAAGAGAAGGCTTGGTTAAAAAGAAACATTTTTAAGTATGAAAGTATGAAGTATGAAATGCCCTAACAATTTTTCTGTGAGATTAAAGTGGCATTATTATGGCGCAATAATGAGCATGCCCTGAGAGCTGGTTGAATATAAATGGAAAGGGTAAAGTGAAGTGTAAAATGATCTATTTTAAGAATAAGCGCTTTCAGCCTCCTGCAGTGCGACCCACTCTGCATTCTTGTCAAAGTTGCCACTTTACCTTTTTTTCAGATTTTGTCCTGTATCTAGATTTCAACTTTATCCTGTTTATTTATACCCATCATTGATTGTCTTACAAAAACGTGGTGCTGACTATTGATTTGTCTTGGTAAAGTAAATATAGAGAAATGCTTCTTAGCTTCCAAACTGGAACCTTGTGCAATCGGCATTCTGTCATCACCTATGCCTTCAGGGTCACTCATGCTATTTTTGGTCCACGGAGGCAAGGAAATCTTGCTTCAGCTACAACCTTCCATGCTTTATTCTGTCTAAAATCAATTAAGTGAAATTCATTGTTGTTGCCTAATACCAGAGGGACTCTCTGATGGTGTTGTTGTCTACCTGGAGTTCTGTTTTGACTTGCGAACGACCAAGCTATCAAAAATAATCACCCTCAATACACTGTGCTATCAAAATCTGTGTAGGTAATATTGGATAAAAGGAGTGAAACACTAGGCATATTTTCGTTTGGTTAGTATTTCATTCGTTTTTCATTTGACTATTACTTTTTCGCATTGGCTAAATGGCCGTGATAATAGTGTTTTTGATTATATTTTTCATCGAGGATGCATGGACGTCGAAACATACTTTTATGTTATTTTTGGGGGAACTTGAACTCCGGATATTCATTCTGCTGAGTTGTTGCAGGAGGGCCGCACAGGTCCCTGTGTTACTGTGCAGGATGATGGACAGGTTAGACATGATGCACAAATCCGTAAATTGAGTTCCTGGCCCGCTGATGGATAAATTTGCTCTTTAAAAATCTGTTCATTTATTCGTCCTTGAAGGTTTACGGCTGCTGGCTTGAGATTCTCAGTGTGTGGAGCCAGCTGCCAGTAAAACTTCCATATGTGTTTCAGATGAGCGGGTCAGAGGCTGGTTGCTGATGGATCACTACCCTCCAACATTTGCTCTGACCGCAGCGTACCTGCTGATCGTCTGGCTGGGACCAAAGTACATGAGAAACAGGCAGCCCGTCTCATGCAGAAGTCAGCTGGTGGTCTACAACATGGGGCTCACTCTACTGTCGCTGTACATGTTCTGTGAGGTAGGAATGAAATCTGGGTTATCTTTACTTTCACAGATAACTTTATCTTTATTGTGTCTGTGAGGGATGATGTGGTAGAGGTGACCAGTGTATACCACCTGCAGACTGGAGGACACCTTACTGTGTAATCTGTGTTGTGCTGGGTTCTTATTGTAACCCGATGTTCTGATCTGAAAAACAAGATAAGAGCTGTTTGTGACACCCTTGACGGGAGCTTGGAAAAGTCAGTGGGTGCAAGAGTATCTGGCCTCCTTTCTAGCGTCGGGTTTGGAGATTTACAACCTTCAGACAGCAAAACCGACACTACAGTGCTGCTCAACTTCTCAACAGAGGCAATTAAGACTGCAAGGACAGACTAACTGGGGGGTGGCCAGCGAGTAAATGGATTTATCTCCTGGCTATCCAGTGACCTTTTTGACCTTGAGACAGCCAGAGAGCTTCAATACACCCCTCTTGTATACTGATCTGATTGTGTCCAATGTCCCTAGGGTCTTTCACAGAGTGGAAGAGCCATTTTAGCTCTGTCTACTTGAGCTTGTGTATGTAAAAGGAAGAGGGGATGTATTTGTTGGTGATGGTCATTGTCTGTGTTGGTTTGATGGGTATAGGGCCATGCATTTTATATGGTGTGTGTGTGCGTGTATCAGCGTCTGCCTAAAAGTGTGGTTTAGGAGGGAAGCTTGTGAAAAACAAGGTTGTCTGGAAGATGGAAATAGCAGTATGAGTTGCCATCAATTTCTCAAGCATACAGTGGGGCAGCATTATACACAGAGTTTATACAGTCGATCAGAAGAGGCTGTCAGTCATACAGTGCATCTCCTCTATGGACAGCTTTGCAGGGGAGAATTTCAGGAGGAGGGTAATTGCCCTTCTATGAGAATTGTGGGTAATGGCAGGTGGGGGGATGAGTGGTGCAGAACACTGACTGGTTCAGACTCAACCCATCAATCTCCTCCCAGATAATCTATGAATTGCGAGCTTAAAGGTGAATGCTTATATGGAGTGTCAGGGCTTGACATTTAGAAAAAAAATGCATTGGCCCAAAAAAAGAATTCACTGGCCCAGATTATTGCGAGCGCATCGCATATGGCCGCCGAAGGCGGTCCTTTTAAGTATTATTTTTTGGTGCAATTTTGTGTGTTCTGGTGCATTCTAAGGCTGAAATGAATAGAAATAAAACAGCACAATGCTTTCCTTTGATAAGCAATTTTCGGGTACGTTTTTTGACGCAGAATTGCATTAGTTTGCAATTGTTCGCATGTCACCTTAGACCTAAAATACTTACCTGTTATTTTAACTTTTCAGTTATCTTTTGATGTTCTCTGCAATATTGAGTTTTTCATTTGCACCATATCGTTTGCATGTTGACAACTTGTTGCCTAGTTCTGAGTTAAGTTCTTAATGATTTGCATGAACCCACAGCAATTATGTGCAGTGATGATTATGCTCCACAACTTCCATCTAAAATGAGTCCTAATGTATTATTTCTTTATAATTTTTTGATGAAAATGTATTGAAAAATACTATTGTAGGCAATGAGAACAAACAAATCATTCCCAAAAGCATACGGGGGTAAAAATATGAGTAATAAACAGAAACACTGAAAATGCAATTTTTTTAATAGCAATTGAAAGGTGTCGCAAATTTTATTTTTTTTACTCTTGCATTGAATGAATGTGTGTTTGAAGGCTCATTCCGTGATTACTGATGCTAAAAAATTCTTCAAACTGGTTTTAGGCAACATTATTTTGCAGAATTATCTCTGATGGTCAGTTGCTCCAATGCATAAGGTGACATGAACTTCGAGATGTGTTACAGTGTTAAACACGATGGCGCAACGGAAGGAGCTCCCTGAGATTGTTTGTAGTCGCATTGCGGCCTTACATGACGCTGGCTGGTCACTTAGAAAAATTTCTAAAGGCCCTAAATGCTGCCTTGGCACTGAAACAAGCGCCATCAAGCGTTTCAAAGAGACCGGTTCTAGTCTAGTGACAATAGAGGTGCAAAACAGAAGTTAAGTGCCTCTCATGTTCGTTATCTGTGTGTAACAAGTAAAAAAATAAATAAAAATTGGCGGTTGACAGCACGACAACTCTGTGATGATATTAATAGCGCCAGAAGAGATGAAAGTATCAAGATCTACTATTTCCAGATGCCTATATGAAAATGGTCTGATTGGTCGCATTGCTGCCAAGAGCTGGCAACAAAAAAAAAATGGCTTGAGTATGCTAAGTAATTCAAGGATTGGACACAAATGGACTGGGAACAAGTCCTTTGGGCCGATGAATCAAAATTTGACATTTTTCCACCCAATTGCAGAACTTACGTGCGCCGTAGGGTTGGAGAACTTTTCAAAAATGACTGTTTAACCCCTTCAGTACAACATGGAGGTGGAAATATTATGGATTGGGGTTCAGTCAGCTTGAAAGGAACTGGTGATATCATAAAAATTGACGGTACCATGGATCAAAAGAAGTATCACAGCATCCTTGTGAGGCACACATTGCCATCTGGAAAGAGGCTGATTGGTCGGGGATTTTATTTTCAAAAAGATAATGACCATAAACACACTTTTGAGTTGTGCAAGAATCATCTCAGTCAGAGAGGATCATCTGGTGACATAAAAGCTATGACTTGGCCTGCTCAAAGCCCGGACCCTAATCCGATTGAGCAAATCTGGGATTTGCTTGATACCAAGATAAACAAATCTGTTGTAACATCAAAGCAATCTCTTTGGAATGAACTTCAAACCATATGGAATGGAATGGTTTGGCAAGTGAGGAAAAAAAAAAAAAATGTGAAAACTAATCCTGAAAGATTAAATGCTGTTATCAAAGAAAAGGTTGGCCACATTAGATATTGACTTTTTCTGGCAAAAAAGACAATTGTTTTTTTTTTTTTTTTACTATATATTGTTATCTGCTTACTTATTTTCAGCTATATGATCCAATATTACGTGAAATAAATACTTTAAGAGTATTTGGTTTCTGATTTATCTTCATTTTGTTGAATGTATAATCATCACTGCACACTACTGTAGAAAAGTACTTACCTTTCCATTTTATATTACCAATAATAATCCCATGTAATCGCATGTATATGTAAATGCAATGGACTGACTTATTGCATTTGAATATTGTCCACAGTAGAGCAGGTTGAGTCTTTGCAAATTAAATGTTGATTGCCGTTTTCAATATCAAATAGTCAGAAAATAGCATTTACATTTTCATGTTGACCCTAAAAGAGCGTGGTGACATGTAAATGTAAATGCAATAGGCTGGGGGTGCTGTTTTACTTATTGCATTTGAAAATTGTCCACTGTTTTGCGGGGCACGACTTTGAAAATTACATGTCAAACAGCTTTTCATTATCATTTGAATATAGTCATAGATTTCCCATATGAGTATGTGAAAATGAAAGTGATAATTGGATGAATGCATTTTCAATTTAATATTGTCTCAAATAACTCGTTCATTAGTGGAAAATTATAATGCAATAGCGGAATTATATTTTCATTTTAATATCGTCCCCTATGGGCTTCCATAATAGCGATCGCTAAGTTGCATTTGTCTTTCAAGCATCATCGGAAGGAGCAGTGCAATATTACACAGCATTCTCATCGCGAATGATTTTTGGCGAGTGGCGAGAAATGTTGGCTACAGATCGGACTATATCTAAAATGGGCATTTTTGCGGAAAGATGGGTTTTAGCTGACGACACTAGCTAATTTGGTGCGAGTGTTTGTAAACATTCTAATTAGCTAATAGCCATTAGAGAGAATTCGATTAATTTTGATATTATAATCAATTAAAAGGTTTTCTGACTGGTTCAGCACGCGACTGCGAGCATAGCTAAGTTCAATTATAACTTACATTCCAAACAATATTTTAAAGCATAAACCCTTAATGGAATCGGCATTAAGTTGATTTATTTAAGTTTGACATGTGCATGGTTTTACCACGGTAAGATGAATTAATTTGTTGAAAGCGATTGTATTTCTTAATGGCCCGACTGGACTGGTGAAATGCAAAGTGTGGTGGCCTGTCCTGGCCTGGAACGCGTAAAAAACACGGCTGGGCCATCAGGCCAGTGTCAGTATTGAGCCCTGAATTTGTTTTGTTTGGATTTGATATATTTTGTTTGAGGGTTTGCTTCAGACCTGGTAGTTTGGGGCTTTCGGATCCTATCTCTCTGTCTTTCGCTCATTCAGTGTCTGGTCTAAAGTGACTCTGACTCTCCTGGTGTTAACTGTGCATGCGATTCTAGATTGCATCCAAATCAAGTCTCAAACACCGATTAAGCAATCAAACCTGTTGTCCAGTTAGTTTCAGTCCTAGTATAATTTTCTACAATCAGGCTTTTAGCTACAGTAGTCTGTGACGACGACTCTTCACAATGCTTGGGCATAGCTGTTAATCACTGAACAATGACCGGATGTTATTAAGTGATCCGGGAAATCATTCTTCCAAAGAGTTGATTCAATTGTGCTGATGGACGTACTCTTGGGGTAGGTGTGGCTCTTTGGAAAAACAGTCCGATGAGCTTGTCTGGCCTGCATGAAAAGTCCCTTTCAAGTATGAAAAAACCCACTTCAGAGGAAGTCTGGGGTTCAGCTCACTCTGCTGAACGCAATGTGTCCCGTATTTCTGTCCACTGTTTCTGGAAATAAACATTGTTGTTCCATTAAGATTGATTTTGTACCCGTTATTCCTAACAAGTGATTTGCCCTAGGTTTAGCGGTCTCAGCATGAGCATTGACCCAATGCCATTGTTTGAATCCCCTCTAAATCAAAGCCTATGTAGGCCCACAGTGTCAATGTGTTTTAATATTGCTCTGTCTTACTCCAGGGCTATGTAGGCCCACAGTTAAATGTTCTGGTGCTCTCCTCAGCACAGTCACTATGTCTGATTGGCTGCTACAGTCAGTAGTTGGGGAGGGCATGCCGGGGCAAGGGTTATCCATTAAACTTCTCTTCACCTTGCAGCAGAGTGCTGGCTCCGGTTGCCAGGTCTGGGTGTCCATTAAAGCACTAAGCGGTGCCATGTGGGTGCTCAGCCCGTGGTGTGAGGCTGGGGGAATATTATCGGCTGGGAGCTCTTCTATTACTCAGGCTGACACGCTAGAATAGCGGTAGAAATGGAACAGTGTAGCTCTGAGACGGATGGGGGGTCAGTCCTGGGAGGATTCCTGTCTCTCTCTCTCTCTCTCTCTCTGTCTTATATAATGTCACCGCAGGGAAGAGCTCGTCCTACAGAAAACAGGACGTGATTCTCATGCTGTGATGTCCATATCATGCATCTGCAAGCTGCCGCCGCATGTAGTGCACAAAGTTTACACAGGCCAATAAAGGAAAACACTACATGAAGAAGAGTCGCTGGCTTTCTTCCATCCCTTGTCAATTGTCAATAAATAATGTTGAGTGAGGAGGATAGTAGACTCAGAGGACGTCCTTCAAATGCTATTTTGAAAATACTTTGTTTTCATTTTACTTGAATGTATGTAATTGATGCCTGTGCTGTATTTCACGTGGGAGACCTCTTGGGGGAAGAAAGAAATTGCTGCTTGTAGTGGCACAATAACCCCAGATGCCCTAGTGCGGTTGTGGGGAACACTGTTCTGTTGGAGATGCTGTGCTGTCTTTGAGATTTTGCAACCGTGGTCCTGACCCTCTGTCATTGTTTACCCCTTAAACTCTAACCTCTCACTTAAATTTTCCCTTAAGTAGGTTCAAAGTCAGAAAAGGCATTTTATTTCATGATGTCACTTACATATTCTATATGTACTGGTTGCACCGCTTCACTGGAGCTACAGTGCATTGCACTTACTGGGAGAAATATTCAAACCCAGGATGCCATGTTTTTATGGCCACAGCATTACATTTAATATTCAGATTCCATGTTCCAAACAGTGGATGTTTTGAAAATACAAGGTTTTACATACGTTTCTGATTGTTTTTTTTTTTTTTTTTCATTCTGTGACCATTGTGAGCATGCTTATACCTGTCTGTGCACAGCAAAAACAAACATTATCTCCCTGTCTTAATACTTACCTACAATACTGAATTTAGGTGCAGCAAAAAAGGCCTTTGAAACTAAATGGCTGCATAAAAAATTATGTTGAAATGTTTTTTTCCCAGATGAGGAACAAATGAACAGTATTTAATGATGATGGGCTGGTTCTCTGGACTTTGTCGCAGGGACTGCTCTGATTCAGCAACGTTCTGTGACTACTATCTAAACTTTACGTCCCGCTAAAACAATTTCATTACGTCATTATTTCTGTGATCCATGTCTCTTAAAATGACAAGCATTGCTGAAAAGGCTCTTATAGAGCGATTAGTCTGTGGGTCGTGGATTTGGTGACATTTACTTCTGAAAAATGGATAATCTGTCGGAGTGGAACAGCACAGTGTGGGCCGTAGCCCTGCGGCAGCTGTGACCCGCTGGATTGGACGGCTGCTCTTTGCAGACGGGGTGCATCTCCACGGAGCTGACTGCAGAAACGGTGAAGAGCTGCTGGCCATGAAGGTCATTACGTCACCTTCTAGAAACTTCCAGGGCCTAGGAAGGAGAAGCTAATTTCTTTCCACGTGCGTCTAGGGAAGGGGGCGGGATTACGCAATGGAGCAGCCTGACAGCGCATCTGTGTGCCCTGTCACACCCTGTCTGTGGCACAGGCGTTTTGGGCCCAGCCATGCGGTAATCCCCAAAAAAGAGATCATCGCTGTAAGAGGCCGGCTCGCATCGTGCTTTTTGTATTACCCCTCATTTTGGCTCCTTACCGAGGATATCTGCGAGTGGGACTTAGTGGCAGGAAAAGCTGTTTCCATAATCGCTCAGCTGGAGCGCTGCTGAGGTTTTATGAGGTTGCGGCACTTTGGTACAAAGACCAACCCAGGAAACTGTAAACTGATCCAGACTGTCAAAGTCCTGGGCCTGAGGGTATTCGATAATGTATCTCTCATTCTTGCAATAGTGAATCTGCTGGGTTTGCAATAGTGGACTATGTTTTCTAGGTTAGTGTCATTGTACGACTGGTAGGCTGGCACCGTTAGCTTATCACTGGCTGCGTGGCAGTCCTAAAGCCAGTGTTTCCACTGTAGGCTGACTTCAGTGTAACTGAAGACTATTTTGCGTGAGCAATGAAATTACCTGTTGGAAGAGAGGCGCAGTGTGTACAAAAACTATGACGCACATTACGGTATTTCAAATTTCATATAGTTGTAGTTACGGTTTGTGACCCAAATCAAGTGTTTGTAGTTGCAGTGCTTTTCTTTCTTTTACTGGTTGGCTGAATGTGGATAATTTGTTTTTAAGGAGAAATGAGTCTTGGACGGAGTCATTCGCAGTGTGTAACTCAAACACGTCTGAACAAGGCCTTTATTGAGGAGCCACTGGACCCACGAAGGGTGCAGCTGCACCACAATAAAACAATAGGGACACACTATCTCCGTTTCCATGGCAATGGGTGGGGTGATGAGATAGAGAGAGAGATGCTTGAGGCCAGAAAGTTGGACCCATCCTCCCTAAACAAGTAACTAAACTAGACCACCTACTGTGAGCAGCTCAATTGGAGGACATTCGCCTTTACCTTGGAGTTCCGTGCGTTATTTGACTGTATATCGGGAGGCCCTTGTGGTTGTGCTGTTATTCTGCATATACAGTGGGCTCTAATATCGCTCACACCCCTGACTGGCAATGCACAAATAATACTTCAAAAAAAATAAAAAAAAATGTATTTATGGAAAAACTCTAATTAAAAACAAGTGAGAAATGCTGTACAATATTAATGTTCCACTGGAACCAACCAAAGTCATTTAAGATTTAATTAAAAATCAATTTCCTTCAAATGAAGGTTTCACAATTAATGGCACCCTTCAAGATTATTGTTAATAACATCTACCAAAATTAAACCAGGCATTAAATTCCACTTATTTAAGTGTTAAGGAACTATAGTGAGGCGTTACATCACTTCCTATTTCCCTAGGGTATAAAAATGAGGTAACACACATGCAATATCCCTTGTCATCCAACATCATGAAGAAAACAAAACAATTGTCATATCAAAAGAGGCAGATGGTCACAGACCTTCATAAATCTGGTAATGGCTACATGAAGGTTCGCAAATGTTTGAATATGCCGCTGAGCACTGTCAAGGCAATTATTAGAAAATTCCAAAAATATGGAACTGTCGAAAACCTCAAGGGTAGAGGACGCAACTGCATTTTGCCCCCCAGGATACTGAGGAGGATGGTGAAGAATCACTGTGACGGAATTGCAGGCCTTGGTGGCATCTTGAGGTCACCAGGTTTCAAAAAGCACCATCAAGTGCCACCTCCATAAACACAGGGACTTGGAAGGATTGCCAGAAGAAAGCCTTTTCTGACCAGAAGACACAGAAGCAAGCGCTTGGAGTTTGTCAAACCTTGTTTAAATTATGACTGGAACAAGGCGCTTTGGTCAAATGAAAATAAAATTTCATTTTTCGGTCAGATAAAGCATCGGCATGTTTGGCGTCAAAACAGATGCATACAAGGAGAAGCACCTCGTACCCACGATGAAATATGATGGTGGGTCAGTCATGTTTGGGGATGTTTTATTTCAAGAGGTCCAGGGGCACTGGTTAAGATTAATGGCATAATGAATTCCACCAAGTATCAGGATATTTTGGTTGATAATCTGGTGACCTCTGCCCGAAGGCTGGGACTTGGCCATAGGTGGGCTTTCCTATAAGACAATAACCCAGAGCATACATCAGGATCCACACAGAAATGGTTCCTTGACAACAAAATCAACGCTCTGCAGTGGCCATCTCAGTCACCAGACCTCAATCCAATTGAAAACCTGTGGACTGAGTTGAAAAGGGCAGTTGATAAATGCAAACCCGAGAATGTGAAGGATCTTGAAAGGATCTGCTTAGAGCAATGTTCCAAATCCCCTCAAATGTCTTCCTTAACACTAGAACGGCCGTGAGGTCATTTTGACCTCTGTCGCCTTTTCAACTGCACATAACTCTGTTTGAATAACAACCCTATGTCTCCCAGTCAGTGACTTTTCCTAAAATGGTGTTATTTATCAACTTATGAGTTATGGGGATTCTGGAATAAAAGAGACAGAAAAAAAATCACTGATTCTACCTAGAACGGCCAAGAGGTCATTTTGACCTCCATTACTCCTAATGCAAAACACTGTAAATGGACCATACAGCTATACAGCTGGGCTATATAGTCAGCCTGGCTAGGCTGACTATATAGCTAGTCAGACAGACAGCTCAAAGCACTTGACAGTAGCCTAATACCTCACGCCCATTTATACAACACATTCGTGCACTGACAGCTATGCAAGGCAGTCAACTGCATCTTGGTTGCCTAGCAACACATTTTGTTACTTCTGGAATAGTGTGCAGGTGCCTATATAAACCAGTTGCTGTCATGACGTCAGAATCAGTTTGTTCTCCCATTTTGCAGATATAAATTGTTATTGTTAGAGGGCTTTTCTCTTAGTGATTTTGTTTATTTAGTTAGTCGAGCAGGCTACCAGAAAAGGAAATGGATCTGAGGAAACGGATGAATGTAAGTCAGGCTTTGGCGAAGCATTAGGACATGAGCGAGAGCCGGATGGAGAAGAAATATCAGGGCTCAGTGGTGTCTTGGTCCAGTGAATCTGCCTCTGATTTTGAACCTGAATGTCATCATGAGCCACCCGGTAAAAGGATCACCCCTGCTGGGCAAACCAAGCCTCTGATGCCAGGGAGGTCACCTAAACTGGGTATTTATTCACCTCATAATGCTCAGGTTTCACAGCATAATTTCAAGTCCAAAGGTTATGAAACATTTCAAAATAGCCAAAAAAGCCAAGCTCTAAAGCTCTAACTTCTATACTGTTCCATTGATATAAACAGAGCAAGCAATGAATTTACATTGTTATATTATTAAAATAAAATAAAGCCTAATGTGGCAAAAAAAAAAAAAAACTTCATTTATTTTTACATGCTATTTTAAAATAATTAACAACTGTTCCAATAACAGACTTCTAAGTTGCAATCATAAAGCCCGAAGCGGTTGGAGGTCAAAATGACCTCACGGCCGTTCTAGGAGGTACTGCATTGTCGGCCGTTCTAGTGTTAACCTTGTCAAAAATTACAGGAAAAGACTCCATGCTGTCATCCTTGCCAGAGGTGGTTGCAGTAAGTACTAAATGAAGGGTGACAATAATTATGAAACCTTGATTTTGTTTACATTTATTTTGTATTAAATAATTATGATTTTGGTTGTTTCCATCAAAACATTAATAAAGTATATCATGCATGTCAGTGTATTCTGTTTCTTTACAATTATATCTATAAATTTTTTGTATTGTTTGTGCATTGCCAGTCAGGGGTGCCAGTAATTTTTGAGCCCACTGTACATGCTTTTTAAGAGCATTATGAGTATGAGAATGTAATTGTGTGTCGGAGAATGGTTTCTCTAATAGCATTTAATACTCCATGTGCATTAGGCAGGTATTTATTTATTTATTTATTTATTTCATAAAGAGAGTGATCTCAGTGTGGAATAGCTTTCCTGGCCATATTGTAGAGGCATAAATTCTGGGAGTTTTCTAGACGAGGCTTTATGCAGGGCTAGACTCCACCTCGTCCTCCAATATCTGAAGTGTTGGGTTCACTTTAGTGATGGCAAAATGGAGAGCCTAGTTGGACTGAACGGCCTGTTCTTACTTACTGTACGTCATGTCGTGTTGTTATGTCTTGTTGGATAGCTCAGTTACAGCTGAGCAGGAGTGGACATACGCGTGCCTTGTTAGCTGCGAGCCAAACGCACGTTTGTGGCACAGTTTTTGGCATTACACTTGAGAAAATGTGTGCAAACATGCTCAACGCGCACATTTGCGTTGCCGGATGTGGTCGCTGCTCCTTTTAAAATAAATGAACCTGGCAAAGGGTGGAGGATTTCTGCATTATTATTGTCTGTAGGGGAGTAAAACTCTGTTTGATCACTGTACTCAGGAGAGCACAGGACGTGCCAAACGCACCTGGTCCCCGTTTATCATGTCATTGGCATAATCCCAGCCCAGCATCCAAACTGTAGGAGGCCTGTTAGGTCATTTGAGTCAGGGCACCTAGGATGGGTTTATTTGCTGACTGAGCATGTCAGCAAAAGTCAAGCCCTGTGAGGGGGGGGGGGGGGGGGGGGGACTCCAGGAACAAATTCAGAGAGGGAGACAGCTTGGGGAAACTGCAATTTGAGAGTTGAGTGCATTTTGAAAGATACAGCAGGTAGAGATCACAGAGACTGACCATTTCTGTTGAGAATCACACCTGTAATAGACACCCTAGGGGCCTGTTCAGCTGTCTGCTCCCTTTTCTATTTTAATTCTCATAATTTAATTATGCACATTTTAAGGGTCTGTTTAGTGCATTAAAGGCCGCATGTAACCCTGAAAGCAGACAAAAGACTGAAAACCTGAAATTTTTCTCCATTCACAAACTGTACACCCTGTACCTGAAAAGCCTGACTTAACTGACTTTTGCATAAGTCACTTATGGTGACTGGAATAACACCTTTTTCAAAATCTGTCATTTGAGGGACGGACGAGGTCTGCCAGCTGAGGAACAGCGTGTCTCTGTTGAACATGTCAGGTTACATGTTTCATTGCGTTTGAAGCGCTACATAGAGCCTGTTTCTGTTGAACATGTTAGATGACATGTTTCACTGTGTTATAGGTGCTACAGAGAATCTGTCTTTGTTCAACATGTTTCTCTAGTTTCTGGAACATATCTTGTTACAAGTCATAGTCTTGGACAAGTCGTATTTGTGACTTATCAAACCTTCCTTTCTAATATTTAACAAAGTGTTATCTTGAGAACATATTTCGTTTTGGTTATAAAATCCAAATGTGATGATCTAATAACCTGAATAGTGATATAGTTGTTGAATTGATAAAATTGTGGTTTGAATGGAAAAAGAAAATCTATGATGATGAAATTCCGTTACCTGCAATTCTGTTACCATGAAGCATTAAACTTTTTTTTTTAAATTTTCTTTATAGAGAAGTATGATGGAAAACCTGCCCATATTTGGTGATTATATAGACAAGTAACCCTAAAACAATATGACGTTCACCATAAAAGCATTTCTATAAAAGAACAACATGTTTTGGGATATTTACTACAAACCTGTAAAAATGATGTTAACTTTTTGAAAGTCCGTTACCGAGTAGTTTTATGCTCAGAGATTAAAAAAAAAAAAAAAAATTCTCGGTACCATTATAAAGTGTCATTTAAGTGTTCATAGAGACCTACGTGCACATGTATTACAGCAGCATGTTGAGTCTTTCTTACCTGAGTAGCAGCCATATTAGTAGTGAAACTGAAATTCCGTTACCGCGTGACTGAGCCCTGTTATAAAAACCAACTTTATGACGTTTGTGATGTACTGTTTTGTTGAGACTGGTTCCACTATGGATTGATTCAGTTCTGTGGTGTTCTAGAGCTGTAGCTCCTTGGTTATTAGCAACAATGCTGCTAAGTGTTCGTCTGCCACTCTTGGAGAGTTTTGACTTCAAACCATATTTGTTTCTTTTAATTTTTTCGCTGCTACTTTTTAAGTGTTTTGCATATGCTGTCATTATGTTTGACACAGTTCCCACCTTCAAAAGTTCTCGCAGTTTTTGTAACCAATGGGCCAGAAATTTGGGCAGCAACTCTTTGGCCCCTTGTCTACATCTTACTTGGGAGCTTTACCTGAGCAAGTACTGGTGGTCAGACCTCTTTAGCAGATGCATGTTGCCTTTGAAGGTGATTTTTTTAATTGTGGTTTAGAGATTTAAAAGTTAAAGCCATTGTTGAGGGTTGTTTCCATGATTTTCTACCTACACATGATGAATTTTGAAGCACAGGCATGATTCTCCGCTTCCCTCTCCCTTTGCAGTTGGTGAGTGGCATGTGGCAGGGGAATTACAACTTCTGGTGCCAGAACATCCGCAGTGCTGGAGAGGCTGACACAAAGGTAAGGACGACTTGGACAACCTGCCGAGCAGCGGCGTGCCGTCAGATCTTCAGAAGGCCTTCAGTAACCTCACTCTTTACCGCTCGATTGTGCTCATGCTGTTCTCGTTCACGTTCGCCTTATTAACGATCGAACAATTTATCGACTGAACAACCAAGAACAATCCATGGACTATAATAAGAAATGATCATGAAAAAACTGAATGCCTATTGCGTACATTGATATAATTGATATGGCATTGTAGGGACGGCAACGGCAACATAAATGCAAAAAATCCGAAACTTTCGCTGACTTTGCAGCATTTATTTTCTCCATCACTCAGCTGTGCAGCGTGCCTAACAACGCCCTTTAGCGTGACCACATTCAGGATATGAATGGATTCTTGTGGCTAATTGCTTAATGAGCCTCGCAAACTAAGCAAATCTGCGCTGTTTCATGAGCTTCAAGAGCGCAGAAATTATACAGACATGATCATATTTTAGGTTGTCATTTTTGTACGGTAGAAAACATTATCAAAAATAAATTGGACTGTCGCCGGTCCTACCAATTAGTCTGGGCAACTGTTGCTGATCGGGAAAAGTAAACTGCGAAAGGTTTGGGTTATTAAGCATGGAAGGGTAAGGTTTCTGAAGGCCTTTGTTACTGCCGACAGACTGCCACTGCTGCCAAGGGAGAGAAACCTAAGTGCGCCACTCTTAAGTCTGAGTCTTGCCCTTTCAGTGCAGACTTCAATCAGAATTTAGTCTGCACTTATCGCCAAGTAATAATTTAAATTCAGGGTCATTCCATGCCAAACAAGGCAATTTTCAGAAAAGTTCCTGGGGGTCCGTCTCCTATTTGGCCAATTTTTTTTTTCTAAAAATACCTTAGGGTGTCAAACGAAGGAATCCCAAGTGTCAGCTCAATATCTCAAACGGTTTTCGTGTGAGAGCCATCTAAATTGGGGTGTCGCCCCCGTTTTTTTGCACTCGCGAATTGCGACAGTGGCTTGTGAGCATTTTTGGAAGGGTATTAAAATCTTTTCTACATAAGATAGAAAGCTGAAAATTGCGAGTCTTTAATTTTTGTCCTGGCTTTCAGAATCTTGCATCAAAATTGCACTGTGATGAACCATTTGGGACCTATGAGCATTTGAAAATTGGATTTTGGTTGGACGGAAATTTTTTTTCACATTTTGATGGCTGACTGTGTGGTCAGCTTTATAACCAGACCCAAGACCCATGCAGAAGCAATATAACACGAAATAAATATTTAATGAAAAAGTGATGGGCCGCTGAAAATGGTCACAGTGTAAAAAACCCCTGCGGTACCCCTACATTCAGGGTGGAAATTTTGACCGCTTAAAGATGCACGTCTTGGCAACAATTGGTACAAGTATTAATATCTCAACTCAACTCTTTCTCCATAAACTAGATTTTTGAAAAAAAGGTGTTTTTGTCTAAACGGACTGTAATGAACATGTACATACTGTATGCATGATGTTTATACCCACCTCGGGGGAATTACACAATACTGCAGCTGTGTATCTAAGTGCCTGGAAGTTAAGGAAATTCAGACAAGGGACAACAAACACATTCAAATGAAGAGTTACAGTCATAATAGTGAAGGGCGCCCTTCTGTATTAATTAATTAAGTCATTTTGGCCAGTCCCTGAAATTCAAATTAAGCATAATAGGTTGTTCTTCTTGGGTAAACCACAAAAAATATACTTATAATTTGCTTCTTATGAACAGCAAAAGGATGAATGCAGCACTTCTGTAAGCTTTCGTAGCGGGTTAGGTACATCTTCTCGTGATGAAAGCACACCTTGTCGTCAACTTGAAACTGATAGCCTTATCTCCACTGCATCATCTCTTTATCATTTTGACTGAAACTGTTTACATTTATAAGTCCTGTCTTTCTGCAGTAATGTAACTTGTGACTCTCTTGATTCAAATAAAAGCCTATTTAACATGTGCCAAGAGATGATGTACTTGGTGAAGCCATCCTGACTCTGCAAGAACAAACCCACAGCTGAATGCACTGTCACAGGAGATACAGAGATCCATGTGCCAAACACATGTGCAGGAGAAAAACAAAAAAATATTGTTCTTGGAATTAACCAGGAAGTGTGAACTGTCAATCAGGCTAATTCCTGTTATTCAGCATCTTGACCACACTAAAATAGTGGACTGTTTTTACAGCTATCAGCATTGTAATACGTACATGTATGTACTAGTGCAGCTGCAGTGCTGGCCTGTTAACCATTTTTTCAGTTGTTAAAACCAAGGCCAATCGCCCTCGTTGAGCTAATGCAGTAAATACAAGAGCATGCTGTTTCTGGCTCCAAAGGGGCCATAAATGTCAGCTTAAGGTTTGGGCCCTGCTCAACCTGCTCAGATGGTTTTGTTTCGGGGTTTCTGCTGCGCTGTCAGTGGAGTTATACGCAATCTCACTCAGTCCAGGGGAACCTGCATGAACACATAGAATACTTCCTTTGCGTCAAGTCACTGTGGTGTCTTGCCAGATGTTTCTGTTTGCATTCAGCATTCCTGCTGATTTACCCACAACCAGAGGTCATGCATGATTTACCCACAACCAGAGGTCATGCATGCTCGCATGAATTCAAAGGAAATGCATCATACTTGTCACCACACATAGTCTCATAGTATAATTCCTTTGAAACAAGCCACTTTAGGAGTGTGTTGTCGAATGTTCCTCAGTCTGTACTCAGCATGCCGCTGAGCTCCATACACCCAGAGGAGAAGGCCGCGCGTGCTTGCGTGAACTCAAAGGAAATGCGACATGCTTGTTGCCTCCCATAGTCTTATCTCATGTGGTATATTTCCTTTGTATCAAGCCACTTTGGGAGTGTCTTACCAGATGTCCCTCTGTCTGTATTCAGCCATGCCCATTTCCAGAACTCAAAGGAAATGCAGCATGCTGGCTGTTGTAAATTAATCCATTTCATTCCATTCAATTCATACTTTGATTTTATTAGAAGGTAACTCTGCTCACCTGGTCCCTTTGGGAGCACGGCCCCCATATATATAGCACACACGTGTGTGTGTGTGTGTGTATAATTATTTCTATATAGATGCAAACATCAACTTTGCATTTTAAATAAAACTAACTCACAAACCAGTCTTAGTGTGCCAGTTTTTCAGTTCATTTCAATAATTGTACACTAAAGTAGCCTAGCAAGTTTGCAAAAATATTCAGTTTACAGAAATCTGAACCTCAAAGCCTTTTATTCGGGGGCTATTGTGGGCTATGTATCATCTTGTGGCCTATAGTGCTCACCTTCCTCCCATTCGACTGTATCTTGTGTATGGGGGCTTGAGGGAAGATTTCCTGGGGCTGCTGCATCTGTGCATAACGGCATTTAATATTAAATTTGCATTTCGGAAAAATACATTCTTGTCGATTCTTTTTTAAACATGGCCAATTATCGGGACCCTAGAGAAAACAGACTATAAATCTCTAAGAACCACAGATTTTCTCATCTTTATCGTACTCTAATGAAAATAAATAATCTTGCACTCGGACCAAACAGTCACCGATTTCATACATACTGCATGAATAATCATGTACGTGCGGAACTTCAGATCAGAGAGGAAGTGCGCAACCAATCTAATCCATCAGGATAGAAGGTTAGCGATTGATGTTGAAACGAGCTAGCTCAACAAAACCATTTGCCACTGGACGCATGCTTCCATAACTGGTATCAACAAGACTCAAAATAGGAGTCTGTGTCACGAACAGTCTACGGTCACGAAGCAGACTGTTTTTTGGGCTAATAACGTCGGACATCGTCCTCATTCTCAAGGTGTGTTTCCATTACCCGTAGAAATGCGCAAAATCTAAATAGCGAAATAAAAAACTGGTTATGAAAATACAGTCTGATATCACAAAATTTGCTCTCCGATCTGCAGTATTAGTCACCAAAGCCAAGACCTAATAAGTAGACTATTGGACTTCTGCAGCAGACCAGCTAGTGTACTTATAATTTCGCGTATTGTGGAGCACTTACATCGTTATTGTCAGACGAGCATTTACAAATTTTCCGCGTGCACAACAGCTGACAGTGACGAGGTCGAATGCGTTGCCATTCTCGTCGGAGCATGAGTATAGTCGAGCTGTGATTGGCTGATGGCATGTACAATGGTACGACAGCCGATCTGTGATTGGCTGATATACGTAATAGTACCAACCGACCTGCAGAAAAAAATTTTGCTTGCAGCGAGTTCAGGCAGTAGCCTAACTTGGGCCGTACAAAATGATGAATAGTAAGGCATGGGGGCCAGTCTGAGATTATTCTGTGAAAATTGAGAAACAAACAACAAATTCATTTTAAATTGATCAAGTTATTACAAAAATTAAAATATAAAATTAAAGTGTCCATATGTTTTGTTTACAAATGTTTATAATAATAACAGTTTCCTCTGCGGGGCCCCTTTGAATGCTGGGCCCCTAGAATCGTCCATGGTTACCCCCCTCCCCTACGGCGCCCCTGACTGCCAAACTCAAACGCAGGTCGTCCTGCAATAAATGGTTAAATCTGATGTAAGTGTCCTGACTGAACTATCAGTTTATTTATTGAATTACCAAGACCAGTATATGTCCTGTAATAATTAAAAAATAATCAAAGTGGTTGCCTACTGGCTATGTGTATATAATTAATGTGACATTGTAAGGATGGCAAAAATCTGAATAAATGAAGAAATTCCAAAAACTTTTATTGTCGCCTTTTTTGGAGACTCCTTTCGTACTGTAACATGATTATCTCACCTGTTTAACATATCTTCTTTCATATCACCTTTTTATTGCACCTTGTCACATTTGTCCTGAATTGACCTTGTGCCAACTTTGTTGGAGTTTTTTTGCTGTCTTATATTTTCACAAGTTAAAGCACCAAATAATATTTTGTGGCATTTTAAATATAGTAGAGGGTGAATGGACTTTTCAAATCAATCACTTTATTTTCTTTTGCATTTTCCCTGATGTGCTAACCTTCTTCGAATTAGGGATTTACAACCTTTTATGTACTTGACCCCCTAATATCAGGGACGCAAACTATAGTCAGACTAATACCATGATTTAGACTGTAATTTTAATCCCCTGCGGGGAAGTGAACGGGGGCTATAGGAACTAGTGTCCTGTTTGCACGTGTCCTTCCGTCTGTTTGTCTTGCTTCTTTTACGACCCAGAACTTACAAACTTTCCAACATTTTTACACAAAATATCATAATATATGGTTACAACTTATTGTGTAGATGTGCCTTTTCATACTTCTGTCCATCCATCTGTCCGTTCCTCCATCGTGTTTTGTTTCCAGGCCAGAACGCCAAAACTCTGGTGGGGATCTGAATGTTTCCTGCCTGTTAATACTTGGTTGTAAATCCTGTGCAGTCAGTGACTGACTGAAGGCTGGAAACCACAGACATCACAAGACACTGTATTTCCTCCCTGGCGATGCTTTGTCAGGCTTTAACTGCAGCTGTCTTCAGTTTCTGCTAAATCTTCTGGCATTCTTACTTCAGTTTTGCCTTTAGCGAGTGAAATTCACACTCAGTTGTGTGATTGACTTTGGTAGAACATTCCACTTCTTTGCCTTAAAGTCACGCATTGCTTTGGCAGCATGTTTCATGTCCACACATGACCATATTTTTCAAATGAGGTGGTATGCTTCGGATCATGTGCAGTTCCTTTCATTCTCCATAGTCTTCCCATCGTTCTGGTACGAGTTGATCTTTGCCTCATCTGTTCATAGGATGCTGTTCCAGAACTGTTCAGGTTTTGTGGGAAATCTTGTTGATTTTGACCTTAAAATGATTTAATTCTAGTAATTTTGTGTTCCAGTGATACTGACACTGATGTGCTTACTTCTTGGAAAGTGTTCTTGATCTGACCAACTGTTGTCAAGGAGTTTTTCCTCTCTAAGATGGAAATTCTTCTGCCATTTCTCACAGTATCATCTGCAGTCCTCTGGTCCTTTTTGGTGTTCCGGAGCTCACTAATGTGTTTTTTTCCTCATTTACAAAGTGTAGGGGGATATATAAACAGGTTTCATTCATTTTTCCATCAGTCACTCTTCTTTTCTGGGCCAGAACTCCTAAATTGTTCAATGTTATTTAAAGAAATTTTATATATGGATACATCGATTTGTAGATGTGCCTTTTCATATTTCCATCCAGAAAGGACTGTCTGTCAGTCAGTCCCTCCACTGCGTTTTCTTTCCAGGCCAGATATCAGCCATCCTGTGGCAGGGATCTAAGTATTTCTTGCTTGTTTCCTTCTAAAAATGCATCAAATTGTTGCTTTGGCCTTACCCAAATTTCTGCTATTAAAGAGCTAAAATAACAATTAAGTGCTAATATTAAAATAACCTTTCAAAAAATATATATTGCAAAGGCACTCCATTTAAAAAAAAGTTTGAAAAAGCCTTTAATATTCACATGGCAAACAAGTAAAAATACAGGGACCGACGCGTTGCGGCCAATTTGGCCTTCATTGGGGCATTGCAACAGGAAGTTGAACGATGTATTAAATAGGCCGTCCATCGGAGTTCAAAGGGTAGGGCCTTCCCATTATATCATAAAACATATGACTAGCAAGTAGGTAACCAAACATAGTCCATTAAAAAACACACTAATAAAGACACAAAGTACATATCATTAGAAAGACTAAAAAGGTATCAATATATTGGGTTTGGAGCACAATGGTGATATGTCCAAATTTTGTGGTTTTGAGATTTTTACCCCCTGTCACAGCTTTCTATCAGCTAATCCTTGGAGCACAATAACTACATGTCCATCTGCATTCATTTTTAATCAGAATTTACATTTTCATTTTATGATATGTCCAACAAAATCTGCAAAAGACTGCAAAAGAGAACCTGTTGGAAACAAACTTTTGAAAGTCTCCCAGCGCCCTGAGCCCCTTTGTGTTAGTCAGTCCCTTTGGATTAAAATAACCTTGTCCATGTCCAAATATTTGTGAACCTATACTTCATTTTCATGGATTTTACTTTGAAAATAGATTATAAACAACACTGTGTGGTCTAAAAGTATTTGGACAGTGGCACCATTTATGTTGTTTTGGCTCTATACTCTCACACTCAATGACACTGTGAGGTTAAGATGAATATAGCTTTGGTTTGTGGGCATTCACATTACACATCAGGTGAACCAGGTTTTTGAGCCATAGACCCCTCAATGAACAGAGATAGGAGGAAATAATACAGTTGGCGGCTCACCTCTTTGTTGGCCTTATGTGTTTTGTTGCAGCATTAGGTCATGCACAGGAAAACTAACAAAGAATCTGGGACTAATTCTTGGTGTGCTGTTTGCATTTGGTGTGTTTTGCTGTTGTCTCTTGACTTGAGGACCAAAGAGATGTCAGTGCCTCTAAGACAGGCAAAGAAAGAATTGATTTGAGGCATACCCAAAACACTGGGTTTGTCTATATCAACTATATGGTATGTCATAAGCAGCACAAACATGCTGGTGATCTGAATTACTCACCATCAAAGACTATAACTACACCAGCATCACTTCAGAGGGTCCCCATATGTTGCTGTTAAGTCTCAAGTATGTAGCAGCCAAATTAGAGTTTAAAAATATGTTCAAAACATGCATAGTCATTGGAAAAATTCTTCCAGACAGGTGAGACCGTCAGCAAACGCATCAAAGTGTTGATAGGAAAATGATTGTGCAAAGCAGGTAATGAATGGAGCTACTTGAGCGCAGAATATAGAGAACAAAAAATAGTGCCTTTGTCCAAATATTTTTGGACTGCACTACATATTCTGTAGTTGTGTGTTAATGCAAACAGTTCAAACACTCTTTGTTCAGCTCATTGCTAGCCCTTGGCCTGCGGCGTCAGCTGTGCTCGCAGTTAGAGGACCAGCCGATGATTTGAACGATGATATCTATCCTCAAGGTCGTCGCATTGGCTGCCTAGAGGTCGACTCAGTTTAACGTTGAGCTGGTGTGTGTACCTTCCTGGCCGATAAGCCGCACAGAGCCTTATCGGAGCGTGGTGATTGGGCAGGCAGCATTGGCTGTGTAAAGAGAGGAAGAGAACAGCAGGGCATGGAGAAATAATGTGCTCGCACATCCCAGCTCCAGCGCCATTAATATTGGGAGCATAAATAGCACAGGTGTGCCACTCCGCTGCGCGGCGACTGCAGCTGTCAGGCTGAAGGTGACTCCTCTACACGAGTTCCTGTTGGCTTGCTTCTCTGCGCCGGTTTCTGTCTGTGCACCTGCTGTGTGTTTGTGGCCGCAGGCGAGCCCGCACTTCACGCTGAGCTAACCGTGTCTTTGTGTTTTCATGTCCGCTCAGATCATAAAGGTCCTCTGGTGGTACTACTTTTCCAAGCTCATCGAGTTCATGGACACCTTCTTCTTCATCCTGCGCAAGAACAACCACCAGATCACCTTCCTGCACGTCTACCACCACGCCAGCATGTTAAACATCTGGTGGTTTGTCATGAACTGGGTGCCCTGTGGACACTGTGAGTACCCTCTCCTGGTACCGGCCCAGCCTCCTGACTCAATCCAAATACTGCTTGTTTGCCCCATCCAGCAATGCCCTCTTACCCCATCCAGTAATGCCCTCTTACCCCATCCAGTAATGCCCTCTTACCCCATTCAGCAATGCCCTCTTACCCCATCCAGCAAACCCCATCCAGCAATGCCCTCTTACCCCATCCAGCAATGCCCTCTTACCCCATTCAGCAATGCCCTCTTACCCCATCCAGCAATGCCCTCTTACCCCATTCAGCAATGCCCTCTTACCCCATCCAGCAATGCCCTCTTACCCCATTCAGCAATGCCCTCTTAACCCATCCAGCAATGCCCTCTTACCCCATCCAGCAATGCCCTCTTACCCTATTCAGCAGTGCCCTCTTACCCCATCCAATTATTGTCTCTTACCCCATCTGAATACTGCCCCTTTAGCCGATCCAGAAATCCCCCCTTACCCCATCCAGTAATGCCCCCTGGCCTCATTCAGTAATGTCTTCTTACCTTCACTTGCCACAGTTTCTCCATCAGAGACTTCTCTGCTAGACTGCTCTTACTTCAGAGACAGGAATTTTGTAAACGAAGAGGTCGTTTGGTCTGTGGAGTACTTTGGGTCATGCCGATCTCCTGTCTATGACCATGCAACCCAGGTTTAACACAATCATGATTTATTGATCCATTTTCTGCACAATTATTTGTTGGTTTCATAATTTTACTTGGCTGTCTGCGCTGTATTTGCAGTATTTTGTTGCTGTGAAATAATCGCTTACACATTCTGTTGAGTTACCTGTAATTTTGTACCTTGTGGCCTGTTTATATCAATAAAAAAACATGTAATGTTATGATCGTAAGAGTATAATGGTTAGATTCCATGAATAATGCGATTGATTTTCATTTCCTTTTCATATTGCTAAAGTGTGCCTTGTGCTTAGCTCACTTAAAAACTCGATAGCATATAGAGCTGTATCTGCTTGTCTGTGAGATTGGAATGCGGATCCTCATTGACATTATTTAAAACATTACTCTAACGGTGGCATAATCTGTGCACCCTCCTGCACTTCTCTCTACAGCGTATTTTGGTGCCTCCCTGAACAGCTTCATTCACGTGCTGATGTACTCCTACTACGGCCTGTCCACCATTCCCACCTCCGGCCTTACCTCTGGTGGAAGAAGTATCTGACTCAGGGTCAGCTGGTGAGTCCGTCCGTCACCCGCACTCGGCAACTCACGAATCCATCATTCTTCAGCACCTATCATCTTCCCATCTCGTCTCTAACCGAATGTTAGATTTAGTCGGAATGCAGATGGCACTGTTACTGTTTTTAGCATGACTTTAGCTGTATGTAGTGAGCAGCATTAATTTTGGGAGACTGAAGTATTGTTCACATCATGTGTTAGTTGGATTCTGAATGAAGTGGGGAAGTGTGGATATAGACAGATTAAGAGAGAAAAGGATAGAAGAATAAAGATTGGCAGTACTCGGATACTGACCTAGGAAGTGGACTTTAAGTTACTGCCAATCCCGAGTACAAAGTCGGGAATATATCCCCCGTAAAATTCCCCGCTGCGTTTCACAGCGTAGCTGAAAGGAGAACCCTGGCAGTAAGTCGTGTGACCTGGTTAGTCTTTGGGCTCTGGATCAGTGACATATTCAGCAATAAAGATCACTACTATGTTTTAAAAGAACAGGAGCAGTGTTTAGTCACACAGCTGTGTGTGCCTGTTTTAATTGTTAAACATCTAGTTTTACACTGGAGGGAATTGGATACTTGAATTTCTGGAGAATTTCACTTAACTGGGGCAGTCATCGCTCTCTGAGGACAGGTCATCAGTATGTCTGGAAACCATTGTTAAAACAGAAACATCAGTGCAGGACCATGCAACTTGAGGTAACACCTCGCATATTCATTATTTTTGGCCTCTAAAATGTCATTTCTCGCTCTGAGCAGATCCAGTTTGTCCTCACCATGCTCCAGACGGTCCTTGCGGTCATCTGGCCCTGCGGATTCCCCAAGGGCTGGCTCTATTTCCAGATAGGCTACATGGTCACGCTAATCGTACTTTTCTCAAACTTCTACGTGCAGGTAAACTATTCTTAGTGTCTTCTTTATTGCTCATCTGAAAGATCTACTTTTAGATTTTCTAGTCATCTGTGACCATCAGTACAGGGAAAACCATATAAAAACAAGCCCCACAGAACCTGATTTTGCATTGGCTATGCAATTCACACACGTGCTATCACAATCTCTTAGCGCTCGTCATTGGGAGTAATTATTCTTCCACACATGCGTACGGTTTGCAGTAGCCACAAGAGGGCATGACTATTAGAAAGTGCTTAGAATAAAGAAGTTGGGTCGACTGTAATAAGAGTATTTTGACCCAGCGTCTCTTTCCATTAAAGCTCGAACAAGGTTGTGATTATTACCGCAATATGCAAATGCCATGTAATGCCAATCTTTGCCTGTCGCGCTTGACCCCTATTTAAGGCTTTATAACTCAGGAATTTTGTCACAGAGATTGGAAAAATTATTTCAGTGAAGCAAGACACGTGCTTGGAAATTCAGTCAGGGAATTATTTAGCAATTAAATTTCGTAAGTTTGTAGAAGCTGGCGTCTACATTGCGCATTGGGTTTAAATATGATGGATTACTGCTATTTTATCCCAACCATACAGCAGGAATTGTCTCAGGAATTCACTTTAGTTGATTTTTTTTGAACGAAAATGTCATGCGGCGAATCACGTTGTATTATTTACGGTGATTTCCCTTTCCCTTTGTGTCACAGACCTATCAGAAGCGGGGAGCGTTCAGAAGTAAAGAGTTACAGAACGGCTCGACTGCTGCCATGAACGGCCATTCCAATGGGGTGTGGTCTACCGAGGACGTGAATCATGGGAAGTTGAGGGTAGACTAAGACGCCACCAACAGCCATATCCGCCTCCAGTCCACTCTCCCAGTCTGACGCATTCGCACATATCTGTGTTTATCTTCAGAGAAAGCCATGTAAAATTTCTTTTTAAAGAGATTAAATTAAGAGTATATCATTAACCAATGTAGACAAAAAAAAAGCCAAAGCAATTCTAATCTTCAAGAGATTCCTTTAAACATTTTGCACATCACAACCTGTTTATTATTCATATTGAATTAAAAGCCATAATGGTTAAGGTAGAAATATATTTTAAGTAATGAAAGATTGTACATAGATCCTAGTGACCCTTTTATTTTTGACGCGCACAGCACTGAGAGAGTAGAGAATTTAGCCTTCTATTTGAAGCGGCTGGGCTTCCTGTTTTTGTACCTCATCTTTGCAAACAGTAATACAGTCGTAGAGGAGCATGATCTGTTATGCTGAAAACAATGAATTTGTGTCATACTTCTCAAAGCCTATGCATAAAATACAACACAAAAGCATTTATTTTCTATGAAATTAATGGTGAAAAAGCAAAATATCTTGATGAAAACGGTCAATCTCTGGTGCCAGAAAAACATTTTGACTGAGTCAATGACATCTTTTCTCACTGTTCCTTGGGACTGCCAGTGAAATGAATGGTCTGGTCATTACTTCAAACATTTCCATTTGTTCTCAGCATTTTGGGCCACAAATGTATTGAGACTGTCTGTGGCATTTTACCTGAAATCTGATGTTATGTTTTCCATTACTGGTTTCATGTTGGCCTCTGCTGTTCAAAGCCAAAAGTAGTAAAATCACAAACCTATTGTCATAGGACAACACTTCCAGAAACAAAGCCTACTAACTATAGCAAAATTTTGATAGTCTATTTAACACTGTTTCAAATATGCTTTCAGGACATAGTAACTGTAATGTATTTGAATGTTTACATAACTGTGCTTTGTAATAATTATGAACAAAAGAGGTTTGTTGTGATTGATTTTAACACTATATTTTGCAAGGGATCAGCTAATGGTCTTATTGTTCAGATTGATGAAATTAATGTATTTCACCAAAGTACAGTCTGCAGTCGAACGAGAGTGTAAAAATTCTCAGTGTTCAGTATGTGAATGAATGGTGAATGTTGTGAATTGAGCCCCTGAGAACAAAAGTGGTCTAACTACATATTTGTCTTTTTTTTAAGTTCTCATTTTAAAATGATTCCTGCGTGGTCAATCTGTTAAGTGCAATTATGGATTAACTCTGTTTATTTCCAGAACTGTACAGTAGGTGGGGCATGTGTTCCTCAATTCAAGAACGCATAAAGTGCTCAGTGCAAAAGTGGTCCAAAATGAAAAAATGAGTTGGACCACTCTTATTCTAAGGGGCTCAATTACGATTAGATCTAAATTATCACTCAGAAGGTCTGGTTTCATGCTAATTACACCAAAACCTGTATTCTAGGATTTAGAGAAGGGATCAAAATGACAAAGAGATTTTGAAACATTGAATAAATGTTTTGAATATATATTTTAAATATATTTGCATAATTGGATTTTTAGAATGTTGTCATTTATGAAAATTGAGGTTGATACTGATGTTAGTAGTAGTTTTTGATTGGTTGATCAAATCATGTGTTCTAGTGATCAAAAATATTTATGAGGATTGTTAGGTGCATGATGATGTATTGACACTGTTGGGGAGATGGATCACTTATTTAGGTGATCTAAAAACACAGGAATATTTTTTTCTCTGTTTTGTTTATTGAGCAAAGAAATCATTCAAAAGGGCTTTGAACCGCGAGACGAGGGAAGTGCAGGATTTCCGCTGACGTGTTCATGCTTTCAGTGGTCTGGAGCCTTTTGTGTCAGTAACAGCGAAATGGCCAATCCCTTCCTACAGCAAAAGGGCTTCTGCAATGTTTTCAACTAAGAAATGTTCCCCTTCCCTTCAGCTGGCTCTGTACTCCACAATTTTAGAGTTCTAATCAAACTGTTCGCATGTAGCTTAAGTTCCAATTCTCATTTTGCTTTTATGTAATAACATATGAGAGAAAGCACATTACTGTGATTATTGGAAGGGCTGTGCCTCGGTCAATGCACATGCCAGAGGCCAGTAATGTGGGACTTCAATATGTTATTGTTTTGCTTTTATACAACAGTTTTACACTGAACTACATCCTCAGACTGAAACAGTCTATTGAAATTATTTTGATTTTATAATTAAGCTCCACATATGAGTATTTCCACTTAAAAAAAATTGGTAGTTGCTGAGCAATGCAATACAGACACCAGCCAGTTTGTGGTGCATCATTCAAGGCCTGTTTACTGGTATATATGACTTTGCACACTGCCATTCCATCTTCGAAGTGCAGTTAGTAATAATAGTAATCGTGAATCGATGAGGGGCAGAAAGGCATATGTGGAGTGATTGAACGATTCCATTCGTACATCCTGATTGATTGTATTGAAGTCATTTTTGCATTCAGTGGCAAATTTTTATGTGGCAATGTCGCTTTTGGTTACTCAAACTTGCAAATCTATCTAATGATGGCTGAGTAAAACCAATGATGTCTAGCTGAAGTAAAGATGGTGTATTCACTGTATCTTATCAACTGTGGTGGGACGGGAAGGTTAGGTAGGGTCATGCCATACTCCAGTGTTAACTTCAGGCCTGTAACCAGCCAAGCTAGCTATACAGCTAACAAGCTAGCCTGACAGAGTAAAATCTCCTGGTAGGCTCAAGTGGCAGCTTCTTTTGCTTAATACCAGTACTTTGTTTGACCAAATGTTTAATCTTGGCTTTCTAGCTTACTAGCTGATGTCATTTGGCTACCTGACTCAATCACCATTCTAGCCTTTTGCTGAGAAGCAATTTTTCTACCCGAGTTGGATAGCGACTTGGTGCCTGTGTTGCCCTCACTTAAAGGAGGAGACAGCACCTCGGCAAAGTATATTTCAGCGGAAAGTAGAATTCTTTAAGTGTCTAAAACGCATAGTTTTATCAGTTTTAATTTGGTAATGATCCAGTGCGACGCGTTTTTAAACCGGAAAGTCTTCAAATCGGCGTCAATACCAGGGGGCAGACATTTTTACTTGGGGAATCCAAGGCTGGGTTCGGAATGCACACTTGTCCACTTGCTCACTCACTCTCTATGTTGTTTTCAATGTAGAACACTCACTACACAGTGCCCTATATAGTGGGTGAGTGTGCATTTCGAACGCATTATCCAATCAAACGCCAGTGCTGCGGTGCTTATGCGTCAGTTAGGGTGCGTTCGAGCGCGTCTGCAAGTAAGCCGGCTGTGCGAGATTCCCGAAAAATTTTGGCGAGAATCTCGCCAAAGTTGCGCGAGAAGCCCTCCAAACCCTGCGATAGCTGCAGGATCTTGCAGCTATCGCATGGCTTGGAGGGTTTATCGCGCAACTTCGGCAAGATTCTCGCGTAATTTTTCGAGAATCTCGCGCAGCCGGCTTTCTTGCAGACACGCTCGAACGCACCCTTATTCTCTTACGTGACGTCAGTTGTTCTCTTTCCTTTCATCCGGGCCATGGAGTAGTTCAAAGGGCCTTCAGTAAGCTCACCTTTACGACTTTGCTGGCCGCAAGCTGTTTTTATTTAAGCTGGCCTGATTAACAGTCAAACAATTTATCGACTGAGCGACCAAGACCAAAACATGACCTATAATTAGAAATGATAATGAAAGCTGAATTCCCGTTGCCTACATTTATATAATTGATATGGCATTGTAAATCCAAAACTTTCGTTGACTTTGCACATTTATTTTCGCCATCCTTGGGATTGTCACGCAGCTGTGCAACCTTACAGCGCCCTTTAGCCATGACAACATTCAAAATAAAGAACGGATTCCCTCAGCCTCGCAAACTAATTTCCGCAGATCTGCGCTCCTCAACGAGTGCTGAAATTATGAAGACATATTGATATGTTACGTCGTCATTTATGTGCAGAAGACGCCTCATAATTTTGTGGTGCAATGCATAACAATGCTATCAAAAGTAAATTAGACTGTCATCGGTTTTTACCAATTAGTCTGAGCAACTGTGGCTAATCGGGAGATGTAAACTGCGAGAGGTTAAGGTTATTATGCGTTTTTAAAGGTGAGGTTTCTGAAGATCAAATTCAAAATCAGAAGATTCCCCAAGTAAAAATGTCTGCCCCCTGGTATTGAAGTCAATTTGAAGACTCGCTGGTTTAAAAATGCGTCGCACTGGATTATTACCGAATTAAAATTTATAAAACTATGCGTTTTAGACACTTCAAGTATTCTACTTTCCGCTGAAATATACTTTGCCGAGGGGCTGTCTCCTCCTTTAAGTTGGAATGCTGTGTGATATCTGTGGGGTAGAAACCCCCTGTTTATTAATCGTGGTCATAGGTATAGCTAGAAACGTTTGTTAGCTAACCGCAATGTGTGGGCAGAAGTGACTGCTGTATATTTAAGTGTATATTTTTATACATTTTAAACTAGCAGAAATTACTCTACTATTCACACAAATCCATTTGAAGACACCATAATGGTTGGGGACTCATGGCTTGAAAAGACTTCGATTAGTCAGAAGTATACAAATGTGTCCTTGGCACAATTTAAATCTGTCTTGTCATGATTCTAGGCCTTTGATTTCATTAGAGGGGATACAATAAATACCATATTATAAAAGCTAATCATTGACACTTCAACAACAGTTGACTTGTTTGATTACTAATGTAAAAATGTGGAATACAGAGCCAAATCAGAAAAAAAAATAAAAAACAGCCTTTATCCCGACCAAAGTGGAGCTTAGTGTTTGTATTATCTTATTATATTATTATGCTTTGCATTAATCTGTAGGAAGTTGGCCAGTTGTTTTTAATATGTAGCGATTGCTGCATTTGCAGATTATTTCTGGAATCATTGGTTCATCTATGGCAGAAAATTACTCACAGTATTCGCAGGAATGGCTCTATTTTAGGGCCCATATTGTGTGACGTTGGAGGCAAAAGGTGTTCAACCAAAACAATGACAAAAAAAAACGTGAGGATATTATTCAGGAGCAAGATGTTGATGTTGAGTATTATTACCCATGTCAACAAATTAGGACTGGAAAACCATATCAGAGGCAAATGCAGTATGAATATACATCTCTGGTGTGATGGACAGGGCAGAGTTCTTGTGTGCACCAGTATGGATTCTGCATCTGCTCTGCTCTGCAGTGATGGCCCAAATATAAACATTCTCGATCAGCCACTGGTCTAGGACGTGGATGTATGTTGGGATTCTAAGAATGTTCTGAAACAAAATGACCAGCAAAATAACGCATCTTTTGTCTTTTTAATTTCTTTATTTTCTTCTTAATTTAATGTCCTCTTTACTCATACATTTTTGTAAAAAACCCGCCATGGGTTTAAACCTAACCAGAGTTGCACTGCATAGCATTGTAATAACAGTAGCAAGAACAGATATGCCACTGTTGTTAAGTCACTGAGATTTGGGGTAATAAAATGCATCAACGTTTCTCTGCTTTTTTTTCTGGGAGTGATGAGTTTTGTTACTGATTTTCTGATGCTGTCTCTCTGTGCAGTCCTGGTAAAATCGAAAATCAAAATCTACATGTCCCGTTTGCCATCTCTTTTATCTCTTATATTTGAGAGATCAGATTGAGCACTCGGTCAGAGTTTGCCTAATCCGAACAAGTCTTGAAATTGCCAACGAAATATGTATAATTGTATTAATTACGGGCCAGAGTCGGCTAGGATCCGTGTGGCGCCCTCCTGTGGACAGGTAAAACACCAGCATAGCACCCATCGGCAAGAACACATTGAGTCCTATCAGCAAGATAATTACAGAGCCAGCCAGCAGGTTGTCCTCTCTAAAATAACATATGCTTCATTACATCTTAGTCCACAGTATTAAATGCCTTTGAGAAATCAATGAAAAGGGAAGCACAATGTTGTCTCTTATCTAAAGCCCCAATTATGTCATTTAGTACTTTTCTAGCTGCTGTCACTGTGCTGTGATGCTCTCTAAAACCTGGCTGACTTCTAGATAAAATATTATTATTATACAAACACTTTCAGCTGGTTACTTACCAGAGTATCAAATATCTTTGCAAGAGCTGACAAGTTAGAAATTGGCCTATAGTTATTTAGGTTTGAAGGTTCCCCATGTTTTAGCAAGGGAAGAATGTGATTATGCTGCAAGTCAAAGTTAAATTGAAAATATGTGTCTAAGGTTCTGCAATAAAATCAGCAGCGTGTTATAATTGATAAGGATCCAGTTTATCAGGCCCTGCCAGTTTTTTAGGATTCTGTTTCTTCAGGGCTTTTTGCATTTCGCCAATAGAAAAGGGTTGAAAATTAAATTCATTTTGTAATGGTGGCTCAGTTTCATGTGAAACCCTGCGGTTGAGTTTGTTACTCAATCAACAAGAGGTTAGGAGACAAAGTGTTTATAAAAAAGACTGAGCATCCCAACTTTCTCATACACAGTTAATAAACCAGATACAACACAAGGAGGGAGACCAGATGTGTTGTTTGGGGATTAGGATTCGATTGTCTGCTGAAAATTCCATGGTTTATTTGATTTTTTACTGTTGTGAAAGCGAGAAAACAATTTGATTTTGGCTTTCCTTACTGAGGAAGTACACTTATTCTGCAAACATCTGAAAGTGGACCAAAGAACTTCAGAGTTTGCCTTCCTTGCCTTGGTCCAGAAGTAATTCCATTCACTGATAAGATTGGATATATCTTTAGAAAACCACAGATTATCTCTGCCCCCAACTGTATGTTTCCTAAAAGGGGAGTGTTCGTCCACAATCGGCAAAAACATACCCAAAAAGAAATTCCATGCTAATTCAACATCAGGTATTAAGGAGACCCTCCTCCAATCACATAAGTTCATATCTTGCGAAAATCCCTGTTTGCATTCGCCTTGATGTGCTAACTTCCTCAGCATTGGGGTTGTTTATCTAAGTGCAGGAATTTGATTATAGTGAAAGATTGTATGAAAACATGCGTCGGTCAAAGAAAGCGGAAGTCGAAGAAAGAATTGGTAGTTCTTTAAAGCTTATCTCAGTCCTTCCCTCCTGACTGTGGCTGTTCTTGTGGACAAACAGCCCCTGCACAGTACTGTGCCCTTCGGCCTTTACTTTTCCTGTAAACTGCTCAGTGCACTCTACTTGACCTGGGAATGCATAGCTCCAGTAGAAATGGCTTTAACCCATTAAGACCTAGGGCACCTCATGATGCACTTCATTCACATTTCTTAAAAATTATATAAATATATATATATGATATTCGTGTCCCTTCCGTTTTTAAAGCGAGTGCAAGGCAGACGTCGCATCAGGTCTTAATGGGTTAATCCATTTGGCGGAATTTTTGCAAAAGATCCACTAGAAAGAGCTTTTGTTCTGCTGCCTAATTGAGCTCAACAATGTGAAGCTAAAAAAATACTGTACAGCACTGGATCATCAGACAGCGTCAGTGTAAATGATTCAGGCACATATGAAATAGAGAAAAAAAAATGCCTACAAAAATGAAACGTTCTTGAACATCAGAAGTGTATATTCCTATTCAAATGTTTGGAATCTCTCAAATAAGTCATGTTTTATATTTTAAAAAATTATATTAAATTGCCTTTGTTTGTGCAATAAGTTGTAAAATAAGTAGAAAATATAATCGCGATATTGACCAGGTTCTAAATACGTTGTACTTCAAATATCAATTTTGTCCTGCATTTTTGCTGTCATCAAAAAAATTTCCATATTCAGCAGTCAGAGCCCAGGAGACCTTTGGCATTCTGGCCATCAGTTTGTTTCGGCAATCTGCTGAAACTCCACCCCATGCTTGTCGAAGCACCTTCCGAGAGTTGGATTGTCTTGACGAGGTGTTCCCACAGCAGCTCGATAGGGCTGAGACCTGGTAACTCTGCTGGCCGATCAATCACGGGCTGAATACCAGCTAAATGCTTTTTCCTAAAATAGCTTGTGTAATTTTGAGCAATGCCTCAGTCATTGTCCTGTTGTAGGATGAAATTGGCTCCAGTCAAGCACTATCCACATTGTATGATAAAATTGGAGAAGGCTTTCCTTGAGATTCATTTTACCCTGGACAAAGTTCCCAATTTTCCAGCACCAAATCATCCCCAGATCATTACATATCCTCCGCATGTGACCACGAGGAGAGCATGAAGACTCAGATTTGAACGAACAGCCATTAAGGCAACAGCTCCACTCCGTCCCCCACTCCTGATACATGCTCCTGATGAGGAAATACAGGCGGAATTGAATATTAAAAACCAAAGTTTTATTTAATTGGGACAATACATCAGGGTCGTGCCTTTGAAATGAGTTTTATGTGGGCGAGGACGAGAGTGGAGGAGAAATACTGACAGTAAACATGGTGTCTGAGTGTCTTAGCCAATCCTCTGTCAACAAGCCAAAACTATTAGAAACATTCAGAAAACTGAACAATGTTTCAATCTTTCTTTAATAAATTGTAAGCTATTCTAAATTCCTTGGCATATCAGCCAGGTGGGCTCTGTCACATATCGATGGCCTCGTGCCAGAAGGGTGTAAGTGACACTAAGGTCAAAAATGACTTTTTTGGTTGTATTGCAATAACTGAGACTAGCCCATCTCCTGACCAAGTCTGGAGTCTCAATTCCTATCCTAAAGGGGTTTAAATGCCTTTTTAAAAAGTCGTATCTGCAGGCAAATTTTTTAACAGGTGGTGCTGTGGCAGTTTTTTTGGCTCTCCTGTAAAAATTTGTAAAATGTCACTTATGCCCTTCTTACATGAGGCCATCGATATGAAAAAATGTAAAGAAGGAAGGAGGGCAGGAAGAGATGGAGAGAAGGGCAGAGAGAAGGAAGGAAAGAAGTAATGGAGAAAAGGAAGGAAGTAAAGAAGACGGGAAGGAAGAAAATGAGAAGGAAGGAAGTAGAGAGAAAGAAAGAAGGAAGTAACTCAGGAAGAAAATGAAAGAAAGAAGGTAGGCAGTAAATCTGAAAGAAAGAAGGCGGGAAGAAACGGAGAGAAGGAAGTAGGTGAAGAGGATAGGAAGGAAGGACGTAGAGGGGATGTTTTTCATTACGCTATCCAATACTTCCTCCCATCCAAACTCCTTCAAACTCCTTCCATGACCCAGAAGTGGTTCCCCCTCCGCCATCTTGGAGGATCTTCCTGTCCCTTAAATGCACCTTGAGGAGACGCAGAGTGAGGAGTGAGGAGGCTTCAGGAGGAGCGTAAGGTGAGGAAACACAGGTGTATCCTACGCAGAAGTCTTTTATCAAGTGGCGCGTTAAATGCCGCACATCCACGTGTCGTTGCATAATGGGACGAAGGATTTCTCATTTGGCAGCTTTCAGCTCATCTGTCCTTGCTGCTCTTCCTCGCATCTCTCTCTCAGACCCTCACTGGGAGGAGCGAAGATGCGATGAAGAGACGCAAGTGAAGGAAGCGAGGAGACAAGTCAGCATAATGAAAAGTACCATCACCTGGCTGATATGACAAGCAATTTAGAATTATTTAGAAGTTATTAAAAAAAAAGGATTGAAAATTTTTTCAATTTTTAGAATGCTTCAGTTTTTTTTTTTTTTTTTTGGCTTGTTGACAGAGGATTGGCTGAGACATCCAGGCACCGTGTTTACGGTCCGTATTTCTCCCTCATTCTCACCACCAACCAAGTTGAAATTGATTCTACATTTTCACTCAGAACTTTTGAGTCATTGGGCCTGATGTCATGATTCTTCTTTCCTGGAGATTCTTTGACCCTGCTGAGTCCAATGCACCACCGTCATAAATTTCAAACATGAATGGACCCTTTTAACTTAAAGACACTTCCTAATCTGTCTCCATGGAGACACAGCAGCAGCGGGGGCATTTCATGGCCTTCCACGGACAGCTGAAGAAGATCTGGATCATCATCTTCTGCTTTGTCTCTGACAAAAACAATGGGGAGCTCACTTTCAGCACACCCTCTTGGTCCTCCTGTACTGGGAGATGCTCCTTCATTATGGACATTAAGCCACAGGACGTAAAAGGAAAAGCACATTTTCCACACTGTCCATCCAATGGGCTTTATCCATGACTCACTGTGTGAAAGGTCTGGGCCTTGACTAGCTATTGCTTGGTCTCGTGAATCAGCAGTATCCCAGTCAGACAACAATCAAACATGGGACAGACACTTCATAACATCCTTGTGTCAAGGGAATAAAGATCCTCCATCACTTTCTACAAACTGTCTTCTTTTTCATCAATATTTGAGTCTGTCTTCCCCATTTTGAATTTCCTTGTCACAGCCAATCAGGCCTCAGTGTTCGCTGTAATATCATATATTAGTCAGTATGCTGTTAAATGTGCTAAATCTGGGGGTTAGAATTTCGTGCACTACTTAACATTCTGTGTACCAGTGTTTTCAATCAGGTGTTTCAGAGAGAACAGCTGTTCATCTGTCCTAAGGATGTCCTCCATCTTTGAATCTCCCTTTACTGAGGGGTTCATCAGTGCCTATTTTTCTGTCAATGCTGTCATGGTTGTATCTTCCTCACAGAAAGATGTCACGGGCGCTTTAATTTCTGAGGGTGATGTTTCAGATAAGAGGGATGTTACAGGTGCCTCTGTCTGTAAGAATGATGTCACCAGCGGTTCTTTGTCTAGAAGTGATGTCACCAATGCCACTGTTCCCAGAACTGATTTCCTGGGTTGATCCAGCAATGATTTCATTCGATCCTCAATTTCAGTGAGTGATGTCACTGGTGCTCCTGTGTCTAGAAGTGATGTCACCAATGCCACTGTTCCCAGAACTGATGTCATGGGTTGCTCCATATATAAAATTGATGTATTGATTTTGTGTGTCTCCAGCAGTGATGCCATTGAGGGGAAAAAAAAGCAGGATGAATGTGTGATGATTCCACAGACTGTATAAAAAGATGGATGAAGCAACCGTGACGTCACCCATTGGTTTCAGCAAACCATTTAGGAAGCCTGGATTTTGGCAATTTGAACTTCGCCATTTTGTCATTTTGAAACCGGATGTGATTTCTATTGGATGCGAGCATGAATTGAAGATCCAAGGAGGAGCAAGGGCGGATCTACGGGTGGATCTAACTGTATCTGAGGAGGACCAGAGGATAGCCACGCCCCTAAAGCATATCTGGCTTTATCCTTTATTCTAGTCTATTTACGACCATTATTTACAAAAAATGAACATCATGATATATCGAAGGAGACTTGAAATCTGCGATAAATACCATAAAATAGTGTGGAGAATCATTATTGAAATAACAAATCCTGTGGGAAAGAAGGGTCATTTTCTGATAGATTTCTATGGCATTGAACTTCTTTCTGCAATGTCGCCATCTGCTGGCCATTGAATAGAATGCAAATTTTAGAGATTTCCGCATTGGCCTCAGTTTTCAGATCTGGATGCTGCGTCCATCTTTTTATACAGTCTATGGATGATTCCATAAATTTTGCCAGGGGTTGTAGCATCTTTAATCAAGATGATGGTGATGATAATAATATTAATATGAACGGCAACAATGGTAACAATATCTCGATAAATCTGGATTTAATGATCCCCGATGATTAATACATTCTGGAGTATTCTGAATGTGCTGTGCACCCCCCCCCACCCCACATCATCCTCCATTCTAGACCAAACTCTGCACTCCACACTCTACATCTCCCCCCACCGCCTCTGACACAGAGACATACTTCAAAATCATGTCGAACAAGACTTGTATTCAACACAGTAACCATAAACGCCTCACCTAAACCATTATTCTAACCCCACAACTCTTTGTTAACACTCAATGCTGAATACACTAATATGAATCAGTTACCAAATGGATATATATGTCATTATTGTGAATATAATACAGAATTGGCCAAATGCAACAGATTCTGGGACTATGTCCCAACAGGATATTTGTCATTATTGTGGGACATATGAGTCCCATTAGTGCTGAGAGGGTTAATATACTACTAAGATGCCTTAAGATTTCAGCCATTTCCTTTACCTCAGCATATTTGACACCTTTGCTATGCTAATATTAGCATTACTGGCTACAGGTAGTTCGCCAAACATGCTAATAACTTGCTAGCTGTTAGAGTTTTTAGACACATTGCAATGAACAGCTAGTGAAGACCTAATGATGTGTGTATTTTTGTTGGTGGTGCTGCATGAACAAATCATTCTCCCCCCTCTGTGTATGTGTCTATGTGTGATTGTGTGGGGGGGCGTTCTCAATCTAGCAGCTCACAGACTTTATCTGAAGGTATCACTGCATATGCAGCATGTCATTGCAACCGCGATGTAATTCCATAAATAAATCAAGCTGTTAATTTGTCTTATAATAAGACAAATTATGTCTGAAGTGGCTATTTGTCCTGAAAAAAGCGCACCTTACCAAAAAAAAACCACATAGGACTATTTCGGTAAAAAGCAAAAGCTGGAGCACACAGAGCTCAGGACAAAATCTCTGATGCAAAAATGCATCATCTGACTCTGAGGAAGACGTCAGTGGACGTCGAAACGTCAGTCCTTTCAATAAAGAGATTTTGTCCTGAGCTCTGTGTGCTCCAGCTTTTCCTTTTTACCGAAATAGTCCTATGTGGTTTTTTTTTTCGGTAAGGTGCGCTTTTTTCTGCATTGACTGTCCATGCTGTTGAGCACCTCTATAGGCCTTTTCCATAGCGGGCTTTGAGCGCGTCTGGTCTACTCCTCTACGTGGCTATTTATCCTCTTTCATCGTAACATGACAGGAATGTTTGTGAATGCCACAAACAAGAAAAGGCTCAGGTCCGTATTTTTCTTCCACAAAATTGCAATTAATTGCACAAGAGGTAACACAAATTAACTCATAACGGTGCATCAAAAAGCTTTCTTGTGTTAGGTGTTAGGTTCTTTCAGTTCTTTCCCTAGAACAAATAAATGACACAAGTTCAAGTTCTTATCATTTGTTTTGTCTCCGTGTTCTTCATTTGCCTATATCTGGCTAGTTTTAGTGATTGTTACAAAAAAATCAAATTGCCACAATAAAGAATTAATAATATAAGAGGACATATAAAAGGGAACAATTAAATGAATGAAAAAATACATTAAAATATGCAGCAATTTAAATGGGAGCAAATAAATGAATAAAGCATAATTGAAAGTAGAAATATTCATCAGGCAGCAGCTGTATCCACTCAATTTGAGGGCCAAACCAAAGCCAGTTTACTGGCAACTTGTGAGTCAGGAAAAGCAGAGTAAAATGCGGAGATATATGAAAATGAATAAATAAATGTATGTGGAAATAAATGTTAAAAATAACTTGAAATAAATTAGGAAAACTATAAGGAAATAAATGGATGAATAAATATCAAGATCAATAATATATATTTATTCATTTTTTATTCTTCTTTATTTTTTCATATTCATTATTTCATTTATTTACTATTCCTTTTTAAACTGCTACATATTTTACGTATTACTTTATTAATTTATTTATTCCTCTTTAGATTTATACTTTCATTTATTCTTTTATTCATTAATTTTTTTTGTAGCACTGAACGATCAACAGACCACTTGTCCATAATCTTGCCAATCCTGAGCGTACTTATTTTTGACAAGATGACGGTACATTTCTCCTGCTGTCTTTTCCACTACAGCACGACGCCAATATGGACCTTCTATTCTTCCTGACATGCACAGCCACATAATTTCTGACAGAATAAAAGATGATTTAAAAGCATCAAAGCACTATTTCCTGATTTTAATTTAAAGCTGCTGTGATTTCGGTGATTCAATTAGGTGAGAGAACGCCATAAAAACGCGTTTCTCTCTGCTTGTGAACGCGCAGAGCTGAATCTGTGTTAGCTGTGCACCTGGTGACATAATGGGGGACCATTAAGCAATTTTACTTCTTTTTCTTTTTTGCTCCCTTTACCAGGTGATACATCATATTCATCCATTTATCTTCAGTCTAAACTCTGCACCAAAATCAAGCAATAGAAAAGTCGAAAATCAGCAATCTGTGACAACAAATTCAAACTAGCGCCATCTTCACTTCCACCTCTGAGGTGGCCACGGCCAGCGATATTTTTTTTCGCAGGAGAAGTCTGGGAATTTCATAAATATTCATGAGGAGCCGTCATCTGATTTGCCAGGGACCTTAACCCTAACCCTAAGAACTGGGCTGTCTGTGAGCGCAGCAGCCAATCACGTAGCGCCTTCATCGGCCAATCAGATGACGGCTCCTCATGAATATTTATGAGATTCCCAGACTTCTCCTACGAAAAAAAATTCTGCCCACGGCCATAGACTCCCAAAAGTGCAGTTCAATGTTTTTCTCTCTTCTTTGCTGCCACCTAGTGGATTAATAATTTCTTACACCAGAGAAGGCGAAAAGAAACCCTTCAGCGTTAAGCAAAGAGCTTGTGTATGTATCAAATCTGCACTTGCACGGAATAATGGGAGTTTTGTTGCGTGTTGTGTTGAAAAAAAAAAAAAAAACGTATTTGTGTTCTGAGGAGGAAGGAAATGTGAATTCCTGGATGCGTATCCACATAGTGCTTTTGCTCGCTCCTCTCTTTTAGGACACACTCACAAAGCTTCATTTGAACCCATATGAATCAGAATCTAAAAGGAATGTAGCCAGCGCTTCATTAAATTCATGCTGAGAAGAATTCAAACTGTTGTGGCAAAAGGAGGTCCTATCCCACGCTAGACAGGTGTAACAAATACATTAGGGGACGAGTATGCATGTGCATAAATGTACATATGTACGTGAAGTCTTGTGTGTCATGTACAGCTGATAGATTTAGATTGCTTTGAGTCATTTTCCTCGATCTCTGCTCTGTTCAAAACAACCTCTGTATTTTGTTACACCACAAAACAACGCTGGCTACACTAATAAATATTGCATCAAGCAATACAATATGAAAATACTCAAATTCTCAATACTCAAATTGTGTGTTCCAATGACTGTTTTCAAACACATACTGTGTAGCCAAAAGTGTGCGGACCCTATACTGAAACCTAACTGACATGCATTGAAAACAGTCATTTTTAATTTTGAATATCTGACATTATTTGAATCTGGAATGACTTGGACAGTGTGGTCTGATTGGACAGATTTTCAGCTTTAATTTGACGGCATTTCCCTACAATTGAAGAGCCTAGTGCTAAAAGTGCTTAAGTCACAAAATGTCTATTTTGAGAAAATTGAGAAAATCAACTTAGGAGACAAGACATTTTCCCATCCTTACCTCACAATATGTGAAAATGTGACTTAAGTACTTTTAGCACTAGGCTCTTCAATTTTGCTCCGCAATTTGGAAATTGTTGCCCTTTCTGTACATAAGCCTTCATTCACAACTCCAACTGAAGAGTTTGTTTCCAAAACGCAATAAGTGCCAAAATTACAGAAATTGAGATAATACCATAGAGCAGTAGCCCTGTGCTTCTAATACTTGGTGCAAATATCTGTTATTAGAAATTCATACTATAAGGGATATTTTTTCATTGTCAAATTTTGTGCTTTTCTATAAAATCCAATAGGAGCCAACATAAAACATGCTGATTTACTCAAAATGAGTAAAATGGATATATTGTGTTTTGAACTCTTCAATTAGTTTCAATGGAGTTTTCAGTAAGGGGGGGGGGGGGGTGGCTGAAGGGTGTACAAAATGATCCAAATTTCTGGTGTTCAGACAGATTTGACTTGCAAAACCCTCAAATGGAAGATAAAAGTCTGTCCTATCAGGTCTTGCTGACCGATTAATTCCAGATTCAATTAAAATGTTAGAATTTTAAAACATCCTTTTTCTATGCATGTCAACGAGGTTTCAGTGACGTAGTCACACTTTTTCAGCAATATAGTGTAAACAGCGAGTACATGCTAGCACTTATTTAGGCTATTGGCAATGTGGTCACTATCTGCGGACAACTGATTTGCAAGCAGCAAAGGTAGAACTCTGTGCATGAAAAACTAGGTCGTCTCTGGTAATACAGGTCATTGAGTTCAGCTTTAAATGCACTGAAACTTTCTCTGCCAATCAGTTGATTTACGTCAGGGAGGGAGGGAAAGTGTGCATCTTCGCTAAAATGCGGCAATCAGATTGGATTCTCAACTCAAAAAAATGATACTGATTGGCAGAGAAAAGCATAGATTAGCATAAATGACGAAGGCAAACGGCAAAACGCGATATAAAAGTGAAAATGAGTGTTTGAATTTCTTTATGTTGGTGCGCTGCTCTCCCTTGTTGGGAATTTTGAGAATCAGTAGATTTAATCAGTCACTAGCTCCATAACTCACTGATTATTGAAGTCATTGTAGAAATACTCATTTCATTCCTCATCATTTTTATGACAGAGATCGTAAAGATAGAAACTGATTCCCTAAATTCTCCAGTACACACATCCCATTTGGAATTAAGTACTGATCAGGAGTCAGTGTTAAATTTGCAAGTATAGGCAAACTTTAGCACAAAGAAAATTTATGGATATGAAAAATGCAAATGAGCACCCGAGGCTTAACTATGAAGGACCTAGTTGGCGGTCTTGTTAGCCGAGGATAATTTCACTCTTAATATAGAATATTAGCATAACACTGCATGTGTTCTCAGCGTTGTCGTTCAGGGTACGTACACTATTACATTCCTGTTTCATGGTCATTATGCCCAAGTATCAGAATTAAAAAAAAAAAAAAAAAAAATCATCTTTGTATTGACAAAAGGACTATTCGGTTTATACCTACATCTAAAGGGAGCACGGTTCTCCTTTGCCCTACACAGTTCGTCAATGTTAGCACCGACAGAGTTATCCTTTCACATACTGATAGTCATACATGTGCTCTAGCAGACATTTTAAAACATAATCAACCACCTACTAAAGAATTACACAACATATAGTAATAAAGCAGTATCTGTCTGCTAAGCTTATATTTCACTTCCTGTGCATAGCATGGGCTTATGTTTCTAGTTAATATTAAGAGGCATCCAAGAGTTAGTTTTTATGCATTTCCCCATTTTTATAACATCTTGGGCCCTTAAAGAAGATAAGCTGAATCACATCCAGACAGTATTCAGTTCTGTCTAACAAAGCCTGTAATAAGACCATGCATTCTGGCTCTCACTGGAGGACATTCCAGAAAGGACAAACAAACCTGGTTACTGCCATACAACTCGGTCAGACGGAGGAACTCCACAGTTATGTAACAGACATCCTGTGGCGGGATTTAGATGCTAAAAGTCAGATTTTTGAACGGTTTCCAAACAGTACCAAGAAGAGAGGTAAGTCAGATGTGTGGAGGTTTTTATTTTTTTGGTCAAAAGTCAGGGCTTATGGTGTATTTCTGAGGTACAAAAACAAATACCAACAAGAACCCTGCTTTAGCATTTTTCTATACATAAAAAGTATCAAATTTCCTGCTGAAAGTAATTGCTGGTCTGTGTTTTGGGACAATACAGCTTGACAATACAGTTGTGACATACTTAATAATTCCTGAATAAGTGGCTGTGGTTAAATACTACACAAAGCTCTATCATAATGGGGACTGAATGTTCTGGTGAGATCAAAATGGAAAAATCCACACCTGTGATTAAAATATCAGCACATTTCTTCTGAATCTGAACACCTGTGTTCACTGATCAGAGTAAATCTACTGTCCTCAGTGGTGTTTTAGCCCTTAGAGCACCTACTGTTGCTCAATGATGTAGATATCAAAATCAAAGCTGTTGAAAACCTATCATGTGGCAACCCGCAGGGGAGCTCTTTTAAACAAGTCACTACATGATAGATAATTGAATTTATATTTTAAAAAAAAATGTATTTCAGTGCTCTCAGGGCTAATATCTTCCAAGTATCCTCTGAACACAGAAAAATGATTACACGTATAAACTCAGAGAGGATGAAGGTAAGTAGTAAAAATATGCATATGATGGGTGAAATACAGTGATATGGTGATGAGGTTGAGTCAGAGATATAAAGTTGTGCTCTTGCTTTAAGAACAGTACTTGTACTAGGATCTAAGCGGGCGGAGTTAAGAAAGTGTTCTTAATGACATGGGGCGACTGTCTCGGGACTGAGGGACTGTGTGCGTCCTGCGGCCTCCAAGTCCTGCTCGACCAGACAGCTCTCCTTTAGCTCCTACAGCAGGGAAAAAAGCACAACGGTTAACCGCATTCACCAAACTGATATACTTTTAATCATACTTCATGAGAAAATTACTGGGAAATTTTTACATTAAAATGGCTTATTAACCCATTTAAACCGGGACGGCATGTGCGCATTTTAAGAACGTGTCCTTACCGACACAGATATGCGCGTAATTTTGAAAGTACCGTAATTACTGTAAGTTTTGCGCAATAGAAAAAAATTCCAACTGTTCCTGAAAGCTGAGAAGCTGTGCTTCAGCCCATGGCAGCACGATTCTCTGCTGGGATTTTTGCATTAGGCCTTAAAGGGTTAAAGGGGCTATGTCAATAGCTGGGCATGCGCAGTTTGGTCGCAAAACTTATCTTTTCTGTGGGCCACGAGAAAGTCTAATGTTCGCCATTACAATGGGGGAGTGTGACAATCTAAGCGAATCCAGCTTTCTTTCATGTCATCTGCGCACAATATTTATAAAAGAAGAGTGCTGCATTATTAGGTGATGTCATGGGAAGGAAATTTAGGTTATTTTTAACTTCCTGAGGCCAAAATATGGCTTTGAGGAATCCAAATATGAGATGGGGCATTATCGGCAGACCGATGCTTTCACTCGATCACCCTTTCAAAACCAGGAAAGCATATGGAGACAGAAACAAAAGGATATGGATTCTAAAAGAAGTATCAACCCTTGGCAAAGCCTCAAAAAGACCTGTTTGCACAGCACCAATTCCGCGTTTGCCGGCCATTTGCTCTGGCTGGAGTTACGGAGAAGATGGGCGAGTGCGGAGACATTTCCATAAGCAACCGCGTTGTTAGTGATTGCGCAGCATATGCATCCGCGATATTAACATTCAATTAAAAATTCTAAACCCCTTTTCACTTATAAAAACCCCAAAATACATTTGTGCCCCCTTTTGAAATCATTCCGGCGAACAAAAAGCCGTAAAAAGTGGAGGTTGCATATGGAAATGTCTCCGCACTCACCCTGGTTTTGAAAGGGTGATCAGGTGAAAGCATCGGTCTGCCGATAGCGTCCCGTCACACATTTGGATTCCTCAAAGCCATATCTGGGCCTCGAGAAGTTAAAAATAACCTAAATTTCCGTGCTACGAGATTGCCTAATAATGCAGCACTCTTCTTTTATCAATATTTAGTGCAGATGACATGAAAGAAAGCTGGATTCGCTTAGATTGTCGCGCTCCCCCTTCGTAATGGCGAACGCTAGACTTTCCTGTGGCCCACGGAAAAGATAAGTTTCGCAATCAAACTGCGCATGCCCAACTTTTGACGCAGCCCCTTTAAACACTGAAGAATAACCCAGTGCCAATCCCAGGAACTAATCTGAAAGGCATGTGAACTGGAAAATAACAGCATAAAGTGGCTGCAATACACTGATTGATTGAACTGATTTTATTATTCAAGTTACACAGCTCCACTACTATCCTGAATATTATCATGATATACATTACAAAAAAGATTTCCAACATTTGAAGTGGTTTTAAAAACACATTTATTCCCTGAAATGTTTGACTGAATCCATGAAATGTTTAATTTATTCCCCGCAATTGCATTATGTATTTTTGTTGTGCTTCATGAAAATGACTGAGGAGCTTCTGCAGCTAAAAAAAGATCTCCAAAGACAATGTCGTTCCAATAACATGGATTTGCTCACTAAAACCATTTCAGCTAGTAGGTATAACTAATCAGTGAAATTCACTGGCTGCCTTCGGACACCTCTGCTGCTGAATTGAGGAGCGCTTTGTTAAGGTTGAAGCGAAAACCTCCTGGAACAGACCTAAGAACCACTGTACTGAGGAGTTCCGGTAAAATCTTTCTCCTGTGAGGTCTGTGTAATTTTCCCTCATCAGGAACGCCATGTCATCTAATGTTAACAATTGAATAATTGGTCTTCCTAATTAATTTTCAAACCTCAAAAATAATCACAGACTTTGAAGTGCAGCTGAAAAATGACTCCACCCCTTGAAAACACCACCCCATCACTCTGAGGCGAAGTGCTGTTCTTTGAACCAGGACAGCAAACAGACCTGTCCTTCCGTCTCAGAGCTGCTGGGCTCAGTCAGGCTGTCCATGGCCGACAGGATGGAGGAGAAGAGGTGCTCGGCGTGGACCTCCAGGGCCCGGGACTGTTTCTCAATCTGCTTCAGCGTGTCCTTCAGAACTGGAGAGAGATCACCACAGACTCAAGTCAGCTCCTACACCGGAGCCTTTCATCCAAACAAGTCAGGTTTTCACAATACATCCCACTCGCTGATGTACCATTTGAATTCAGTGATCTCATTTATGTTCATTTCTAATTCCATGTTATCTCCCAAAAAACAAAGAATCAAATGCAAACTAGTTTTAATAAAGGGAAGAATTCATGATGAATAATATTTTTGGTTTTATTGTTACAATTCTGATCGTGTGCTAGCTAGATCCGAGAACATACCTCACCTACCTATGGCAAACAAAACACCGCCATGTTTGGGGGGCAGGATTTTACCCTTATTTTTCCCCACCCTGAACACAGCCAAACTGTCCAGTAAACTGAAGCAACTTGCTCCCATTGACTCTGGATGAAGATGCCATGAGATTATGCCGACTGGCGCGATGATTGGCCCTCGCTTTTTTTACACTATACAGTCGCACCGTCAATCATACACTACCTATGTCAGGGATCATCAATGAGGGCCATATCAGTTCCTGGCTTTCATAACAACGTCTGGCCTTTAATTACTGAACCCAAAACCAGTGAAGTTGGCACGTTGTGTAAATCGTAAATAAAAACAGAATACAATGATTTGCAAATCCTTTTCAACCTATATTCAATTGAATACACTGCAAAGACAAGTTACTTAATGTTCGAACAGGTAAACTTTGTAATTTTTTGCAAATATTAGCTCATTTGGAATTTGATGCCTGCAACATGTTTCAAAAAAGCTGGCACAAGTGGCAAAAAAGACTGAGAGAGTTGAGGAATGCTAATCAAACAGTTATTTGGAACATCCCACAGGTGAACGGGCTAATTGGGAACAGGTGGGTGCCATGATTGGGTATAAAAGCAGCTTCCCTGAAATGCTCAGTCATTCACAAACAAGGATGGGGCGAGGGTCACCACTTAGTGAACAAATCGTGAGCTGATTGTCGAACAGTTTAAAAACAACATTCCTCAACGAGCTATTGCAAGAAATTTAGGGATTTCATCATCTACGATACGTAATATCGTCAAAAGGTTCAGAGAATCTGGAGAAATCACTGCACGTAGGCGACAAGGCCGAAAACCAACATTGAATGCCCGTGACCTTCGATCCCTCAGGCGGTACTGCATCAAAACCGACATCAGTGTGTAAAGGACATCACCACATGGGCTCAGGAACACTTCAGAAAACCACTGTCAGTAACTACAGTTCGTCGCTACATCTGCAAGTGCAAGTTAAAACTCTACAATGCAAAGCGAAAGCCATTTATCAACAGCACCCAGAAACGCCGGCTTCGCTGGGCCCAAGCTCATCTAAGATGGACTGATGCAAAGTGGAAAAAGTGTTCTGTGGTCTGACGAGTCCACATTTCAAATTGTTTTTGGAAACTGTGGACGCCGTGGTCCTCTGGACCAAAGAGGAAAAGAACCATCCGGACTGTTATAGGCGCAAAGTTCAAAAGCCAGCATCTGTGATGGTATGGGGGTGTATTAGTGCCCAAGGCATGGGCAACTTACACATATGTGAAGGCACCATTAATGCTGAAAGGTACATACAGGTTTTGGAGCAACATATGTTGCCATCCAAGCAACGTCTTTTTCATGGACGCCCCTGCTTATTTCAGCAAGACAATGCCAAGCCACATTCTGCACGTGTTACAACAGCATGGCTCCGTAGTAAAAGAGTGCGGGTACTAGACTGGCCTGCCTGTAGTCCAGACCTGTCTCCCATTGAAAATGTGTGGCGATTATGAAGCGTAAAAATCGACAACGGAGACCCGCGGACTGTTGAACAACTTAAGCTGTACATCAAGCAAGAATGGGAAAGAGTTCCACCTGAAAAGCTCAAAAATTGGTCTCCTCAGTTCCCAAACGCGTTTACTGAGTGTCGTTAAAAGGAAAGGTGATGTAACACAGTGGTAAAAAGGCCCCTGTGCCAACTTTTTTGCAATGTGTTGCTGCCTTTAAATTCTAAGTTAATGATTATTTGCAAAAAAAAAAAATAAAGTTTCTCAGTTTGAACATTAAACATCTTGTCTTTGCAGTGTATTCAACTGAATATAAGTTGAAAAGGATTTGCAAATCATTGTATTCTGTTTTTATCTACGATTTACATAACGTGCCAACTTCACTGGTTTTGGGTTTTGTAGCTTAATTAGCCAAACCATTTATGAAATCTCACATTTTATGTATTTTTCTTGCAAAGCTGTTGAATAACCACCGAAGGCTGCTCTTATGATCAGAAATGAACCATTTTACTGCAGTCTGATCGATGAGTTAACTCATGTTTGCTTCTCGCGCAATTTAGCTATTTTTGGACAGGATACTCGGAGAAAATAAAAACATTCATACACATCGGCCCCGCAGGACTGGAAATGCCCACCGCCGGCCAATGCCTTTGGAGCATAATGCAGTAAGTGTATAATTTGCTCATACAGCTACGTGAGCAAAGCTGATTATGCGCAGCAGCTAGAAAGTGATGAGACTGACAAACTTAACTGGCTTAACCTTTATTATCTTCTGCAAGGCTGAGCCAACTGAACAGCCTTGTGCTAAAAGTATTCAAGTCACATTTTCACACACCTTGAGGTAAGGATGGGAAAACGTCCTTTATAGTTACCCAAGTCAATTTTCTTAAAATCGACATTCTGTAATTTTCAGTACTTTTAGTACGGGGATCTTCAATTTGCCGATTTTATGGATCCACTATAAACACAGACCCTTTTTTCTCAAAAAAAGACATGAAGTGACAGAAGTACTTTTGGAACCAGGGTATTCAATAGTTGCTTTGGAACGTGGAGCCCCAGCCATAGCTAGGAATGGTGTGGCTGGATTCACACACCCAGCCACAGAGCTTCCAGGTGAGCGTAGTACCCCTGTGCCACTCAGAGGCCCCATGCTGATGATATTTAACAGTAGCTGGAATCATGCAAGCCAACAACGCCAAAACCTTTTAACAAAGTTTCAAGTCATGATTTTTTTTTTTAGGGACGTACCAATCCGTTATTCAGTAACAATATTGGCCCAATACTGGCAGAAAACACTTGATCAGATAATGAAAAATTACTGGGGCGAGCGCAGCGAGTCCCTTATTAGTCAACTCAATTGCGCCCGCTGTTTGTATGTCATCAACCGACCGGCTGCTCTGCTCCAAATTGCCAACAGAGGATGCATTGAGCTGACCAATGACCTGACCAAGAAGGGACTTGCTAAACTCGCCCCACACATGCTCTGCATGCTACTAGTTAGTCAACTCAATGCGCCCTCTGTTTGTATGTACGTCATCAACCGACCGACTGTTCTGCTGGAAATTGCCAACAGAGGGTGCATTGAGCTGACCAATGACCTGACCAAGAAGGGGCGAGCGTATGCTCTGCATGCTACTAGTATAGTCCCATACAAAATACTGGTAAATCGAGCCTGAATGTCTGAGTGTTTTTCCTCAACTCTGAAAGGCTTGGAAGTGCTCTTTGATATAAAGGACTGTGCTAAGGGGATTTTTCAGTCCCATCCCCAGCTGCTCTGGCAGGATCTATCCCGTTTCGAAAAAAATATAAAAGGCTATTCCCCGCATCCTGCCAGAAAAAAAGCACAAAAAGCGAATCACATACATGCCTTCTTACAACTGTCTTTATTTGTTGTGTGCTTGCAAATGAAACTGTGACTTCTTCCACAAATAGTACAGCCCAACAGTGAACTGCAAATGGCTAGGAGGTAAGGGCACTTGGTTGCAATGGAGAGGGATCGTCAAATATCAGACTTGGTTTGACCCTTTTGTATTCACCCTTTTCAACCAAACGCATCTTCACCACAAGCGTTATTTACTTTTCATTTTAACACCGTCGTCTTCTGAGAACGTCTTATGAGAACAAAATGCTCAAATTTGCTGATGACCGCGCTGGGATCGTGGTCGCATAGCTAAGCCTGCCCAATGAAAGATGAGCTGGTGTGTTGCTGTGGTCAGCGATTCGGTTATCATTGAGCGTGACAATCTCAACATTTGTTCTTTCAAATATCACCACCTATAAACTGAGCCAGATGGACTATCATCTTGTGAAATAATTTATCGATCTAACTTGCTGTATGTCGTTTGACGGACCCCACAAATTAATTTGAGGCTCCTGGTGAGGTAGAAATAAAAGGGGGGGATATGTGGTGGAGTTGAGGATAGATGTTTGCCTTGGATATTGAACAATTTTATGGTAGGGCTATTTAATGTAACCTTAAAAGGTGTTCGCAAATGGCGATGGAAATAATCTGAATTTTTTGCTTACAAAGGACAGAAAGAATTAGTTATGACTGTCTAGCCAACTAAGACGACCCGTTGCCAAATCTTGCTTAGCTAGCTAACTGACATTAACAAGAAACGTCATCTTCATTAAGTAAAATTAAATTTTTACACGTTCAGTGGCCACATACCCCACAGTCAGTTTAAAAATCAATTTTTTGTGGATATTGAATATCACTTGGAATTGTATGACACCCAGTTTTACTGGTTTTGACAACTTATATATGTGTAATTTGGGATAAAAAGGATTATTTTTGTTCCATAACAGCGAATTAGCGAAGTGCTTGGTCAAAACCCAATTCACCTCCATTCATTTCGTGAGAGCCCATTGTCTTATATTCACCATAGACAAACGCACGTGCACTTTCATCCCCTAAATTCAACTCTTTGTCTTTCTCGTCCTCTCTGTCTCAACCCGCAACCAAAGACACAGTATGATGTTTAGTTATGTATTCTGTGTTGCACTGTACATTTAATATTGGGGATGCCATTTAATGTTAAGTTATTCATAATTCAATTTCATTCCAGTTCAACTTAATAAGAAGTAATATTTAGATATCATTGATTGAAACTGGAATTGCAATTCTTTTGCCTGGGTTTAAAATTTTGTGAAAAGCAGCACGGACATTTAGATTACATTTCTGTATTGAGTTTGGGTAATTCCATGAAAATAGGGAAAAAGACCTTCAAAATATTTCTCACAAATCTATGTGAATCTGTATTTTTATAGAGTGGAACATTATTTACTTTAAAGAAAAACACTAAATTAATAAAAAAAAAACTAAAATTTCCAGCCAAAGTCTGTCAGAATCCTACTTGTTACATCTTCAGAATTAAAAAGACAAAATTTCATGAATTTTCAGTTTAAAACACTACCTGGCTTCTGTGTCTTGTTTTTCGGGTGCATTCGTTGTTGATTTTATATTTTGAAACCTTAGTTAAGTGTATTGTGACGGCTAAAATTCCCCATCTGTTCCAGATTTTTCAGGATTCTGCCTTAAAATTGGGTGGTGATGGTGGTGTAACGCGAGTCACAAAAACATTTTTTCTTCCCTCACAATAACCCCTGGCAGGCTGCAATTGTAAATTCTACTGTTGCCCATACCTAACAAAATTGTACTGCCAATATGCACATCTAGTTCTCAAATGCAGCTGTGTAGGACATTAACAGTTGGCAATGCGAGTCACGCTCATTACATAATATCTCTACTTATTGGTTGTAAAAATGTAATTCCCTTCAGTCCACTTTAGAACCACATTTAGTAGTATGAACACTGAGGGCCTGATTTACTACGACCTTTAGCACATGCAAAATCTTTTTGCTAGTGCAAAACCAATAACATTGCCCATGATTGGCCAGGGTTCTTGCCTTGCACCAATCAGTGGCAATGTTATTGGTTTTGCACGGGCAAAAAGATTTTGCAAGTTCTAAAGGTCTTAGTAAATCAGGCCCTGAGAGTGTAATTTATTTTCTATGCTGTATACTTTCAGGAGAAATTGCAACTGAATTCAATGTGTTTTTTGCGTTGTCATTTTCATGTAATGCAAGTCACGCTATAATTAGTGTTAATTAAAGCCACATTATGAAATCAAATGTATATTTGTTCATACCTTCCCATCGCTTTTACCAACACCTTTCAACACACACATGATGGCGTGCTAAAATTCATCATTATAAGGTACAGGCCAAATTATAAATTTGGAAATGCACTAGAGTGTAACGTAAGTCACTGTGGATATGCCCTTTAATGTTTGAATGACGCTGCTGGCAATGTCAAAGTTTGCATAATACAAAGCAGAAGGATTGCATAACAGTCATTTCTAGGTTCTGCATTTCTTCTTAAGGGGAGCAGAATACTTCCTTTGCAAGTTTCAGCATGATTTTTTCTAAATGGCTGTATTAATCAAAGTACAGCACTGTGCAAAAGTCTAAGGCACCCTGCATTTTTACAAATTCTAATCTGGCATTAAATGTTTACTTTTTGTTTTCCACATTGGTGTTGCTGAAGATAAAAAATTATATTTTAAATTCCAAATGCTGATTTAAAAAATATTTTTATAAATGAATGTTTGTATTTCATTAAAAATAGTTGATACAGATAAAACAGTCTTGACAGTGGCCTGATGCTAGCATCATCGTGGCTGTCTGCAGTTACTCGGAGGGACAGACTCAAGTGAGACAGTCAGTCTGCAGAAAATGGTAGCAAGCTCTCCACTCTGCTTGGAACAAGCAAAACGCAGATCATCTTATAAACTACAGCACAACAGGACAGTGTCCCAAATTTGCAGGCAAAGCGTAGTCACACTAAATATTGGTTTGATTTAGTTTCACAGTTTACAGTTCTGTATAGTACATTTCTCAGTTATTAGAAACTTTTAATTTAATCGTTTTTGCAAGCATATTTGTCCTACAAAATTGCTTTAAATGTGCGGAAGATTTTTGCACAGTACTGTACATCCATACAAATGGCATATTATCAGCGTAGTTGTTATTTGGGGGTGGGGGGTGGGCTGTGGGTGGTACTGTACTGGACTGGTATCGGTATTGGCAAATCCTCAAAGTTCTGACATCAGTGTCTGTATTGCAAATCAAGAAGTGGTATCGCGCCATCCCTATTAATTTTCGCCCATTGACTGGAGAGGTTTTTTTCTTGGTTAAATACATCTGAACGCATGCAGACGTCCCCCCACTTCTCCAATGCCAGCATGACTTGATACTCGTGGCTGGCCGTTTACGGTTTCAGCCAGTGGAGAGGGCCTTGAATATTAAATTACACAGGAGAGAATGAGCTCAGGGATCCTCGTTCATCTTCAACCGACTGCAGTAACAGAAACGATTTCATGTTTTCATTTCACAAGCCTGACATTCATAAACTATTCAGGGAATAAAAACAGATCTTTGCTTCTCGCTGGCTGGGTTTTGTGTGATCAAACCACAACACAGGAATAGATTCCCTCCCTTTTAAGCCACCTTTACCTTGGTTTGGCAGGAGCCATGACCTGAAGGACGACGTTAATTGTTAAAGAGCAGCAAAGGGCATTAGCCATGTTGCACAGACCAGCTTCTCATCCCAGGGGTGAGCTGTACTGGTCGAGAGAACAGAACAGAGCAGGCCCTAATGCACCACACATCCACAGCCCCGAGCCCCTAGCGATCTGGGGCTGTTTCCTCTGTTTCCCCGTCTCCCAGCGTGTGGTCCTACCTGGGGAGGTGGTGTCGAGGCAGCGCAGCAGGATTCCGCCCTTCTGAAGCACAGCGGCAGTCAGGGGCTGCTGGGAGTTCAGCTCTCTCTGGAAACTCTGAAAGCCACAGACAGAGAAAGTGAGCCGGTTTTTATCGACACACATTACCACTTCAATGGCCGCCAGCTTTTACTGAGCCATACTACCCTACAACATTCTCAGCCACTGAGGCAAAGCCAGGTACACTTGTTTTGTACTTGAACAGATACCTCTCGGGACCTCCGAACAGCTAGAAGTGGAGTTGTGAGAGCTCATAAAAATGTCCTGCGGGGAAGAGGAGTCATGTGACTGACCTGGTAATCCGCCAGAGACGACTTAACGCTCTCGATCTCAACACTGGGTGGAGTCAAGCGCTCTGTCTTCTCCACAATCTTATACAGCCAAACGATCAGCTGCTCCAGGTTAGAGCAGAATTCCTGCAGGTTTTTGAACAAGCACTGCATTAGCAAAATGTTCTCTCAGAGGATATCCATTGCCCTCTAATACCCACGGAGAAATTCTACTTGTTATGACCAAGCAGACAATATTGTTAGATTAAACTCAGACACAGACAATAAACAAACCCCAAGCACACTCAAACATTAGATTATTAGAAAATGATAAAGATGGATTAAGACACAATGTCCACTGCCGAACAGCAAACTTGCCAAACGAGAAAATAGGATCTGTTTGGTTTGGTACATTATTCTACTCACAGTTTGTGCTGCCTCTACCTTTTTTAATAAAAACTACTGTATTACTGTTTTTAATGTTGGAAGTGCCACAAGAAAGTCCTCATGATAAACCTGAACTGAGTGTTATAATAGGCCACAGCCTTCAGAGAGAGCCTGTTGATGCATATACCTTAATGTGCTGCATGAGTGACTCCTTGGTCTCAAAGTCCACCTGGTTTGTTTCCATTCCGCACTGCAGCTGAGACTGGGAGCGCCCAACCAGGGACACCCCTCTCACCCCACTCAGATGGCCCACGCAAGACTCCATCTCCTGCAGGCTGCATCGCTGGAGCTCATCGCTCAGATTTTGTAGACTTGCCTCCAGACCCTCCAGCTCCACTGAGCACCCTTCTCCGTCCTCATCCGGCACCTCCTCCCCAGACTTCCTCTCACCCAACATTGCAGACGTCCTCTCTGATAAGGCCTCCTTCTCAACAGACTCACAGCTGCTGGTGCGGGACTTATACACCTGTTTGGTGAGAGCCTTTAGGTGCCCTGACAGCACCTGCAACTCCTGCAGTCTCTCTGGCAGAGCATGGTACTCCTCATCATTGTCCCACACCATCCGACGGGCAGGCAGAACCTTCGAGGTTGGAATGAAGTGCTGGGCCGAACTGCAAGACGCAAAGATGCCATGCTTCTGCCGGAGCCGAGCAGCATTAGCCTGTTTGCTGTCAGTTTCCAACAGACTCTCCTCTGATAGGCCCATTTGGTCCACAGATGAGTGCCAGCTGCCAAACAACCTGCGGCCACAGTTCTTGGAATGCAAGAGTTCCCTGGGGGCGGTGCTCACCTGATTTACAGCTCTCGGGCCTCTTCTCCGCTCCCCAAGGGGCTGGTCTGGGTATGACAGATTGGAAGAGCTACAGAAGCGATCCAGGCCGATCCCAGAGTCCAGAAGCGAGGGGTTGGTTCGCTGTAATTGCCTGGTGTCCGTGGAGTCCGGTGCGGGGAGGTGGCTGGGTCTCAGTGGGTATGTGTAATCCAGGAGGCTCTCATACTCCTTGTCTGGATCCCAGCTAGGGGACTTCCTGTTTGGAGATGGCAGCATGTAGCTGGGGATGGAGCACGCCCAGTAGTTAGCACGATGGGGGGATTTCTCGTGGCGAGCAAGTGCGTGGGACGTCCCAGGATTCGAGGAAGTGTCTCCTGACTGACGCAGCCTTTGCTCCACCCTATTCCCCCGAGAAAAATGCGAGGAAGAGGAGGAGTCCTGCTCCAGAGAGGAGGATTTCTGAGTGGAGTTCCACCTGGGACTGAGGACATCAAGAGAAGGGCTGGACACACAGCGACGGCTGAGCGCACTGGAGTGAAATCCAGCGACCACGCGGGTGTCCTCATGAGGCGACCAGCTCCTAAGATCCTGGGCGGTCAGAGGCATGCTCAGATCATCTCCAGAGGATGACAGGGACGAGGCATTGTCTAGACAAGCATCACCACTGTCTAGGGTTCCCTCAGCAAGTGGAGAGGGCATGCGTTCCATCACCAGTTTGACGTCCAAATTATTGCAACCCTGCTCCGGCTCAACTTCCTGAAAAAGGCAGGGATTGTTTAATTCACAACCTTTTTACATCTTCTGATTAATATTTGTCTCACCTGGAGTTAGTTGTCACTTACCTGCTCTTGCAGGGCAGGCTTCTTTAGGATTGAATTATGGCTACTGGTGGCTAACAGCGGCTTCCTCATGACATAATGACTCTTTCCTGTTAGATATCTGGACCTAGGAGCCATGGTCACCATTTTCTTCTGACCACCTTTGTCCATCTCTGGACCCTGGGATAGTCCTTCTCTTGATGTCTCAGGGTGGAACCCAGGAGTAGATTCAGGGATCCGGGTCTTCCATCTCCAGCGGTTTTTTGGTTCAATGCGAGAGTGCAGCTTTGAGAAGGACCCGTCAACTCCCAGGGCCATGGATAAAGAGCACAGAGCTAAAGCAGGTCATGGGGCACAGCAGTTCCTGTGAAGAGAAACTCATTACATCATACTTCCCACAAATCAATTACAAGGAACTTCCAAATGATGAAATGTGTACCACTGATTTACTAAAAAATGTTTATTGTTGTATCTAAATTAGTATCCAGTCATGACAGCTGCTTTGTTGAGGTCAGTCCCATTCCAATTGTACAACCATTTACAAAAAAAAAAAACTTTTTGCCTGATATTTACATTAAAAAATAATCACAGAGCTGTGTACTAGCGTCACCCTCTTCTTAATTTCTGTGCATATTTGTCAAGACAAATCATTTCAGATCTTCAGAAAAAATGCAAAGGGGAACTGAATAAACACTATATACCAATGTTGGCTGCACTGGTTGCACAACCTTCAGCAACAGTAAAGGCAACTTAACACTTCCCCATAATTTTTGATCAGTTTCTCACTTTGCCAAGGAAGAATTTTAGCTTTGTCTCTGCATTACTGCTACACTTCAGTGCGTTTTCAAGCATTTAGTTTGCTTCAAATGCAGCTGTAGCTTGTTCACGGTTTTCAAGTCATAACTTTGATCAGCACACTCAAAAACTTTAATTTTCTTTCAGCTAAGACATTCAGATAAGGACTTTACTTTCTGTTAAGGTCATATTCTTGCCGTGCATCATAGACAGAAGACTGGACATTGTAATTTTCTGGTACAGAACAGTCCAGGTCCGAAAGCAGCAAAACATCACCACACCGTCACAACAATATTAACCACCAGCCCCAAATATGAGTGTGATGACCTCACTGTAAAATGTTACATAAGTTTTTATCTAGGCAAGATCGAACCCATATCCAAATATTTCCCGCTTTTGACTCATCAATGCATAAATCATTATCCAAAAAGCCCTGGAAATTATTCAAGTATTTTCTTGAAAATATGAAACCAGGTGTTTCTTTTAGGTTAACAGAGGTTTTCACCAGGAAACTCTTCAATGAATCCTGTTCTGTCAAGTCTATGCCTTACTGTGGAGTGATGACCACTGACTTTAGCACAGTCTAAAGAGGCATGAAGTTCCTAAAATATTCTTCTAAGATGACTAGTCACTGTGCCATTGGAGAAACTTTGGCAGGCCAGTACAGATTTGTCTCTTTTAAAGTGTTCAGCGTTTGAAGGAAATGGCTCTCACTGTGGGTTATGCTGGTCATAGAGTCCTAGAAATAGCTTTGTACCTTTGACCAAAAACATACATTACAGCAACTCCTTTTCTCATGGATTTATTATTTTCTTTTTAATTTCCTTTTATTGAAATACAGTTCTATGATTTAGTGTGGCCATGTTTCATGATGAGTGAAGTTTAGGTTTAGTGCATATTAGCGAGGTATAGCATTTTGCACACTAGAATTAAGAATTAATTTCCTTTCAAGAGACAGTAAAATTAGTCCAGGATGCAAAATATCATAGCAATATGTTGCCACTAGTGGTCTTAATTTTAATAATTGCCATTCTTGAATGACAGTGCCATGCTGAGCACTTACCACCTTCCTGATTTCCTCCATTATTGCAAAGTTTACAAACTTTAGATAAAGTAAAACCAGAAATGGGGAGTCTGATTTAACATGAAACACACCGTTCAATGATCTTTTATTTCATGAAAAATTATTAAACATCCCTCTGAAAAAGTACCGTAATTACCCCTTAAATGTAGCCTAATATGAGGTTCCATCATTTCTGCTGGCCCAAAAATCATATAATTTCAGATCAATATGTAACATAAATGCAGACAATTTCAGCCCACTCATCTCACAGTTCTGGGTGGTAACCGTCGAGGCAAGAATAACCTGCAGACATATGGCATACACGGGCGTTAAGATTTGTCTAAAACACCCGAAAAGCATTTAAGGAAACTTGCCACAGCTGTGCTCATTTACTTCACCAGTCCTAGTAAAGCATTACCTCAAAAATGAGCTAACATGTACAAATAGAGAATAATGGTCTCTCAGTGGAGCGAAAGGGAATCCTCAGCGGTTGTATGTTCCGTCCTGTCCTGTTGAGCGGGCCACAATAACCTAAGCCCCTGCTTCTGGCAAACGAGACCACCATGAATCAACAAGGTGTCATGGCAACAGGTGGGCAAAGTAGGGCAACAGTGGACAACAGAAAACGACTGAAAGCAGCTGGTAAAACTCATTGGTAATCAATAAACCACGACGATTAATGGATTTATGATTTTCACGTTTTGTGGAGAGTTTCAAGTTCATTTCAGTACACGGCACATGAGGCTACCTCATGGACTGGAAAGTGAACTTCACAGAATTATAAAAAGTCGTCTATTAGAAGCTCCGAAAGATGCAACTATATTTTCATCATAATCTATTCTGAACATTGCTGGATTCCTAAAATAGGCCTAAATCAAATAGCCATTGTCAGTCCATGCGTTAAAGGTTTTTGCAACACTTCTGCTTTAAGCCTTAACATCAAGAACAAATTACAAAGGAAGTCAGTAACAATGCTGGGTAAGAATTTCTCTGGCAACTTCTGCATGGCGGTGAAAACATTCACCTCATGACTTCGCGTTGCCAGGGGCCCTATAATGACGGTAATGCTGTAGATACTGTCAGCTGCGCTCAACGCGTAGGCCAGCAATATATATCGTGCAAACAGTTCAATGGCTCACAGCTGTCACAGTTCAAGAGACAAAAATTTCATGTTATGAGCCAAAATATAGTGAATAGAAAATAAGCTTAAATACATATGCCTCCTCCACGGTAGTTGGTGGATCTTTCTGCGGGCAAGACGTAGATATTGCATTTGACAAACATAACGGCACAGCGATCTTTCACTCTCCAGCTTTACCAATGCACCGACCATACGAGCATATCAATTTACAGCCTGTAAATGCCCAGCTAGAAAAGCAAATACAATGACAGCATACCTATTTCCGTATGTCCACTTCAGGCATAGGTCGCTTGTCTGATATGCCACTACCATCAAAGTGCGAAGAGATTCGTAGAAAATCATGAATTATCCCGTTAAACAATCAAAAATGACACAAAGAAGCAGGGACCTCGCTTAGACAACACCCAGTCAGCTTTTCGCTTGAGGAAACGACTCGCAAATATTCAGGCGGAGCCAATGTCGTGGCCAACCAATAGGACTTGTCGGTGCCAGCGGAGATGTCGTTAATCCCGGCGACCGTCTCTTCTGTACCGAGCACCGGCGAGCACAGCGCAAGGCGAACGGTACAAAGCTTGCAGAAGTTTAACATTATCTTCTAAATTCTCATAAGGCTTGGCACTGAATTGCTCTTCCCAGTTTCGGTCCGTTGCGGGGTTTAGGCGGGGCTAAGCTACACGTCACCCCTTCAATATCTTCAAACATGTTCCTCTTTAATGTTCCTCTTATAAGCATGTGATCAGCACTCCAGAGTTATTTTCCATTTCATCCCGATTATAATAGGCTCATTCTGCATATTTTATATTATGAATGATATAACCGCTAATCTCAGTCAAAACATGCGGCTCCGTAATTAAATGTGTTCTAATCACGTTTTGTCTGCAGATGCATTTCCTTTACTGGCCCCAATTTCTATCTGAACCCTTTCAAAACCTTCCTTTTCACCGATCTTGGAACAGACAAGGGAATTTGGTGAGAGATATGAACGAAAAAAGTACTGGAAACAGCACTATCCAAACAACGTAACAGCCAAAGCAAGAAACTCGACACCAAATTCCTTCAGATAATGGCTAACTTGCTGAGACAATCACGGACACATAAAAGAATAGGTTCAAGTAAAATAACACCAGTTGGAACAACAAATAATGATAATGAAGCAGGAATATAATCTTCCATGTAAAATTTTGAAGATATTTTAAAAATGATAAAAATGACAAAAAATATAATAAGTTAACACATTCAGCACCACCTGTGTGATCTATCTGACGTGTATTCAAAATATCATCTTACTGCTCTTTTGTCCCATATTAACCTAATTCAAGGGGAAAAAAATCTACTGTTTTTACATTTAATCATGCTTAAATGTTTCACCAAATCAACAAACTAATTTTGATATTAGCCAAAGCTTACCTAAGTAAACACAAAATGCAATTTTCACATGATGATTTCACTTATTCAAGGAAAAAAGCTGTCCAACCCTATCTGGCCCTACATGGGAAAGTAACTGCCCCCTTAGATACTGGTTTAATAATTTACTAACTACATCAACCAATTAAACAAATTTAATCCATAATCGGACTCAATTTCTCTCGGCACATCCATACATGATAACTGCCAGCCCAGTTGAATCTAAACATCACTTGAATAGAACCGTGAAATAGTCTGTCAGTGTGAAGAGGGCAAAAAGCAGCACACAATAATGTGATCTACTGAAATCTGAGAACAAATGAGAAACAAAGTCTTTGACCTCCATCAGTCTGGAAAGGGTTACAAAGCCATACCTAAGGCTCCCGGACTCAAGCAAACCACAACCAACAGTCAAACATGGTGGTGGTAGTGTGATGGTCTGGGGCTGCTTTGTTGCTTCAGGACCAGGCAGATTTGCCATAATCGATGAAACCATGAATTCTGCTCTCTACCACAAAATCATGAAGGAGAATATCCGGCCATCAGTTTGTGACCTAAAGCCCAAGTGCAGGTGGGTTATGCAGCAGGAAAATGATCCAATGCACACAAGCAAGTCCACCTCTGAACGGCTCAAACGAAACAAAATGAAGGCTTTGGAGTGGCCTTGTCAAAGTCCTGACTTGAATCAGATTGTGATGCTAAAGCATGAGCTTAAACATAATATAGTTCTTCATCCTTAAACATTCAACAAAAAAATTCTAAAATGAGGAGAATAGTAGGGTCAGGGAAGGCTATGAATGATCAAGAAATAGACACTTATTCATGAACAAAATGTCTTTTGACATGTTGCAAGTTTTTAACAAAAATAGTGATTCTTTTATTTGATTTTATAACGGAGAGTCAAATACATAGTCAGTTGTGCAAATCCAAAACAATTCAGTTTCTTATCATCTGGGGCTGTTTCTGAAACAGCCTCCTAAGTACTGTGGTAGTGATCAGGGTTGGAGTGACATCAGCAGGACAGTAGACCTCCACGAACATACTGGAGTAGTCCCAATATGGGCATAATAACCCTTCAGGACTGCAGATTAAAACCCACGGACTAAACCCAAGTAAAACAGTCTCACCACTGGGTGGCAGTAGACTACAGTTTCTAGTGTCAAACAAAGGCCCAAAAAAACAGATAAATAAACATCAACCAATTTTCAGGCTACAGCAGACAGAAAAAGGGCCTGGTTAGATTAAACTGTTCATGAAAAAAATGGCTAAAATGCATATCCCAAGGAAAGTTAAGAGTAACCTTACTTTTTTAAAAAAAAAATCTGGTAACATTTCAGACATTGGCATGAGAAAACCTTTGCAGTCCATATAACTAAGCTGAAAATCTCAGTTTTGTCTGAGGACTTAAAACAAAGTACACAGAAGAATCTGGAATGTGGCACAGAAGCATCTAAGCATGAAAACTATAGCTGCCGTGATGTTGTCGTTAAAAATCTAATACAGAAAACCACGACTAATCTTAGTGTGCTTTGGCAGGAACACACTCAAAAGGGAGCGTGTTTCAAATTACAAAACTTTTTATGCAACTAAACTCAACAAAGAAACTCAGAAGCTGCTTTTCCCTTGGTAGAAAACAAAGTGGAAATGAAACAAATGCCTGTTCCTTGCAAAACATATTGATGGGAATGATGCCTGACCTCAAGAATATTTCGTCGGCCTGCTGATAAAACCTCGTATCTCCAAATTGATAAGAAACAAAAACTTGTATGTCCGCTATTGTTACATGCAAAATTAAACATTTTTTATTTTATTTATATTTTAAATTATATTTATATATTTATATTATTTTATTATTTTATTTTATATTTATTTTTTATTTTCCTGTAAAGTTTATCATTTTGAAGATACGAGGTTTTATCAGCAGGCCGACGATTTACAATCCTTCTCTTCACTTGCAAAAGGTTAATATATCACATGCTACGTATCTGGACAAATGGGATAAAGGGGTTACACTATCAATATTTTCCTCACCACTCAACTCATTGCACCATAATTCAGTCAAATCACTCATGCGGACGTGAAATTTCAAAAATAACCTGACGCAAATATCAGCAAATATATCCTAAACGCAGACGCATTCAATAATTTCTTTCAATAGAACAGACTAGCTTAAAAGACTGAAAAACAGTTGAGAAACAGAGGCAGATTTGCACAATCAAATAACAAAATCTTTCAGAAATCTGAACATTTAAACCTCAATGCAAACCACAAGTACACACTCCCAGATACACTGTCTGCAGAACGGCGCACTTTTATCACAAGTTTAAAATTCACTGAAGATACTTGCTTTGAGCAGATTCCAGAACTCATAGTTTTTTTTTTTTTTTGGTACTGGGGACTCCTCATTGGTTCAGAGAGAGGACTCCACGGCGAAACCGTCCTCCTCGGCATCAGGGGAGGCGTTTTCTCCCCGGGTTTGATGTGTGACGAGAGGAGACGTCTCCGCCTCCGCCTGCAAGTTCGCCACCGCCTCCACCTTCACGTCCGTCAGCTCCGCCTCCTGCCGCTGATGCTTCTGTCTCCTCATCTCCTTCTCGTTGATGTGGTGCAGAATCCCCGCCCCCAGGGCGTCACCCTCCACGTTCACCACGGTGCAGGTGCGGTCCCTGAAATGCACCGCATCACAAACCGTCACACGATTGGTAATAGCAGCCCAAGACACAGGGCTAAGGGTGTGCATCGTATGTCGCGCAAATGCATTCTGAAAAATGTATTTGATTGTGGTAGGAGATGCACAAGATGTTTTGAGATGACCCTCAGTTCCACTCATTTTTGTCTTTGACATTTTTTTTTGTTCTTCAGCATATTATAGATCTTGAACCCCTTTTCCAGACTAATTAGGTCAATATGTAAAATGCAAATAAACACATCAAGCAGTAATTTGCAAATCCCTTTATACGTGTATTCAACTGAAGAAAGTGCACAGACCAAATACAGTTAGTAATGTTTTAACTCATCAACGTTTTTGTTTCTTGAAAATAATGATTATTTTGAATTGTGATATCAGTAACACATTCCAATTAGGACAGGTGCATGTTCACTGTATAACATCAGCTCTTTTCTGACTAACACTCAGTCGTCGTTTTGGAACTGAGGATACTAATTGTTGGAGTTCTTACAGCTTAATTTGCTCCCAGTCTTGACTATAAGAAGCCCCATATTAGGTAACAGTCTCGAGTCTCTGATGTCATATTTTGCACTTCATAATCCACAATGTGTTCCGCGTCTGTGCAGCCACGGTGTTGTCACACAAGCAAAAGTGGCTTGGCCTTATCTAATTGGAACAGGCAGGGGCGTCACTGATCGTCATCTAGAAAGCACATTTGTTGCTTCAAAATGTAAGCATACCCTTCTGCATCAATTTGGCCCCTACAAATGTACGTTGTATGTTGTATAAATTGCCCATACCGAGTCGAATATTGCAGCCTCCACCATGACAGCCGCTAGCTTTTCAACATGTCCCTGATAACAGGTAGTATGGTTCGTCTCTTCTTAGACCCTCCATTAGGACGTCCATTATTTTCAGAAACAATGTGAACTAGAGGCACTCGTAGAGTGCAAACCTCCGCCAAGGCAGCACATTCCAAATCTTCATGAGTGGGAGCAAAGCTGAGTTATCGCGTGTCATACGATTTCAAGATGGCTGCCGTGGCGGCCATATTGTTTCACTGATCGCGGTGAAAATCAATAGGGTCTATCCTTGATGCAATAGCAATGCACCCACAAAATGTCAGCCAAATCCGAGCATTAGTTTTAGAGTTATGTTGCTCACAAACAGACAGACAGACAAACAAACAAACAAACAGGGGCGAAAACATAACCTCCGCCCCAACTTTGTTTGCGGAGCTAAAGATGGACTCGTCAGACCGCAGCACTCCTTTATACTTCCCCTTAGTCTATTTCAGAGGAGCTAGAGCCCAGAGAAGTCAGCGATACTTGTGAATGTGGTGATATATGGCTTCCTCTTAGTGTAGTGGAGTTTTAACTTGCATTTGATAATGGCCTGTGTTCACTGACACAGGTCGTCTGAAGTATTTATGAGCCCACATGGTTAGTGCCATTACAGAAGCATTGTGGTTCTTAGTGCAGTGCCATCTGAGGGCTCAAAGGTCATTCACATCCTTTTGACTCATCTTTAAGACACAGAGGTTGTTCCGGGTTCTCAAGATCTTTTCACTATTTTATGGAGTGTCGATGGTGAAATCCCCTAGTTCTGTACTCTCACACGTGGAGAAACAATGTTCTAAAACTGTTTGATTATTTGCTCATCCAACTTTGAGCCAAGTGGAAAACCTCAAACTATCTTGCTTGTAAATGATCATGCTTTCTGGGACTGCACACTTTATATCCAATCATAATTGAATCTCATTTTACCTATTCGAGTTTTTACCAGCGGAATGTTCCAAAGGGTGTTTTAGTGAAGATTCCCTAATTTTTCCAGTCTTTCCACTCCCCTGTCCCAATTTTTTTGGCACATTTTGCATTTAGCAAATTTGGAATTTTCAACTACTCGCAAAAATCAACACAGTTTATGAGATGAAACTTTAAATATTTTTCTTTTAGCTCTTTTTAACAAAATGAAAGCAAAATGGAACAAGAAGAAGAAGTCATCTATATCCCCCACCACTAAATTGCTAATTTGTTTCCATGGTAACCAGGGGAGAAATTTTTTTCAAATTCCCTTGCATCAAAAGGCTCGACTACATCCCCTAGAGAACATGCCTACCAAGTTTCAAGACAAGATCTTGAATATTTTCCAAGTTTTGCTCCGGAAACAATGCCTACCCGTTAGCAGGTATGTGAGAGACCTTTGTTTCCACGATAATTGGAAAAAATAAAATTTGCCAGATTTCCTAGTATTAAAAGGCTCAATGACATCCCCTGGAGAACATGCAAGCCAAGTTTCAAGACTATGGGCTCTAAATTCGTTGACCAGGCGCAGGCACGGCGAATGGGGGGAGCGCCGCGCCAACGGGGTGTATCCAGGCGTATTTTGCAATTTCGTGCCAGGCGTAGCCCGGCGTAAGTACTCCTCTGTCCCGCCTCTGTCCCTCCTGCCGGCGCAAGTGGCAAAGAGGGAGGAGAGAAGGGGTGAGTGGGTTTAACACAGCCTAGTCAAATCTTCACCAATCAAATGAGCGCCTCTCCTCACCTTTAATGTGCTGGAATAAAGAATGTTAATGTTGCATTTTACTTTGCTGCTTCAGGCATGTTTTCTGCACCGCTTACGTCTATATTAAGCATTACAAATATGAGTTAGCTGGCTAGCTAAGGCATTCGCGAATTATTACCATTAGCGAACTTGAATGGAATTTCAAAAGCGAAACTACACGCCAGATCATTCAAACTTATGAAGTTGGAATGAAATCGACTTGTTGCTCATTTATTTCTTCTGCCTGCATCATTGGGAAGAGAAACGATGGATAGCGTGTTCCTATTATTACACCCTGTTGCTGCTTAAAATTTTGGGATTAACATGCAAGGACAACAATGCAAGATACGTTACACATTTATTTTCAATATGTGATCTTAACTCAATACGAGATCATAGCAATCAGGCTGTATTCCTTTCCCCCACTAAAACGATAAAACCTAAGTGACAATAATAGTATAAAGCTGCTTGCACACTGGACCTTGAAACAAATTTTTAGACGACTGATTACATTCAAAGTCAATGCAAAGACGCGAACACATGCGTGTATTCGCGTCTTTGCATTGACTTTGAATGTAATCAGTCGTCGAAAAAATTGCTTTCGCGTCCGTGAAAGCAGCTGAAGGACACATACCCACATAGCCTACACACGCCACACATGCCCACATGCATACATCTCTCTCTCTCTCTCTCTTTGATCTGACATCAGGACAATCGATATAGATACTTTAATTTATGTGCTGATTCAGATAGTTACATTAAATAGTGGTTGCTGTAATTATTTATTGCATTGAAATGTGCCTGACATTCTGAAACCTGCGGTGAGGTTTCGGTGACGATGTCGCACTGTGCATTACCACTGCACAGAAAGTAAACCAGGTTGGAGCTGGCGAGCTCTCTGCGCACTTTCGGCGGAGCCTTTTGCCACGAAATTGTCACTGCGTCGTGATGAATATGTGACACCTCCCCCTACTACGCCGCCACACCCATCTCGGCGCCGTCCGTCACCAAATTGCCAAAGTGGCTGCGCACGGTGTTGCACCACACGAAATTACCACTGCGCGGGCTGCATCGAACGAAATTACCACTGCGTGGGCTGCGCCACGCTGCGCCACCCTGCACTGCGCCAAAAAATAAGAGCCCCATGTTGTTGATACTTTCTAAGTTCTGCTCTGGAAATATACTAGCTTACCCCTTCCACATTACATGACACACTCAGTCCAAATTTCTTTCCCTAGTAAAATTAGTCAAATTCTCTAGTATCAAAAGGCACAACTACATCCCGTGGAGAACATGCGTGCCAAGTTTCAAGGCAATAACTTTCATACTTTCAGAGTTCTGCTCTGGAAACGAAGTCTACGACTGATCGGGATGGACGCACGAACGGAAGGAAGGACGGAGTCCATTTCAATATCCCCCCCAACTTCATTGTGGCGGGGGATACTTAACAGATCACTAATTTTTAATTTACATTTCAGATACTTCCCCAATTCTTGCGGACTTGAGGTTGTATATTCAAACTAAGTAAGTAGGATCAAATACTTCATGACCACGAAGTATTGTAGGGACTGTGATTACTTACACAATCCAATCAACAGCCAGTATTAGTGAAAGGTCATTGGTCGGGAGCCCGATAGCCTCCAGGATGATGGCGATGGTGATGACGGCTCCGGCTGGGATGCCAGCTGCCCCCACACTGGATGCGGTGGCTGTGACACTGTGGGCAGAGTAAGAGAGATTATGCAGCAAATCTGAGATTGATTTATCAGCACGTGCAATTTAAGACCAATTTTGCTGCCAGTATAATTATGAAAATCCTCACTAAACTTCTGAAGAACAAGCTCAAAAATGTAACGAAAACTAAATACAATATGAATTTGCATAAGGGACAGTCTTGAGGGAAAGAGAAAGAAAGCAAGCACTCGGATTGGAAGCCTGATGACATTTTGTGCGGACCTGTTTGTTTACAGCCTGCACTGATGTTGCCCATGCATGCAAACAAATGTTCCTGTGGAGCTAAATCAACTGTTAGAGTTAAATTAACACTTACAGCTTCCATTTCAACCCACCCTTGGCAGAGTGGGATCATTTCAACTCAAGGAGTAAGAACTCCAAATATTTTACTGAGTGTGCCACATTTGAGCCAAAATTTGCTCATTCCCGCTGGCTATGCTACAAATGTGCTCCCAGCAAGAGCACTCACAGTATGGTGAAGATATGTCCGGCATTGAGCTGGAAGTTGTTAAGCTGGGCTATGAACACAGCAGCGACACTCTGGAAGATGGCCGCCCCATCCATGTTGACGGTTGCTCCGATGGGCAAGATGAAGCGGCTGATCCTCTTGTCCACACCGTTGTTCTCTTCAACACATTTCATCGTCGAGGGAAGAGTTGCTGAACTGGTGGGACAAAGCGCCATTATAAGAGATGAGCTCAGAGAGCGTTAACAGGACTGCAACCTTTAATTTTATACCCCCACCTGAATCAATAGAAATGATAACATATAAACAAGGGAATTTAGTCATGGTTTACTACAAAGAGATCTTTACCATTTCAATGTTGTTCCTCATACTTCCCATTGATGGGCCAGCCAGCAAACTTACCAGGTTGAACAACAAACATGGAAAAAAAATACATTCAAACCCCATAAGAATGCCTGTTTCAGGGTCGATTAGGAAAGTCCAATAAACTACCAGAACGATTTTGCGGCTTCTGAGTTTTAAAAAAATTGGTCAAAGAAAACCCTGTTCCGAGGGCAATTTTCCAAAAATTATAGCAACACATCATGCAAAAACCCACCTTCAGCACTGAGAGAAGTGATTTTGAAAAAAAATAAATAAGTTTGATTGCTTCTTCTACATCAGGGCTGCCCAACCCTGGCCCTGGAGAGCTACCATCGTGAAGGTTATCACTCCAACCAAAGTAAACCACACCTGCTTTCCCAGGTACAGATCTTGACGAGCTGCTAATGAGCCGAATTAGGTGTGTTGAATAAGTGTTGGAGCAGAAAGCTACAGGATGGTAGCTCTCCAGGAACAGGGTTGGGCAGCCCTGGTCCACATCATTGTTAAGCCTGATCTGTACTGAGCAAGGTCCCTCATAATCCTTGCCTAGCGAGCACATCCCTGGTGCCTCTGAAAGACCAGCCTCAGTGTAGGACACCATCTATGGTACCTGGAGCAGGTGGCAAAGGCGGTGGTGAAAGGGGCGATGAGACCCGCGAGGAAGGTGAAGGGGTTCCTCCGTGTGAAAGCGAAGTAGATGGCAGGGAGGATGAAGCAGCCGTGGATGATGTGCCCCAGAATCGAGGCGAAGATGTACTTCCCCAGACTGCTGACCAGAAGGACCACGTTGTCCATCTCCACGAGCTTACTGCCCACCAGGAACATGATGCCAATCGGGACGTACCTGTTCATCGCAGAGTAGCATGCCATGGCTATGGTGTACACTGTATCCCAACAACTAGCTTCCATCACAGTGTTTTCTTTTCACAAACAAAGTGTCTATTCCCCAAAACCGTTGGTGGTATAGGCAGGAAAGTTGCTCTTATTCCCCCAGCCGATGGTGGAACAGGGGGGAAGGTTGCTCTCATTCCCCCAAATGTTAATGGAACAGGAGGGAGGGTGGGTCTCATTCCCCCACCTGTCTTCGTGATGCTGCGCTGCAGACGAGAACATTAAAAGGGGGCCTACAAGTTTCACCGAAAGATGTTGCTCACAAAATATTCCACGCATTTCATTGGCTAAGAATGGTTGGGTGAATAACGAAACTGACACAATTCACCTAACGGTTGGGGGAATAGCCTTTTCCTTTCACAAATCATGGAAAATAAATATTTGATGAAATATTACCATTACCTAGGACATGGGTTGTGGACGATACGCCTTACGGAGAGAGATACAGTATCTGTTAAGACTCTAAATTTATGTATTAACCATGATTATCAAAATGTTGCTTTTATAGAAAATCTTCAAGGTCAGGATAAACATTCAGATGACTTCACTGTGCTCCTCCTAAAAAGTACTTCAATTACAAGGAATAGACTGTTTTCTGGAGTTTTGAAAATATTATTTTTTTCTAATTTCTACATCTGATTGGCTTTGAGAGCTAATGAGACAAAGGTTAATGCGGATAAAACCCACCACTTTTACAATAGCTGGCTTTCAAAAGTTTGTGGTTTGTAGTTTTTGGCAAAAAAAAAAAAAAAAACTTGATGTAACCCCAAAGATTGCACAACTTCGCACAGGTTGTACCTATGACTGTGTTCATTCCAGGGCACACACTGCCAGTTATAAACATCAGTCAGATCACGATACACTTGGACGAGGATGCATTTTCAGCATTTTGGCTCTGAATACCACCACAATGGATATGTAATGAAACAATCAAGATAAAATCAAGAGTAGACTTTCAGCTCTAAGGGCTTTTTCTAAAATATTGTTAGAACCATTGAGGTATTACAACCATACAATTTATACATAGTGCCCAAAATGTACAGGTGCATAAGTAATTGAACAAACTGACATAATCGTGAATCACATTAAATTCAATAACTTGGTTACAAATACAGTTAATGGCTGTCTGAAGTCTGGAATCCAGTGGCATCACCAGATGCCGAGTTTCCTCCTTCCTGCTTGTTCTTACAGCCTTTTGTCTCCAGTTTTGCCCTGAACATTTGAGAAGCTCGCTAAACTGGATTCAGACCAGATGACTGACTTGGTTTATGTAGAACATCCTACATCTTTAACTCACAAAAGTCTAGGGTTGCCTTTGCATTATGCTTCCAGTAATTGTCAATCTGCACTGGGAAGTGCCGACTAATGAGTTCTGAATGATTTAACTGAGTTTGAGGAAATAATATAAACCAATAAAGAACTAATTCAGCTGCTTTTGTCAGCTGTACATCATCAATAAATACAAAAGTACCAGTTCCATTTGCAGTCATGCATGCCCACACCATTACACTACATCCTACATGTTTCACAGATTTGGTGGCATACATCAGATCATGGCCAGGTCCTTTCCTTCACAAAACTTTTCTCACCCAAACATTCTGGTACACGGTGATCTTTGTCTCATCTGTCGATAGAATGTGGTTCCAACATGTTCCAACATGTTGTTCCTTTTTAGACATTATTGGCAAACTTTGAACAGATGTTCCTGCTTCCGAGGCTTACCAATGATTAATTTGCAGTAAAACCTCTGAATTTAGACAGGTAAAGTTGTCTCTTGATTGTAGACTTTGGCCCTGTTTACACTTTGTTTTAACATGCGTTTTGGGTGATCGGATCCCAAGTGGTCAGGCGAGACACATTGCCGTTTACACTTGTTGTCCAGCTGACCTCTTTTGTTCGGATTGTGTTGATTACTCAGCAACTTCTGCTGAAACCCTGCGTGTCATTAATATGTCATACAGTATAACAATAGAAGTCGTTCCCGCCGGATGAAACCGAGATTTTGACTCCGTTTCACGTTCTTATGTTGTTTTTTGGGAAAGCTAACCTGTTTCCGCCTATAGTTTACATTTTCGGGATATTTCAGTCATTGAAATTTGGCGGACAGGCGCATTTACAACTTGAAAGAGCACACAGGATTGCACGGAAGAGGAAGCTCTTTTGTCAGAGGTTCACGGCCTACATTGATGACTTTTACCGGTTACATCCTCGTCAGGGATGCATCAGTAGTGTTTACACTACCAAACATATCAGGACAGATGCTTCCCAGGCCATCTCCGCAAGCGGTTTGAGCGATCGGATCTCAATGTGTCTCGGACCCTGTTTACACTTGTATTTAGCGCTGACAATTTCTAATCCGATCACCCAAAACATGTTAAAACCAAGTGTAAACAGGGCCTTTGACACAGATGGACCTACCCCCTGGGGAGAGCTCTTGATCTCGCAAAATTTTGTAATGGGATTTTAAATGACTAGGAAGATAATTTATCTTCCAAAGCTGTAATCCTTGATGTTCCGGTTTCTTCCTTTCGAGGAACAGGGTTCGAGACCACCGATCTGGCCACATCTAATGTTTTTGCCATTTCTCTGATGAGTTTGTTTAGATTTCTTAGCCTAATGTTGGCTTGCTTCAATGACAGTGACAACTGTTTGGGCTTCATAAAACAAGTTATCTGCGATAGATTAAAATTTCAAATGACAACATTAGATATTTTATCACATCACTTGTAAATGAAGTAAAGAGGAAACAATACACATCTGGACATGGAGAAGCAGAGCAGCAAACGGTCTGATAACTTTTGTTCCCTCAAAAAGGGGGGCCTACACAAAAAGTGCTGCAGTTCCTGCACTGTTAAATCAACTTTGACGTAAATACCCTTAATTCAAAGCTGAATGTCTGCGCTTCGAGAGAATGTCCTTTTAATTTAATTTTCAACTCTAAAATGTTGTGGTGGGCAGCTAAAATAAAGTTAACTTTGCCAGTTTAAATGCACCTTACACTGAATACCCTCCTTTCTACTGGTAACCATAATAGCATCACCATTAGAGCTAAGCAGTCTCAATTTTCATCTGCTATGGAAAGTAATACAAAGATATGCAAGTGCGCCCACTGGAAGCATAATGTTTCTGTAGATCAGAGGTAACCAAACCTGTCCCTGGAGATCTGTAGGGAAATAAAGTAGACTGGTGGCGCAAGATGAGGTGTAGATCCACATGTCAATAATTTATACGACATAAGGCCCGTTTCCACCGCAGGAACTTCGGGGTAATTTTACGGGGCCGGGGCCGTTGTTGCGTGTCTCCACCGCCGGAACCACCCCCGAAGGACAGAGTTCCGGAACTTTACAGGGGCTAAAAAAGTCCCTGCCTCGGAGTGGGTACTCTGAACGGCCCCGAAAAACTCCTGGGTGGGGCCTGGGGTTTACTTGGCGCTGATTGGATTTACTCAGGGCGGGATGTGACGTCAACAGAAAGCGACAAAATAGTCAGCATTTTTAAAACTCAGCAGACGACGAGGGGTCGCATTTTTAAAAGGACGTCACACAACTTTACAGGACCCTTCCTCCTGTTTCTCCCTCTCGGTGGAGACACGGCAGCTGAGAGGCCGAGTGAGAGGACGTTCCTGCAGTAATTCCTGCCCCCCAAATACTACCAGGAACTTCTTCGGTGGAAACGGGCCTATTGAATTTGGGGAAAATACTTTCTTTGCTCATTGTATCCCCGAGAAAACTCTTAATCTGTCCCACCAAACTCATATCACGGACTGAAACAGCCTCAATGATGATGGATCTCAACTGATTTCCGGGTGCAGCAGAAGAAAGGAAGAAAAGTGGTGAAAAATAAACGAATAGAAAAAGCTGACCTGGGGAATGTGGTGTGTGTGAGAGAGAGACCCTACAGGATGGAACATCACCAGGAACAGGGACGGTTACCGCTCTTGAGGACACTGCTTTTTAAGTATGTAACATAAAACCATGGACTAAGCAAAGCCAAAATGCCTCTTAATTGAGATCTGACAGGTCTTCCAAAATATCCGTAATGACCTAAAACAAACTTCTCCCCACAAAAAAAGAACCTCTGTTTTAGCAGGATTTACTGCCAATGTGAAATAAATGAAGAGTTTGTTTCCAAAACGCATTATATCCATTTTACTCATTTTGAGTAAATCAACTTTTTCTATGTGGGCGCCTATTGCATTTTATAGAGAAACACAAACTTTGACCATGAAAAAATACACTCTATAGTATGAATTTCAAAAAAGAAACCTTGCACCATGTGTAAGAAGCACAGGGCCATTGCTATATGGTATTATCTCAATTTTTGTAATTTTGGCACTTATTGCGTTTTGGAACCAAACTCTTTAAATTTACTCCTACCAATTTCCCACTCTTACTAAGTAATTTTCCCTCTGGCTAATCAACCCACAAAACAAAGGTAGAATCTGACTGAAATGAAGCGTCTCGTGACCGAAGTGCGCACCACATGATCCAGGACACGAGGACCATGGTGGCTTCGTTGAATGCATTGAAGAAGCGAATAATCTCCTCCCCCTCGGCACCCAGCTTCCTCAGGGCAACACCAAACACCAGGGCGAAGAGAACCAGACCCAGGATGTTCATGCCCTCTGCTTCCACGCCAAATGGTACCTACATTCCAACAGAACGCATCAGTACATCGTCTGGCTCATGAATGTAATACGATTGAAAACAAGGAGAAGGAATAGACATGTTCATAATGATATTCACAGCATTGGGATATTAAGTTGATATGCGCACTAGGTCCTTGTGTTCATGGAATTTATTAATACTTAAAATCGATTTATTTCTTACCTAACTACAGACTATGTCTTGACACAATGCAATTTTCGTACAGGGGCAAATTGGGGTGATAATTCACAGCTATAAGGTATTGGTTCAGCATAATATATCCAAATTCAAGGAAAAATCTGAACATACTTAAGAAATGTTTACTTCGTCTTGAGTACATTCAGTGTAAACGAATATCAGGCCTGAATACCTTGCCACTCTGGATACGCGTACACACTCACTAACACACACAAACCACGAAGCTGGGGGAGGTGAATGTTACACCAGTGGCCGAACGCCAGGTGAAATCTGCCACATAAATAGACAGGGAAGGCCACAATCCCCAGGCAATCCTTGGAAAACAAGCAGCTCTATTTTTGGTGCTACTACACAGTGATAAATCTACATAACGCTGCACTTCGCAAGTAATGAGTGTGTCTCGATTATGAAGTCCATAATACGGTTTTTACCTTTTCATAGATGAGAGTTCCGTTTGAATAGTTTCCCACAGCAATCATCTTGTAATCAGTCACATACTGTTGATAGCACAAAAAAAAAACAATTACATTGCCATTTTTTAAATTCGTAAAACAAGTTTAATTTGTTAAAGCCAGTGTAAACTACACCATTAAAATACAATGATACAACCATACAATATACAATCATTCAAGATATTAAGGTCTGGATCGTTTTGCATTTTGTCTTTATGCAGACAAAGAGAAAGCAGAGAGCCCAACACTAAGGGCAGGGGTCGCAGCTCAGGAAATGTCATGGCTGCAAATCAAAGCCCAAGCGGCGCAGAGGATCTCCTGTAAGGCTTGAGAGTAGCTTTGCCCATTCGGACTGCAGCACAAGTCCAGCTGGTTTGCAGGTCGCTTCACACTACAGCTCACCTGCTCACATAAGATGTTTTGCAACAAACCACAGATCACATCAGCACTCATTCGGCTGATGCAAGCACACTGCAGACAGCCACGCAACCAGACTGGTCTCACATAACGAGGCAGAAATTCCATTATTCACATAACTGTAGTAACCTTCATTAATTTAATATTTTTGATATTACACGAGGTACATATCACTTTCGCGAAAATTTCATTGTGAGGAAAAAAAATTGTTCCGCGTTACATCATGCTGTCAATACTTATCCAAACTGAATACCAAGAATAACCTTGGTTAAATCGGTATAGCACTGTAGCGAGCCAGCTAAATGCCACTCTCATAACTAAGTTAACGTTACTTAGCTAGCTAGCTAGTGTGCACACAGTACCTTTCCATAACCATTATGTAACATTAGTTCATAAGGTAGCTACCTAGTGAGCTAAAATTGGCTAGCAACTCAGTTGGCAGTGAATTTAGAAACCGTTGCTAGTTCAAACATGAATGTCTATGAATCAGTGACCGACTGAATAGCAGAGTGATGGAGTTAGCTCCATGCTGACATATAATAGGAATTACCATTACGGCGCTAACGGAAATTACATTTGTTTTCAATTAAATTCCGTGACTCAGTTATGTGATAAACAGAATTTTATATTCTTAGTCATCTCATAATAAAGTAAATTGTGCAGTTAATTTTGGGTTTGTCGCAAGCTTTATTCACTTAACTCGTTTCACCCCTTTCATATGAGACGACCACTCGTGTAATATCCTCTATGTCAAAAGCCCCCAGAGTGGAGCTGATTCTAGGGGAGTTCAAATGAGCCACTGCTGCCATGGGTATCCATATAAATCTGAGTATCTGTCAGTGCCCAGCGATAGACAGGCGACTGCCTATAGTGTATTGCTTTCTCTCGCCCAAGCCTCCAATCAACCCTGACCAGTCATGAAAAAGCAAAGATTTTGGATGGATGAATTTGTATTAAAATAAAAAAGTTTTAGTTGTAGTATAAACCAAAAGTAGGCGTAGCCTCAAAGCGGAAAAAAGGTTACAACTTGACAGAAAATTCTGATGTTTTTTGTCATTGGTAATCCTGTTGTTGAGATACTGAAGCATAAGGTAATTGTCCAAAGGGCCGCCTATAAAAATAATGAACTACGACAAAAGACCTTTAAAGTGAAATGACATGAAAAGAGAGATGGATAAAAAATGGAGCAAACAGACCATGGGGGCTCATGTTTCAATTGGGAGTATTTCTTGAACTTGATAAAAGTTATTTGTTTCTGACATATCAATTCAGAAAATATGCTGATAGATAATCAGCGGGTATCCTCTCAGTTCAATGAGACACAATAGTCTCATCACTTCATTCAAAGTTTAGCTCTAAATCTTTGAGTCCATCCATGGAAATAGTTTATTCCACCGTTAGCTGGTTCCAGTCCACAAAGTTCTGATCCAGCCAGAGACACTGAACTTTAGGACCACAGTAAGACTTTAACTGAGCCCACATTAATCTATGAAATGGGAGCAGTCACCTTTGTGCTATTATGTCTGGGGTAAGTTTAACCTAACTTAATGTTCACCTTCTCTAAAAACATGGTTAACATACTTTTTCAGCTAGATTTTTTTTCTAACTTTATGGGTAAAACATGAAATTAACCAAAAGAAAAAGTACTGTGCAAGTTATAAGCATCACTGTTGTTTGGGTCATTTTGACCCAATGATATAAAATTAAAATTTTGATCTTGTGTAAGGCCATGCCTCCAGCGCTCCAACTCACTGGTCTATTAAAACCATTATTGAGCTCTGCAATTATTGCGTGCACCAGTTGTTCATTTCCATTGTGTGATATTGTGATATTTAAGACCGAGCTTCGCACTTAGTCATTGCTAAGTCTCGTGAGTCTAACAAGCCTGTATCAACTCTCTAGTCTTGTATAGACTTAACTCCCATGTATCGCATATATTTGTATTATAACTCTTGAACGTAGTGCTGTTATTGTTTATTTCAACACTTTATTATAATAATCGAGGAACCTCATTTCCTTGTTTGTTTTCTATTTGTAATACATAAGACTGTAGCTAATGTCCAGTGTTGTATTACTAATATAATTTTCCAGGAACCTCGAGTCCTTGTTATTCTGTATTGTATACTACGTTGCCTTCTTGCTTTGCCAAAGGCTTAATAAATAAAACCAAGTCCATCTTCGCAAGTGAGTCCAGTCCTACACTTTCTGTCCTCCGTGCACATCACTGGTGCTCAGAGCAAAACCCTTATAGTACCATCTTGTTTTTATAGCGTTGCCTAATACTGAGGGCCTGTTCAAATTAATTTCTTGTTCAATTCACATTTGGTCTGATTCATTTTGCTATAATCATGCAAAATCAATGCTTGATGTAAAAGGGGAGGATGGGGGAGTCATGCTGTATTTAATTGGCTATTAAAATGGTCAGTATAAAGGTATAAATGAGCTGAGAGGAGATTGGGTAACATTTTCAGTTACAAACATCTAATGTAGTTTTACATTAGGAGGATCAAACTGACCTCAAACCAAAAACTATCCATTCATATGAACATGATAGGAGGGTTAAATACCAGTAAAGCAACCCTGGTTGCCATGCAGCAGGGATTGGCAAAGGTAGTGGTAACACTGAGCTGCTCTCACGGTGCCAGAGAGGGCGATAGATGCCCACCAGCAGCTTGACAGAAGGATAGAAATGGTCCTTAAATTGGGTGTCACCCTTTAATAGTCTTTTAATGGTTTGTAAAGGCAAGAGTAATTTAGGAACAGGCAAAGACACTCGATGGTCTTGTTGGAGGTGTGTATACTGTTGACCAGCCCAGGAGAGGCCACATGCACTGACTGAAATTCCACAGGAGATACTTACTGAACGGAAAGCAGCTGCAACCAAGTTAGCAGGAAACAGGTTTCTATGACAGAAAGAAGAGAGAAAAAGAAAAACAGTTAAAATAAACCCAAACCTGCTCAGTATACAGTCGGTCCTCAGCATCATCAAAGCTCCACAGCAAAGCGCAAATCTGACGTGGCTTCAGATTATTCTTCAAATCAGGCAATTGGCCCACAGTGAACACCTGCTAATGACAGGGCCAATCACTGACCTTCACTGCCAGGGGAACCCTATCTGCTGTGGCTTTCCATGTGATCGCAAATCATCAAACCAACATCAACTAAATCTGGAAGCTTCTCACTCTCAGCGCAACCAAATCATTCAGCACTGTGCACATATAAAAGACATAATTTTCTCCAAGATCCAGCTTTAATGCAGATTTATTACAGGTCTTCCGCAGCTGTACTTCCCCCTTATCGCACAGCGCTATGCAATCAGTGATACAGGGATAGACAAAACAGCAGCTCAGGGTTCTCACCAGAGGTTTTTGACAGCGTAGTGGGGTGGGACATCACCCAAACTGGCCGGAGGTTTGGGGGCCGCGGAGGCCCCCAACGGGGTGCAGGGGCAGAGCCCTGGTGGGGGGCCCGGGGAACCTAAGCCCTCCGGAAGCTCTGACAATTTATGGTTTTTTGAGGCCTGTTTGACAGTCTAGATGGCCCAATTTATGGCTATTACTCACCTAGAATACAAATCTTGCATGTAAAATCTCTTGAAATAATATCTGGGAGCACTGTAGCTAAAGGCAAACTTGCAAAGGCTTTGGTTCTGATGTGAACTCAGGGGTTATGCTAATGCAGGGCTCTCAAGTCTCAGGCAATGAGCGTAATTGTCACTCATTTCAGTTGGATGTCACGCACTTACGCCACACACAGTATTTCTCACGGAAAAAAAAAAAAAAAGATTAAAATGAAAACAATTTCCAACAGTAGGCCTATATGCGCAGCAGCACCGCTTTAACTGTGGAAACTGGAGTTCTCAGTGGCAGCTTGCCACCTGCCAGCCAATCAAAAAAAGGAACGGGGCTACACGATAGCCGATCAGATAATAGCACTATCGTATCTGGGTAAGATTTAGGGTAACAGCCAATGGAAAAAAAAAACACAGTTATCCTGGAATTATTTACATGATCCTGCTATAACAACGTTCTGAAAGCTGCATTAATCATTCACCTAACGTGGAAAATGGGAGTATCAAGCACCCCCCGTTCTTTCCTAAACAATCTCATATCACGATGTGCACATGGTTGTTTCTGTCAAAACAAACCATATGCTATTCGTTTGCAGCGAAGACGACAGTAGAGAAACAAGTTTTTTAGGAAAATTTGTGCATATTTTACTGGAAAATGTGTCAAACTTTGCAAGCACGCAGCTTGAAAGACAGCGTAGCGGGCCAAGACACAGTGTATTTTTCAGGTAACAGCGTAGCGGCCCGCGAAATACGCTGGTGAGAACACTGCAGGTGTTCTGCTTCTGTTTCCTCCCACCAATGGCAAGAAGCAGGTGATTCAAAAGTCCAACTGTGCTCTTTGCTAAAATGCCAGAATAGAATTATTTTACCAGGAAGACAACAGACCACAAAACACCCCCACCAATGCCGGGAAATGTGAACTTGAGGCTATTCGTACAGCTGCAAAAGCCACTAACATATTACAAACTTAAATTTTCCCGATGTAAAATTATTTTCTGTAAACTTGTTTTCACCAAAGACTAAGGTTAACCTACTTTTTCATCAAGGTATACGCCAAAAAGTACAGTTCAACCTTGGATCTCTGCATTCAAAATTAGAGTGTAATTCACTACAAAGCATGATTAAAATTCCCATTGACAGCATTGAATGTATTCTTTTTTGTTCCTGTTGCCTCTCTGCTTCTAAAGCACTTGAGGAAATCAACAGCATTACAAGGATTTCTGAATGTAGGTCAAACTACAGCGCCCTGTGTGCCCAAGCGCTGCTGTGTCAGCCCGAGGCAAGAGCTAAGCCATGATGTCTGAGACCAGCGCAAACATTAAGGAAGACACCAATGGGTATGTACGAACCATCCTCACGCATTCCTCTTAATTTGGCTCCGTTGAGCCGATTTTATTATCTGCGCTTTTATTGACTGTTGGTCCTTTTCCATTTTGACATTTCATTTAATTCCCTAAATTGTCTGATTTATCACACTGCAACTACTTGAGGTGAGATACCCTATTTTTGTGATAGAGGAAAATAGTGATCTGTATATTTGTAGTTAATCTTGCTATGCAAATAGTTAATTCATTGGCTGTTTTTTGGGAGATTTGTGGGAGGAGTAGTTTATTTTACAAGAAAACAAATGAAGGTAGAAATATTAAAAAATGTGTTCTTTTATGCCAGGTGTTCAGCCTTTGTGATAAAGAACCTCCCCATATCACATGTGGTGTCAGCCCACAGGGAGCATCTTTAAATGCATTTATTATTTTCAAGAGAGTATAGCCAAAATTACACATTTTTAGACCTCGTTTTAAACAGAAACACCTAGAAATAAATGTAAAAAAAAAAAAAAAACTATTAAAAAGCGATTCTATGTTCCATCATTTAGTTCAATTTCCTATTTCTTAAAATGACGTCTCCTTTAAGTAAGCATTTTAATGCCAATTTTTTTTTTTCTTTTTAAATTGCATAATTTCACATCTCCAATCCCACCAGATGTTCAGGCAGGGAACTACATATAAGCACTCTCTTCCGAAACAGACACCTGTCGACCGCCGCTTTTTTCACTCGATGTGACATTACTACGACCCGCTCTAAAACCGATGGGGGGTAGGGGTGAGGGTGGGGTCGCGAGAAACCAGAGTAATTGTCCCCTCCCAATGCATTATCTTGCTAAATAAAATCCATCGGAGACCAGCAGGAAAACTGTATAAAACGGTTTAAAATAGGTTTTTCGGTACTTCTAGCTGGTCCTAACTGGTCTGTGGCAGTTTAAAGCCGGTCTCTGAAAGGAGGTGGCGAACTGGAGCACCGACTATGGGCTGGTCTGAAAGAACAGCTGTCCGGCCAGGAGACCGCGTCAAAATCGGAACGGCTTCAACTAAAGTTACCATGACCAGCCATAGCTGATTTAAGATCGAAATGTCAACAGGATAATGCAGCGAATAAATTAACAAACTTATCTGCGGCATCTTAAATGCTTCACTGCTTTCATTCAGAGTTTAGCTAAATCGAAATATAAAAAAACACCAACACTGGCAAATATCTAAGAAAATCAAATTTAATTGACACTAACTTTAAGTTTGTAAAATTTAATTGCAACTTCAGCACAGTTCATTTCCGATTTCTTGTTTTTGGTATAAGAGTCCCATCTAAAATGAAATTGCAGATTAGTAAAAGCATATGATATCATTCATGTTCAACGGACTTGCTGCCATGCCCACGTTTGCAACCAGCGTTGCTATTTCGGTGGGCAGGGGGCACGTGGCTTGCTACAATTTCTGAACGCAATGTATCCTATTAGCTAAAGCCGGACGGCAGAAACCAATTTATTACCTGGCAAGATCTAAAAAAGAGTCCGTTGTTTCTTTGTCGGCAGAGACGGTCTCCAGACCCAAATTATTAGTGTTCAGAGCACTGGCACCAACACCAGGTTTGATAATAAATGCAAGTGCCACGCCAATGGCCGAGGCAATGAGAGTGGTCACGAAAAAGTATGCCACCGCAATTCCACCCAATTTACCCAACGAGCGCGTGTCCAGACTGGCTGCCCCCGAGATGAGGCTGCACACTACCAATGGGATGATGACCATCTTCAGCATCCTCAGAAGCAATTCTCCGGGGAAAGCAAAATAAGTCTTCTGCGCGAGGGTAAGATTCATATTCCGGACCATCATGCCAAGACCGACGCCCACCAGGACCCCCGACACAGTCAATATCACCATCAGGTTCCTTTTCAGAAATGAAACGAACTTCGCTCTGAATCTGTTCCGATTATCCTTAACTGGAAATGTGGTCGTGGCAACGATGCATTCGGACACTGCATGTCCGTTCATGTCGCTTGTCTTATCCATTTCTTTTAAAAAAATACGCACTTCAAGCAAGTGACAAAAGGATAGAAAAAACTGAGCGCACGCCAACTGGCCAAGACGCGAAAATTTTCCAAAGAGCAGGATGTCCCGGTGCGCGTTCCAGAATCTAGTCAAGTGCACACTGTTCCTCTCCGTGCAGCGTGCTATTCTCTTTGTGGAGTGGATGGCGCGTGCGCACTACGCTGGTAATGTTAAGGGGTATGAAATGATGCAACAGAACCAGAAATTGCTTGGTGGTCTTTTGTAATTTGAGGACCTCATATCTCAGCGGTTTTTCTCCGTGAGATTTTATGTATTTTCTGCTTTCCTGTAATATGAACTAAGTCTCAGTTTTAATTAGGCGTGAGGAAGAGACTGTTAAAAAAGTAACACATTACTTTATTATCTCAAACCATTGGCAAATGAAAATAATTTAAAAACGCTTAAGAAAACAGCAATACTCTAGATTTCAGCTGTGACCAGACTGAGTTGTTAATTGCTCTTTTCTGTTAAATTCAAAATTGCTGCTTGGGTTCAATTCTGAGGACTTCAGATAATCATACATCCTAACAGTTAAAAAAAAAATCTTCATTTTGACCCATATATGTATCGAAAAATTTTTTTTATTTGGCAGGGCCATTCAACAACATTGACCCTCTTGTTTATGAACCTTTACTACCGTTTCTGCCACATCCTGTCAGTCATTGCCCTAGAACATGAATTTTCATTCTAAAATTGAGGTCCCTTGTGGACTATCACGGTCCTTCCCCCAGCAGTTTGCTGAATTTGTCTCCATCTGTTTTTGCCTTGTGGGTATAGTCTTCCCCTACCCTCGAAAAAAACATCCCTTGGCTGGAGATGGTGGCACACTCGATATTATCCACACAAGGAACCAAATGCAGAGACAGATTTCAATACAATAGTAGGGTTTAATGATTGTAATACGGTAATGACTGTGAGGGGTGGAGCCCAGAACAGAACGGCACAGATCAGTTCAGATGGTGGTGGGCTTGGGTGTAGGGCGTGTCTGCGCCAGGCCAGTGGCGTCCCGGGGCAGAAGCCAGACGGAGATCACCCTTGCCAGAGCAGAACTGTCAGGTGGAAGAACCGGAGAGTTTAGCAGGAATGCAGGGCCACTCCCGATGACAGCAGAAGGCTTGGGAAGTGCTCCTAATAAACTGGGTAGAAGAACAGACTGAAAATTCCTTAACAGGAGTTTGGTCCTAATCCTGAAGACTGAGAAAAAGAGCTGGGGGCTTGTTCCTCTTAATAAGACTGGGAAGTGTGCTTCCATATTTAGCTATCATTAAAAGTTATAAATAATTTCCGAAGACGATAAACTCTATACAAGGAAGATACTGACTGGTTGCTTTAACGCATATTGCAAGAGACAATCCAGCAACTTGTGCACTCAAAGCAGTGGGTTATATACCATACACCACACAAACGTAAGGGAATGGGGAGCACAAATACTCACACCTGGCGGGAGAGGCATGCAGGATTTCAAACTAATCAAAAGAGACAGTATACAGAAGGGGTCCCCAATCTTTCCCAGGAAGGGCCAGTGTGGGTGCAGGCTTTCATTGCAACCAAGCAATTACACACCTGATACTACTAATCAACCCCTGGACTCTCTGCTAATAAGCTTGATTAGTAGTATCAGGTGTGTAGCTGCTTGGTTGCAAAGAAAGCCTGCACCCTCACCGGCCCTTTCTGGGAAAGATTGGGGACCCCTGGTATACAGTATTAGATGATGATAGTTAATGCCTGGCTGAAAAACCTACTCTTATCAGTGCCATCCCAAAAAGTCTGCTCACGATTCAGATTATTCATATGTAACTCTAGTTGAAATGCTCCCTACCAGAATATCTGGACCCCAACCAAGTACCTTGAACAGCGTTGTTATCTTTCACCCGAGGAAGTCCGGGCCTAGCTTAGCAAAATACTAGTGACTGTCCTCAGGCGCCCAATTGGTTTACATCTTTTTTCCCAGGGAAAGCCATCAGACGACCATCAGAATTTTGATCAAAGCCAACCAGTGTCATGGTTTGTGAGGCGTGCGTGTGTTTTGGACATTTCTTTGGTGCTCTCGTCCCGGGACGAGATCGAATTCCTTTTCTATCGGATTCTTTTACCAGCTGGCTGATTGAACTGGGGCGGCGCTTCCCCGGACTCTAAGCCAGAAGTCTGCCACGCCTCCTTTGCTAGAGTGTCTGTTTGTAGCTAAGCTCTATAGCCAAAGATATCTCTAGTCAGTATTTGTGTAACTTTATATCTTCCAGTTATTTTTGGAGTTCCTTCCTCTTTAGGAATTTTCCCTTTTCTACTTTTTCTCTCTCTCTCGCATTGCTTCCGTTTTTTCGGACTATGATACGTCCTTTGGATCCTATGTGAAATATTGTAGAAACACTGCAAAACTGGTAAATCTTAGAAAGGGTGGATAGTTTTCAGTTGAGTTTTCCTTGAGATGGAGGGAGTTCATGGAGCTCGCTGACACAGCGATAAAGTGAAAAGAAACAAAGATAGCATAGCATGTCAATTTTGATTGTAAGCTTCCAAAAGGTGTTTTCACTACTTTTAGTACTAGGTTACAGGGTTGTAGTACAGTGTTTTTAGTTCTGGGATTATGGGCATGTGGAGGCAGTGTCAGAGCTGACTTCACAGATTTTGAAGGTGTGGGGAAAAAAAGGTGGTGGTCACTGGAGGATAAGGATTGTGGCAGATTTAGCGACAGTTCTCTTGAAAATAAATATGAAGGGGGACGATGTGCTTGTAATTTTGAAGACAGGTTTGGCAGAATTTTTCACAAGCCAATAGCTAGCTCACTAGACAGTGGATCACAGTGTGATTTGCTTTGCAGCTGTGCAAATGAAGTAAAACTTGGCTGCGTAGTAGTTTTAATTTTTTTAAGCCTGACAGGTGCAAGTCATTGGTTTTGGTATCAGAGGCTTTTCGCCTTTAAGATCCAAGGGAAAACTCACTCCCTTATTGTCCATTCACTCCAAGCACAAAACTCTGTTATTATAAAATTCTGTGACTCTTCATTTTGCAATCGTATGCATTATACGATTGTATAATATATAATACAGCATGAAACAATACTGGGTTATTTCCAGGACTTTACGGCTCAGGTTGATTGAGGGCATTCCTAAAGTACTTGCATTAATAAGTGAAAGCTAATTGCTCTTTCCAATACAACATCAGCACGCATTAGCTGAAGTATGCTTCCTCCATTCTGGGGTGCGTTTCCCGAACAACGACGGAAGTTAGCTTTGAACTAACATGGTACGATGCATCGTTAAACTAACGAACATCAGAAGAACGATGGTTTCCCAAAACCTTCGTACCTTGTTAAATACCACAGTAGTCTGAACCGTGTTGGTTTGAACGACGTTAGTTTGAACCATGATAGTTTGAGCGATTGTCGCTCGAACAACAATGTTAAGCCCGTGATCCACTTACGCTTTCAAGCTCTCCGATTGCCCCGATTCTCCCCTTCCGACCAGTCACGAGCGATTACGAGTGGAAATTTCTGTTACACGCAAGACTTATGCCGGTGATCCACTTACGCTTTTAAGGCTTTCGCCGCAAGCAATCGTGGCCAGTCGGAAGCTTTTGGAAGCGCCGGGAACCATCGAAACTTCGCGCAAACAATCATAGAAACTCAGAGTGATTGGGAAAAATTTATCCCATGATCCACTAACGCGAGCATTTCCGATTGATTTTTGCCGCGTCAACAATAAAGATGGCGGTTGTTTTTTAAAGCGGTTTCTAATTGGCTAATTGCAGAGGAAATATTAGCCACCTAGTTTGCACCAGCGAACCCGATACTCCTCGTCCTTCCGACAACTCATACCTTCCGACAAAATCAAACTGGTTTGATTTTTGCCGGAGAAAGATCCGCGTGATCTGATCCAGTCGGAACCTGTCTTATTCAAAGCGGAAGGGTCGGTACTGGTCGGAAGTCATGATCCACCTATGTCTTGCGGCGTAACAGAAATTTCCACTCGTAATCGCCCGTAACTGGTCGGAAGGGGAGAATCGGGACAATCGGAGACCTTAAAAGCCAAAGTGGATCACGGGCTATAGGTGGATCATGACTTGCGACCTGTTCCGACCCTTCCCTGTGAATAAGACAGGTTCTGACTGGATCGGATCACGCGGATCCCTCTTCCGACAAAATCAAACCAGTTTGATTTTGTCGGAAGGTATGAGTTGTCTGAAGGACGCGGGAGTATCGGTTCGTCAAGTGCAAACTAGTTGGCGAATATTTCCTCTGCATTAGCCAATTAGAAACCGTTTACAAAAACAACCGCCATCTTTATTGTTGACGTTGGCAAAAATCAATCGGAAATGCTCGCGTTAGTGGATCATGGGATAAAATTTTTTCCCCAATCACTCTGACTTTCTACAATTGTTTGCGCGAGTTTCGAATGGTTCCCGGCGCTTCCAAAAGCTTCCGACTGGCCACGATTGCTTGCGTGCGGAAGCCTTAAAATCGTAAGTGGATCACAGGCATTACCAGGAGCACGCCGGTCTGATTTTCGCCGCGGGAAGCTTAAAAACTTGGTATTTGTGCCTAAATACGGCAGTTGTGATCGATATTACAATACTAATTCGTCGTTTTGGCATATTATTTTGTGATCATATACAAACTAGCTAAAATACAATTTACCATTTAAATGAAAAGACACTTTAGGCAACGATTCTATGGAAGAAAAAAAATCTAAAGAATGATTTGCCATTTCAGTGCATTTAATGAGATGAGCTCCACTAGCGAGTGCAGTTTTTAAATTCATTAATCATTAACATTCTTAACAGTCATACATACATACTAAGCTCTTTGACATAACGTAAATTCTGTGGTGTAGTGGATAAAGCTAACTGCATGTCTTTGCGCAGCCTTCATACACTGACCCCCGAATTCATAAAGGGTGTTTTTCCCTTGATCACGGTTAACTTGACTAAACGGGGTATAAACAGGTGATGATCGAGCGGACAAATTTAGGCCCGAATTCATAAAGAGAGATCAGATCAGCTGCTGTTTATCTAACGTACATGGTTAGTCACACCTGTCTAAGTAACAATAGAAATTCTAATCGTCCCAAGGGGCTTGTTTATCTCCTGTACAAGCGACCAATTCTCTGTTGGCTTGCTTGTGTGGCTGGACGTATGACCATGGATCTCTTGCGCATAATTGAAATAGCACAGGAAGAGATGGCTGACCAAAGGCAAGGCGCCGAATTGAGGGTTTTCAAAGACAGGACGAATCCTTTAGAGTACAGCGACACGAAATTTGTCAAGCGATACAGAATTTCCAAAGAATCATACCGTTATATTCTAGACCTAATCGAAGCAGACATTGACCATCCCACAAGACGAAACCATGCCCTTCTTCCAGTACCCCAACTATGTATTGCCCTGCGCTTTCATGCATGTGGTGCATTCCAAATGGTTGTTGGTGACACGTGTGGTGTATCACAGGCTATCTGCTATCAAGTAGTTCGTCGTGTTACTGAGGCAATATGGGCCAGGAAAACTCACTTCATAAGATTTCCCCAGGAAGAGAATGAAAGACGAGCAGTTAGTCAAGGATTTCATGTCGTAGATAATTTTCCAGGAGTGATCTGTGCTATTGCCGGCACCCACGTCGCAATCGTTAACCCAGGAGGCATTAATGCTGCACGTTTTTATTACAGAAAACGCTATTTCAGTCTCAACTGTCAATTTGTCTGCAACCACCTGATGCAGTTCAGTTTTCTTTCAATTGGCATCGGTGTCACTCTTTTTATCCTCTATAACTGTTCTCCCTTTTACACACTCAATTAGACCCATTTTCTGGTCATGGGTGAAATTGTCAGCGCTTTTTTTCGACATTTTGGTCCTGACTTTCTCAATTGGGCGGAAATCAGCAGAGCCCATGTGCCGCGATCTCCGGGTTTCTTAAGATAGGCATGCCCTTTTGGTACACATATTACGTAATACCATGCACATGACACCACTACACATCAGCTAAGCGGGGACTTGTACACGGATGGGTAAACACCCGATTATGTTCTACCTGAATTGCGCTAGTCACAGGAGTTTATCCACACGCGTACTTCTGTTTTAGCCACCGTACAGTAGTTGTGCGTGACTAAAATAATCGAGTGATCATCACCCTTTATGAATTCGGGGGTGAGAGTTCGACTCCCGCAAAGAAAGACTGCGTCTTTTTTTTCCACGCTGTCTTTTTATTCATGGCAACGCGTGCTCCGATGAACAAGTGATCATTAAATTTAGACGATTTGTGTGTCACGTTGTCTCTTTTGATATATGTAGTAAATATTTAAGGTCACCCACCTTATTCATGGGCGTAGAAATACACAGACAAAAATGGAATATAAAAAGTAAACATTTTTATTCCTTTTTCCTAACTTAAAAATTATTTCATTGACTCAAAGAACAAAAAATGGCATAAGACCACAGAAAAAATATATTCTGAGGGCCACGGATGGAGATGCAGTGCAGTGGACATGTGGATATGGGGGGGTGATGGAGGGATTGCCAGCTAGACATTACTAAGGAGAGCAGCAGCTCTAAGGAGTGCACTACAGAGGACTGGGGGTGGGAGCTCCGGTCTGTTGGCCTCCTCTTACTCCTGAGGAGAGTTTTGTCCATGCTAGGCCCAGAAGTGCTGGCGGGAGTCCCAGGGGTATAGGCATCTGTGGTATGCACAATTCCCTAACATGAGTGTCTTCCCCCCTCTGCCCACTTCCTCTACGCCCATTTACGCCTTGTCCCTTGCAGTTTGATTCCCAGGGCCCCCCAACATTGGGCACCCACACGCAGGACCCCTCAACATTGGCCATCCTCTCACTGAGTCACTCCACATTGGGCCCTCTCTGGCATGGCCTTCTATGTGTCAGGGCCGCTCTTCTCCCTGAGTCTCCAGAATCCTCTCAGACTGGCAGTTCGTCTACGTCCCGCACAGCATGGCCGTCACAGCAAATGTCCAGCTCCCTGAAGATGAGGCGATCTCTGTAAAGGATGCTGAAGATGACCGTGCATTCCACAGACCACAAGGAATGACAAATGTTATGCAAAAAGACCTCCATCTCCCCCACCCCCTTTCTTTTTATCAACACTTACCCTTCCACTGTCATATATATATGATTTCTACCATATTCACAGTTGCAAGTGGGCAAACAACATCCTCGCCTATCGATACATAAAAATACATGAAGGTAAACAGCGAGATCATATGTTCTTCCTATGACCAGCAACACGAAGTCACGAGCTTTACAGATTTACTCAACAATACTACCGTCTTGAACTATGATCCCGTAATGTAGGCTAATTAACCACCTGCCGCTCAACTGACAGCGGGGGAAAAAAAAAAAACAAATGTTGAATTACTAGACTAGCGTAGTTAATCGTTGCCGAACATTAAAGTTTCTTTGCTAACGCATGCGAAGGCTATAAGATATATAATTCCAGATATCCAACCATAGGCCCACTCATGAACAGAAAAATACAAAAGTGTTTTTCCCGAGTAGCTACATTTTCAAATCACTGTGTTGATGTTGTATATGTTTGTACAGCAAGATCATCGAACATTTTCAGCTACTGACCTTATGTTTACCTTTCGTGGACTGCATTTTCCGACGCAATCACCCGGAACTAAGCTTCTAACTACAGCTGAGGAGCAGTAGTTGAAACTACACAACTTAACGACAGCGGTTGCGAACGTTCGTTTGGACTACGGTTTAGGGGAACACCTGCGTCATTTAACGATGGTTCGCACTACGTAAGTTACCTTGATAGTTCGAACGATGGTTTTGGGAAACACTGGCGTCGCAACTACATAGTTCAAACTATGTAAGTTGCTAACTTACTTAGCAACTACGCTTTTGGGAAACGCACCCCAGGACAGAAGGCCACTACCTTACCATCAAAAGACTAAATGATGCATGAAAAACGTACAGCCTACAAAGCAACATTCAGAAGTAAAACCAAATTCTCTCTATTGTCATTTACTTAATGCCTGTGGGAAACGGCCAGTGTTGAACAGTGGATAATTATCTGTGTGCAAACCACTGTAACTATTCACTAATCAAATTTATCAAATATTCAAAATTTAAATTTATGAAACATTAATTTAGACCTTTATTTATAAAACAACAAAAACTTTAAAATTATGGGTTCAAAATCTGGGACTGACTACAACCTTGTTTTATGATAGGTTCACAAGATATTGGAAGCCAGAGTTAAGTAAATCCATGGGGATTTTGAACGGTGCCAGTGGGGCTTGCTACAGCCTTAGTCACCGGGGAGGTCCATATGGTACTCGTGTTTAGAAATCAAAAGTGATCTTACAGCCTGGTGTAAATGTAGGGCCTCTGTGCTGCAGGAAGTGGATGGAGGGGTGTTGACTGTTTCCTGACCAGTCTGCTAATTCCTCACTTGGCACATGACACTGGACAGTTTTTTTTAATTAACATGCAGTAGTTTTATCCAGTGCCTCACCCCCCTTTTTTCTGTGCCTCTTTCCGAGGATCTTTCCCTCCACAAACCTGAGTCCTGGACTGTCCGAGCCCTATCCCTCACCATGAGCGCTGGCTGCTGCTGTCCTGCTGTCCTGATCCGGTCCTGATCCAGTTCTGCATCATCCTCGACTTGCCACTTCCTGGAGCTACCGATGCCACTGTTCAGATGGACTTAATGGAACTCTTTTGCCATTTTATCCTATTTTGCTTTATCTTGTTATTAATTAGCTAGCCCGCGGAGGATGGGCTTCCCCACTATAGTCAGGTTCCTCCTGAGATTTCTTCCCACTGGGGAGTTTTTTCTCACCACTGTTTGAGGATTTTTCTCCCTACTGGGAGTTTTTTGCCTCATTTGCTGTAGTGGGGAATAGGCTGGGCACTGCCCTTTCATTTATTTAATATCTCACTGTAAAGTGTCTTTGTGACAGTCTCTGTGAAAAGCGCTATACAAATAAATAGAAAATAAAACAATTCTGAGTGTACCAAGTAGAATAATGTTACATAAAACAAACCTTTTTACTCTACTTCCCAGAAGTGTTCAAAGAAGTGTGCGCCACAGTTCCAATTTTTTCCATTTATAAATAATGGCTCTCACTGCAGCTTGCTGGAGTCCCAAAGTCTTAGAAATGGCTTTATAACCCTTTCCAGACTGATAGATATCAACTTTGTTCCACATTTGCTCTTAAATTTCTTTAGATCGCAGCATCATGTGCTGCTGTTTACTTACTTTACATTGCCAGACAGGTTCTACTTTGAGATATTTAGATTCAACAGGGCTGGCAGTAATTATATCTAGATGTGTCTGAAATTAAACCATATTTCAACTGAATTGGTGAATTCAATAAGGGCCCAACTCCACACATTTTCAACATGGAGTTGGGCCCTTATTGAATTCACCGATTCAATTATACTTATTTATTGGGTTGACTTAATAAGGGGGCAATTACTTTTTCCATATAGGGCCAGATAGGGAAGGATGGCTTTTTTCCATCAAAAATTAAACATTTAATAATACATTTATAGAGCGCTTACAGTCAAAATGCTTTACAAAGCTTAAAAACAAATAACAAAGACACAACACACCATAAGATCAGCAGTAAACAACATTAAACAGGTGGGTCTTCAGCTTCGCTTTGAATACATCAACCGAACATGCTAACCGAATGTCGACAGGGAGACTGTTCCATAGAGCGGGCCTTTTCATTCCGTGCTCCCACTCACCAATAGTCTTTTTACGGACCTTAGGGACACTCAAAAGGCCAGTCCCCTGAGAACGAAGTGCCCGAGCAGGCACATATGGATCCACCAGGTCAATGAGGTAAGAGGGTGCCAGACCATTTACAATTTTAAAAGTCAACAGTAGCACTTTAAAATCCACTCTGGCTTTAACTGGCAACCAGTGAAGAGAGGAGAGCACTGGAGTTACGTGCTCATATCTGTTTGACCCGGTCAGAAGGCGAAAAACCGCTTTGTGTTTACTTGGGTTATCGTCATCTAATATTAAAATGAGTTTGATATGAAACATTTAAGTCTGACATATGCAAAAATAGAGGAAATCAGGAGGCAGGCGGGTACCTCCAGAAAGACTCAGAAGATGCAATCGCCATCCAGTGCCAACCTGTGGTTGCCCCACTTGCGGCATATGTTCTTGATCAGATTTGGAAGGTCCCACAGGCATAACACTGACATCTAGTTCAGTATGGCCACTTTGTTCCACCAAGACGAGCAAGCATTGTGCAGCTACCAAAACCCTGGGGACAGGTGAGGACTCAGCACTCCATCCCAGCAAACTTCTAGCGGCAATGAATGAAGCCAGGTATGAGGTATGGACCCACTGAAGAAGGAATGTCTGAAGAGTTGGTTCCACTTCCGGTTGAGCACACTCACAATGAATGCAGAAGCACAGTTGGCAACATATGGAATGAATAATTAATTGGATTGATTGATTATATATATATATATATTATATATATATATATATATAAAATCAAAAAGTATGTTGACCTTTACCAGAAACCTCAAACCCTTCAATCCTGTCAGCAGACTCTTAATAGTACACAGACAGTTTGAGAGACAGTGATATTGGTGCAAACCTCACCCACAAGCTTTGTGGTCTCCACAGACTACTTCACAAGAACAATTTGGTTAAAGACAGATTTGAAATCAATGGACTTCATAAGCTTCTGCAGTGTCCGGGCAGATGGCAAAGAAAACACCTTGAACAGTAGCCAGTTACACTTTGGACTGGCAAGAGGCAAAGCCAAGAAGAAAGCTCTGTTCCAAGTATTGCAGCGCAAGCCATGAGCCTTGCACTGAAACACACTCAATCTGCATACTCACAAAAGCGTAGATTTAAGCCGGAAAGAGTTTCTTCAACTGCGTCATCATTGACCCCTTATTAACATCCCCCTTAATGGTTTTCTTAAGCTTTATCAGTTCCCAGCTTGATCAGTTTTCAGCGATTTGTGCCGCAGTTGCCCTTATGTCACTTTGGACCAGATGGGGCCTTCATCACCCTCATGCACTGGTGATTCTCTGGTAGCCTAAGCCCTGTTGCCAGCTGAAGGTTTGTCCCTCTTTGGAACAGTCAGCAGGTACTCACATCTGAGAGGGAGCACCCCAGAAGTCTTGCCACATCAGAGATGCTCCGGCGCACTCGTCTGGTCACAAAGATGTGGCCCCTTGTCCTTGTCAAAGTCGTTCGGTTCCCATTTCTTCCACATTCAACATGCTGAATACGATGACCGACAGTTCGCTTATCGTCCAAGATCTGTCTGCAGACCTGGACACCTGCCCTTGTCAACATAATCAATAATCAAGATTATTCACAGCATCTGTGAGTGGTTTGAATGTTTTGGCTCATGGGTGAATGCCGTATCTTCCCCTACCGTCAGGGCTATTCAATATTATCCTGCAAGGGCCGGTGTGGGTGCAGGCTTTCATTCCAACCCAGCACTTACACACCTGCCACCACTAATAAACCCCAAGAGTCTTGGCTAAAGAGATTGATTAGTAGTATCAGGTGTGTAAGTGCTTGGTAGGAATGAAAGCCTGCACCCACACCGGCCCTTGCTGAATAGCCCTGCCTACCGTAGTACTAAAAACATTGATTTCCTCTTGTGTTTGCACTGTTTAATAGGTGACTGTCAACGTTAATTGACCAACATTCAAATGTTCAATCCGTCTGTCACTGCACGTTTTCCTGGGTCAAAATACGCAGACATGTAACTGTTCCCTATTTAACCTATGGCACGTACTCCTGGGGATTTCAAAGTAATATTTTCCGCTGGACCAGGAATATCCCCGGTTTTAGTTTACGAGATCGAGCTACCCACTACGCTAATGTTCACCAATTTTATGTAAGCAGGTGGATAAGCTAGCGTAAGCACAGCTCCCACTTGAAAATTCTAATAATTTCTGCACATTTGTGAATCATCCGCTACCTGTCAGGATCTTTGGGGAAACGATGGAAATCAAGATTTGTGCTGCTATACTTATAGTTTTTGCAGTGGATGGCCGAATATTGCTTTCTATTATTCCACTTAGAATTCTGTTTTGCGGTCATCGCAAAGAAGATGAAGCGGCGCAAGTGGCTTACTTTTGCATATTTCCGTAGTACTAGCAAAGATGTAGTAAGCAAGATCTTCGTTTAGCCTTTCTCAAGTTCATTCAGGTACTTCTCCGAGATGTAGTTTGGAAAGTGAAATGGTACTGTGCGAATATTGCTCACGTCCAATGAGCGGGCGACGCGACCACCGGAATTGCTAACTAAAATGGACTTTCAGCACCATTCCGTACCACACCCCACTGCATGTATTCTTAAGACAATCTTGCGCCGCCCTGCGGCGTCCTGTCATCTTCGCTCACGGTGTTTCAAGGAGTTTTATGCCGCTGGCAGCACAGTCTCCTGTCCAAAATGGCGGTAGCGCTACCGCAGCGCCATCCACCGGCGGTTGTTAAGAAACAAGCGGGCATAAGGAAATCGAGCAGTCCGTCTCATTCAAGAAAACGCACCGCCTGGTATGAAAACTTAATCATCAAACGTGATTGGAGTATGCACCCTGTCATTCATAACCTTTAACAAATGAAAACAAAACTTGCAGCTTATCTCGCTATTACAGCCGAGTCATATTATAGTGGGAGGAGAGGAGCTCGAAAAGCAAAGTGACGTCATGCCAACCGGAAAAAGTCCTTTCCGGGAGCCGGGTGTGATTTCCGGCTGGTTGAAGAAAGTTGAAGAGAGGTTTGCAGGTCCCTGGGTTTCTTAAAATGGACAGTCAGGGAAGGAAAGTGGTGGTTTGTGATAATGGAACGGGGGTAAGTTTGCAGGGGAAATCTAGTGCCGTTCATTTTCCGTTTCCCTAATTTTGTCCAAGGCTTTTCCGATTGTGAGAAAAGATTGGTCAGAAACAGGAAGTGAAGTGCGGCTCATGGGTGGGTAGGTGAAGGAATGTGTCTGTCAGTGATCTGGCGAGCTTTGTATTTCTGAAATGCACTGATGGCATCACGGTGCTTGACTGAATAAAGCCGCTTTCACACCCTACGCGAAACGAATTTTTCGCACTACAGATTACATTCAAAGTCAATGCAAAGACGCGAATACATTCGCCGTGCGATTTTCTGCCGTGCGAGAAAATCGTTTCTCATCCGGTGTGAAAGCAGCTTAACTCCACATACTGTACTACCTGGCTCCTTGTATTGTGCGTATGACAGTATCGCGATTGATTTCATTGTCTATGGATTAGCCTCGCTGTCATCTCTTTCCCGCAAGCAGTGAAAGCTGTACCTGGGCTGAAAGCTTGTTGTTACAGCCGCGAACTCGCCCAGTTAACCATCTGAACACAATAAGCGCTGATGTTTCTTTCTCTGGTGTAATGGTGTTCACGTTAGCGATCTGGTAACGGTACTCTCTGAAGAAATGCCTAGATGGGGTGTTGCAAAATCTGAACTCATGACTCACCGGAGTTTAGGTACGTATAAACTAGACTAACATTAGCTAGCTTGCCATTAATCACGCTGGCTGGCCAGCTAAATAACTGTCATTCGCCTATGATGATTGTTTCCGTTTGATGGCTTAAATTATTATTATTATATTCTTTGCTAACTTAGCTATCAAAAGGGCAAAGTATTAGCAGTGATGCAAATGGGAGTATTTTAGTCGGCGAATCTCTGCGTACGTTGTTTACCTTGTCGTTGATTGTCCTCCCACAGTAAAGCTAAATATTCCTTACCTTGGACAGACGTGGCAACCTCTACGTTAATACGTCATTTTGGCAGTCTCTGTACTATGTAAAAAGCGAATTTGGCGTCATATTTGACTTTTATTTTGCGATGGTACTCGTTCAGGGCGCTCCCCATGATTTCCAGGCAGTGGTGCAGCAGTTACCGAGCGGGGGTGGTCGGTGAGAGGACATCCTTTCAATAAGCTTAAGCGCTTTTTATTTTCCCGACATGTGAAACCGCCTTTTCCTAGAATCTAGAGATTTCAATGACCTGAAATGCTGAAATCGCATTAGCCGTGAAATAGCAATTCCATTTCGTAAAAAATGCCGACTGAGGTTCTTAGTGATGTATGAAGCTGAAGCCCGAATCATAAGTTCTTTACCCGCTTAGCTTACAATGTTTGCTAGAATATGTGCCAGGTTTTTTCTATTTAATATATCCCAAACAGGATCTATAATGGATCAGACATTTTGGGACGCTCTCATGAAATGAGCTGTCAAACTGATGAAACCCTCCAATTGCAGAAAAAAAAAGGCTGGTCACGAGCTTGAATATTAGGAAACAAATGGTGTTCAGTATTGTCTGGGGTTCATCATGATAGCTTGGAGTAAGTGCTGTGGACTCTCACGATATACGTGTAAATGATGACATAACTACTTGGATTCTACCCAGTGCTTGGAGATGGTTTCAGGTGCTGTCAGTCCTACCAGTTGTTTAGATCTTTTGAGCGCAATGCTTGAATCATCCTAGAGCGCCGGCAATTCAGGACACACCGTAATCTATGCAATAGTTCACGGGGAATTTCATTTTAAAATCGGGATTTCCAAATACTTAGCGGTTTCCATCGAGTGACAGCATCCTGTGACAGGATCCTTGAGGACCCTAGCATAATCCTTGAGTATCGTCAAGGATCCTGGGAAAGTTCTTGGGGATCCTTAAGGATCCTGGGAAAATCCATAGGGATCCTTGAAAAAGGGACCCTTAAGGATGCTGGCTAAATCCTTAGTGTCCCTTAAGGAACCTGGCAAAACACATTATTTATGCTTTATTTAACCAGGGCCCTGTTCCAAAAAGCGGGTTTACAGACATAACTGGCTAAGTTAACCCAGAGTATGCGATAAACCTGGGTTTTCCGTTCCAAAATTGTCTGGCTAAATAAGCCACTATGGTAACATATGATTCGAACATAACCTGGTTGGGGTAGGTTTTATTCCGGTTTAGTGCATTTTATGTGGATAACCTAGGTTTTGTTCAGGTTAAGTTCAGGTTATGTTCGGGGGTTTAAGAGCACGTTCAGCAAAGCTGCTCCTTTGAGTTCTGTCACACAATGGCGTTTCCTTTTGAAGAAGGTCCCATTGACACCGAAGCTCAAATTGTCCGTGCAATTCACCGTGAGAGGGTAATACGACCGCGGCACGATATATTGTCATATCCTGATGACTATTTTCGGGAGCGCTACCGCTTCTCAGCGGAGTCGCTCATATATTTGAACAACCTGCTGAATCCATACATTTCAAGCGCCACACATCGGGGGGTTCGCGTTGACATCCATCCAAACATTACGCATTGGCCTTACTTTGCTACAGGGAGTTTTTTTTATACAGTCGGAGACGCAGAGCACATCGGAAAGGCCACCCTGTGTCACTCGGTGCGTAAAGTGTGCCTCGCGCTTAAAAGATTCTTGGGCAACTTCGTTCAAAGAGACGAACAAAAAGATGTACCAGGGAATTATAGTAATATGCCCATAATATAGTATAGATAAGTGATGCAAGGAGGAAACTTTTACCTGTTTGGACGATATTTTAATATTTAGTTTTCACTTGCAGCCACGTCCTTTTTGGGGCGGTCGGGTTACATCTAATTGAGAATAATATTTTTTATCCAATTGCTGGGAAAAAAAAACATAGGCCTACTAAAGAAGCCCATAGTAGGCAATAATAGCCACTGAATTAGATCTTGCCGAGGGTAGGCTAATATATTGTGCTTTTAATGAGCCCTATTAATAGCCTAGACTAAATTTACGCATTAAATTTACGCGGTCCGCAACCCTCTGCCAAGCATGCTCGCGTGCAGTGGCAGACGCGCTAGTATTGCTTTTCTTTGCGATTATTACTCGTTCCTCCTCGTAGGCCTCGAGGAGGACTTGTAATTCTGGCTCAGAAAAATACGGGGCTCTGCGTTTCATCATTTCCTCAAAGGATTTCGACACTCAATTGGTGATGTCTTTATATGACCGCAGTGAACGCGCACCAGTCTAGGTTAACCAATACGGAGTTGATTGAACTAATTCATAACCGGTACTTTGGAACCGACAGCTCGGGTTTACAAGTCGTAGGTTCAACCAAACACGAGTTCAGACTTTATCTCTGTGTTTGTTAAACCTGCTTTCTGGAATACCCCCCCAGGGAAGTCTTGTCAAGATCAAAATCTTTTATTTCAAGTGAGCCCTGGGGCTTGAGGTGGAGAGGGAGAGGACAAATTGCATCTCATTAGATCAGGGGATGATTAAGTGGCAGGTTGATAATTTAGCCATGACACCAGGGAGCCCCCTACTCTTGTTGAAGCCTGTAATGGGTTCTTTAATTATCACAGTGAGTTTGGACCTTGGTTTAACATCTCATCTGAAAGACTGCGCCTCCCTTCAGTACAGCGTCCCCCTCATTACACTGGGGCATATCTCACCAGAGGGAAGACTGCCATTTACTGGCCCACGACATCCCTTCCAGCAGCAACTTTTGTTTTCCCAGGTGGTCTCCCATCCAAGCACTAACCAAGCCCACACCTGCTTAGCTTCAGCCACGCGGATGGAGCAAATTGAGTTGTGGCATGGTTGCTGAAGTGGGGCTCCTGACAAAGTTTAAAGATCTGACTGAAAAGCCTCCACTCACAAACTGCAGCATTGAAGAAGAGGTCACATTCCAAACATGCCTAGCAATAATTTGAAGCAGACATCAGTTCGGGGTGTACTGTGTTTGGTCTTGCTACATCCAGGCTTAATTTATCCAGGACCCCTAAGGATTTTTCGAAGACCCATCAGGATTTTGCTGGAAACCTTAATTATCCCCAAGGATTTTGCCTAGATCCTGGAGGATCCTCAAGGATTTACTCAGGATCCATAAGCATCTTGCCAGAGTCATGAAAGATCCCCAAGGATTTTCTGAGGATCTGTAAGGATCCCTTGGTATGTTACCAGGATCCTTGAGGATCACCAAGGATTTTGCTAGGGATTTCTAAGGATCCTTAGGGATCCTTTAGGATTTTTCAGGGATCCTGTCAGACTCCCTTACAGAATCCTTGCAAGGATTCTCAGCAGGGAGACCACAAGGATCTTTATTTTCAAGCGTCCTTTGAGAATTTTTGTAGGATCCTGCCAAGATCCTGGTTTATTGTTAAAGATCCTGCAAGGACCCTAGTTTTTCCAGATCCTTGAAGATTTCCCAAGGACCATGTGAGGATTCCCACCAGGGAGACCTTCATCTAAATTGATCTGTGGTTTAAAGAAGAGTAATCACTTCCATTACCCCCAAAGGCGAAGACTTAAATTGTCAGATGACCTGTTGGTTCTCTGTTAAGCATTGGTGTTGATGGAAAAAGTCACAGCGGACTCATAGTTCTTTACTGCATACGCACTGAAAAGACGACTATCGGCCATATAACAGGGGTCGGGGGTTTCTTATTTATGGGTCCTTTAGGCTGTCAGAAAACCAGCAAATTCATTTTTCAATTTTTTATTTTATTTATTTATTTTTTACTGTATGGGAGGGCACTGCCTTTTGCGTGTAGGTATATACCAACTGCTTCAGTTGAATAATTCATGATGATGGTTGAAAGATGAGCCTGCGGTACTTTAATTTGTAATCTGCGGTGGATTTAATGTAGAATCCTGCGCCACTTCAAAATGAATCAGAGTGCAGAATTTTTGTGAAATTCTGCGGAATATTGTCTCAGATTGACCTCTATTCCACAGAAGCGTTTGAGCAATTCAGCTGCCTGCTCAAATTTGTGGAAGCTGTGTGAGCTTGGAGGTTATCGGAGGAAAACTTGTGGGGATGCAATGAGACCTAGAGCGTTCAGCTCGGACCGATGGGATGTGCTAATGGATGGGTTGGGACTTGGATTAACCCAGTGTGTATGTAGGGCTGAGAGGAATGTGCATTACAGAAAGTGTGAGATGCCAGGAATTGATTACCCCTCCCCCATCCCTCTGCCTTTGCCTATCGATATGTGCAGACACTGAATACCATCTCATGGAAGTGTGTGTGTAATGCTGTAAAAAGGTTTTTTTTCCTACTGCAGCTGGTAGTATGTTATTATATAGTCTTGAAGTGAGCAGGAGAAAACTGCTCGTCAGTGCTGTCATCAGGTAATGAGTCAGTGGTGTGAGATTGGCTGTTGAGTCACAGCCTCCAGCCTGGAAACTGCTGTACAGAAACGTTACCCGATACTGTTCATCTCCAGGCCATTTATGCATGTATTATTTTGTGTTAAAATTACTTGCATTTGGTTTCAAAGGTTTCTGCTTTATTTGTTCGTTTTCAGCCTACGATTATTTTAATACTATGAACGCTGATACCGAGATGGATCCAGCTGTGTTGATTCTTGCGCCTTAATACTGAGGCTTTAATTCAGATTACATGCACACTGATATGAAGGAGGATCCAGTTTAATTTAGATTTTATGCTCACTGATACTGAGGTAGATCCAGTTGAGGTGAGATTCCATGCACATTGATACTCAGATGGATCCAGTATAGCTGATATTCAAACACACTGATACTTGGCTGGATCCTGTTGAGTTGAGATTCCGTGCACACTAATACTGCGGTGGATCCAGTGTAGTTGAGTTTCTTGTGCACACTGATACTGAGGTGGATGTAGTTTTGTTGAAATTTCATGCAGACGGACTCTGGGGTGTGTCCAGTTTGAGATTTCATGCACACTGCTATTGAGGTGGATCCAGTTTAATCGTGATTCCATGCACTGATACCGAGGTGGATCGAGTGTTGTTCAGATTTCACGTGCACTGATGCTGAGATGGATCCAGTTTAGTTGAGTTTCTCATTCTACTGATACTGGGGTGGATCCAGTTTTGTTGCATTCCCACTGATGGGTGCGCTTTAGGCCTTTGTGTGTAGTGTGTGATCTCTGGGCAAATTTCTGCATTGCCTCATTGTTCTAAATTTACTCTCGGTAGCTCATGATTAAAGTGATGCTGTAATCACCTGCAGTTCACTCTTGGCTATAGTCTGGCCCATTTGAACTTTGACAAAGTTTGTTATTCTTGCAGTTTATCACAACAGAAAGATGTTGAAATTAAGCCATGAATACTGACTCAAATTGCAGACTTCCAGCTTTAACTGTAGGGTATTTCTTTACATCAAATCAGGTGGCCGTACAGATTTTTTTTCTTTTTTTTTTTGCTTCTATTTAGGCATCTGGATTTGAGATCAAATTCTAGATCGGTTTGGTGCTGTGCTGAAATTGATCCGTATGTTTTTATCTAGGTGTCTTGGGTCGCTCAGCCACAAATTTTGCGGTGCATTCATGGAATTGATCAATAGGTTTATTCTAACTTTGGCGGATCTGTATGCGACATTTAGCATGTTGTGTAGAATCCATTTGCACCCTGCTTTGAAATGCCAGTGTATTTTTTTTCCAAAATGTCAGGCCTGTGGGAAGGGCATTAAAGTGTAGCCTTTATTTAAAAATAAGTGTCTTTGAGTTGGTCTGAGGTTTCTTTTTTTTTTTTTTTTTTTTGTCGTGTGAGTTGCATTTCCATTTTTGCCTTGTTGAAAAGTAGAAGTGATTTTGTATGAAAAACTTGAGCCGACTGTAAGCTCAGTTACACTATCCTGTTTACCTGAAATTTCTATTTGGCTCTTGGTCTGGAGCGGCCATCGAAGTGAAGAGACTCAAGTATGTCCCTTCGATTGTCTGGATGTTCAGTCTCTGCAGCCTGTTCAGGAATATAACTTTCCCCACTGTCTGTGGTGTGGAGATGTGAAGATATTTTCTTCTGGAGGAAACTGAGGAAGGTTCCATGATTGTTCGTTGGAGCTCCTTTACTCAGGCGCCATGACAACGACATGATGACTGTGCTGTTAATGACCGTATTATTAAATCTAATGAGAATCTCTCCCTCTCTTTCCTTTGTAGTTTGTAAAGTGTGGTTATGCGGGCTCAAACTTCCCCGAACACATCTTCCCTGCGCTGGTGGGCCGGCCGATCATTCGCTCCACAGCCAAAGTGGGCAACATCGAGATTAAGGTGAGGACACAGCTATGTCCCTTTCCCGGCCTTCTGTGACATCGGCACTTGCGTCCTTCCTTAATTTTCCAGATGGGGAAAAAAATAACCATCTTAATTTTCAGTGAGAACAATCTGTCAAGTGTACAGAAATTAATTTGAGAAGTTCAGCTCTGTATGTATTGTCCTACTTCGAGCAATTGTGCTCTACACCGTTCTATATTATATTGAAATTGTGGGATTCAGAGGCTTAAAGAGGGGTGTTCGGTTGTTATTTTGGATTTCTTGCGCCTTAATTTAGTAACACTGCCAAAGCTGGTTCAAATCTGAGGCATAATTTTAAAGTTATTGAGATTAAAAAAAAAAAATGCAGTCAAAATGTCTGACTTTGCCCAAATAAATTAACTATTATTTATGAAACCAATAAACATTATTACAAAAAAAAGTTTAAAGAATACTTTTTCATCAGTGTACTGGATACGATCTGCTAGAGTTTCAGTACCATCTGAGATGGCGGGTGTCGGGCCTTGGTGAGCTGATACAGAATGACCTGAGCTGCTGTCGGACGCGAGGAGTGTGTTCTGCTCCTTCGCAGCAGTGGCTTTAGCCCATGATGATGCATGAAGGTGTTTCGCTGTCCGTGCAGAGCTCAGTGTGAAGTAATGCATGGGTCCTCCTCACCAGGGCCTTGGCATTTCCTTTGTGATGTCGAAGATGCATCGGGGGGCCATTGCTGAGTCAGCAGTATTCTGTAATTGTCTGGAAGCTCATGTCCATATTTATTTCATCCTGCTTTTATTATGGGCAGAAGACAATAAGGGGCATTGCTAAGTGAGAATTTTTGGGGGTGCCTTATTTCTGCCAGAAAAAGAACTCAGTAAAATGTATTTTAATCAGTTTTCCTGGCCCTCTCCAGGTTGCCAGTAAGTAAGTCAGTTCTGAGCCTAGAGGCTCATCAGGCCAGTGCTTAACCCCAGTGTTAGAAGCATGAAGCTGTTTGGAGAATTGCTACTCCCCCTGGACGGGATGCTGGTCCATCGCAGGTTACCCTCATAGCTCTGACTGCGGTTTCCTTGACAGTTTTCCGGTACGCAGTTATACACCTGGGTGGAGTGAGGCGCTGTGGGACTGAAGTGTTTTGCCCAAGAACACACCGCAAAAGCGGTGGCAAGGACTCTAACTGGGGACCTATTGGTCCCAAGTCAAGCACACTTAACCACTGCGCTACTGCGTCCCCCAGGTAGCCACTGACTGGCCAGGATCTTGGTTGGCTCTGTGCTGATGTCAGCATTGCTGGGTGCCAGTTGGTGCAGATCCAGTCCGTGTTAGCTTTAGCCGAAAATATCACTCTTAAAAGAACTATGTTAAGCATATTACATGGAAAAGATCTTCTAAACTGAACATGCTAGACCTCATTTTTGGCCGACATGACCTGCCCAGTACTCCCAATTACTTTGCAGAAGGCTAGTGCTTGGCTAGGCCTATATCACATGACTGTTCCTTCCCTGTATGGAGCCTTGTTACCTTATTGTCACTGACCTGTTCATTCTGGGTGGTACGAGGTGTTGTTTAGCTCTGTTTAGCTAATAACTTGTCCTAGTCTGGGCTTTGGGGTTGTGCAATCTGCATAACCCCTGTACATTTAACTCTGGTAATGTAAACGTATCATTAACTAGACAAGTCTGTGCGCGTCTGTCTGCGTCGTGACACGACACTTGATATTTGACCCCTCAGGACCTGATGGTGGGGGACGAGGCGAGCGAGCTGCGGTCCATGCTGGAGGTGAACTACCCCATGGAGAACGGCATCGTGCGGAACTGGGACGACATGAAGCACCTGTGGGACTACACCTTCGGCCCCGAGAAGCTGAACATCGACTCGCGCAACTGCAAGATCCTGCTCACCGAGCCGCCCATGAACCCCACCAAGAACCGCGAGAAGATCATAGAGGTGCGGTCGCGCGCGGTCTGCGGGGGAGGGCTGTTGGCGAGGGCCTGGCTGGAGAACAAGCTCCTTTTCTCGAGTACATGTTGCGACGCTAGTTAAACTCACCACTAACTGAGGCTCTCCTGCGTGGGTTTTAGAAGCTACAACTTGCCAGTTACAGCTGCTTTGAGCTCTCAGGAACTAACATTCATTTATAATAGACGTGAAGCATTTGTACATGTCGATTTTTATTCAGCGAAGGCTGCATCCTGCGAAGGCTGCATTTTTAGGGGTCGTCACTTATTTTCATCTTCCAAACTAACATTTAGGGTTAGGGATAAGGTTAAATTTAGGGTTAGGGTTAGATTTGGGGCTAGATTTAGGGTTAGGGGTTAGAATTAAGTTTAGGGGGTAGGAAAATCAGTGACGACTCGCTTAAATCAAAGCTATTTAACGGAGATGAAATGACATCATGTCAGTTTGGCGGATGGAATTAAATGACGATCCCTAAAAATGCAGCCTTTGAAGGATGCAGCCAACGATTTGAGAAACAGCCATACAGTTTATAAAAAATGTATTAGACTGTGAGGCCTCGCACTGGTTGGGGTGGTTTTTGTTTGTTTGGGTAACATTACAGTTGAAGTTTAGTTACTTAAAGCGATTTATAGCAAGAAGTGACTACGTTCTGTAGCTTCCTACTCCTGTATTCCATTCTACACTGCATGCTTCCTTCCCAGCATTTTTTTCTGCTCCTTGGTAACCATAGCAGCATTTACTGTTGAGCAAAACCATAGTGAACAAAACAAATCCTTCTGCTACTTTCATTTGCTGTGTTTACAGATCTCCTCTCCTACACTAGCAGAGCCATGGCCTGTGGCCTGTAATACTGTGCTAGAAAATGGTGCCACTCAAACTCGCTTCAGCGAGTGCCCAAGTAATGTCCTCGTTCGAGTCTATTAGGGACGTCTGACATCACAGGGGGTGCTAGTCTGGGTGGCATCTGCCCCCACAGGCCTCTCTGTGGTTTCTGTGCTAACGGAGACCTGTTACAAGATGCTGAATGTCATTAAGGACAGCACAGCAGTGGCTGCACTCTCTCTTCACCGGGATATTGTTTGGCTCCATTGTGTCTCACCCTGTGCATGCCGCTGTGCTGGGTTTACAGGGAGTGTGGGGTACAGTGTATGAGGTGGGCTCTGTTTGGGCTATTTTATTCAAGCTATTTTACTCATACCCGTTGTGTTCTGTGTGGGATCTGCAATACCTCCATCCCTAATTGAAGTCCTGCTGATGGGCCGAACTCTAACCCCGACCATAACTCTATAGGACCGCCTCCCTCTCCTCCGCAGACTCTACCTTTCCCCACTCTCCAGATGGCCGCCGACCCGCACATGCTCAATATGCCAGCATCAGTCCCGCTCATGTTTTCACAAACATCCATGCATACATTATCTCACACTCTCAGTGCTGGTCAGGGTCGTGTGAGAGAGCTGGAGCTGATCCCAGCGTACAGTAGCCCAGAGGCTGAACTCCTCCCGGATGGCTCGCCAGTCCACTGCAGGGGTCACACACCACTCACACACACACACTCGCATCTATACCCAAGTTATATTCTGCAGTTAGCCTGGCATGTTTATGTTTGGTGTGTGGGAGGAAACCTGAGTCCCTAGTTATGATTATCACAAACAAATTTATGGAAACGCATCAGTAAATTTTATAAGTGTTCATAATTCCAGGTGATATTGGGCTCAGTGTTTTTGACTCACCGGAGTGCGGTTTTGTCTCCCCCTGCAGGTGATGTTTGAAATGTACCAGTTTGCAGGGGTTTACATCGCCATTCAGGCCGTGCTCACGCTCTACGCTCAAGGTACCTCACCTGCTCATCCCATCATCGCCCTGTATATATGTGTGTGTGTGTGTGTGTGTGTGTGTGTGTGTTTGAAGAGCGTCTGGGCTCAGCACAGCCATGAGAATGAAACTCATTCTTCGGTGTTTCAGACAGTGGGCTTCACTTATATTTGCTTACATTGGGCTCCAAAATTATTGGGTCTCCCAACTGGAAATCCACAAAAACCTCTATAAAAATGAAACGATAACATTATAGTGAAACTCAAAATGTCAATGCAAAAATATTTTTACTTTTTTGGATTTCTAGTGGAACCAGCCAAAATTATTTGTTCATTTAATTAAAAATCAGTGACCTCCAAATCAAGGTTTCACAGTTAATGGCACCCCTGGTTTAGCGCTTGGTGCACCTGACTCTGGTGAGGGTAACGGTATGGAGTGTTTTCTGTTCTGTGACACGTTGAAGCGCACACATGGAGGGGTGTTTTGTGCAGATCCTGTCATGATCAGTCACATCCCCGGGTTTGCCCTCATTAACTGCCCTCTGCAGTTCAGCCCTCAGGCTTTCGGTCAGACTGTGGTCTTGTGACTGAGATGGCCATTGCAGAAGATTGATTTTGTTGTCGCGGAACCAGTTCTGTGTGGATTTTGACGTGTGCTTTGGGTCATTGTTTCACTGGAAAGTCCACCTCCAGCTAAATGTCAGCCTTCTGGCAGAGGCAACTAGATTGTCCAAATTGCTTGACTCCTGCCGGAATCAGTTGAGACATTGATTTTAATAAGAGATTAATCAGAGAATGCTACATTCAGAATAAGGTCTGATTCAGAATATCCAAATGGAGTACACTATTTACATGACTCCTATCAAAAGAGCATTGTCATGTTTGGGATAATGGTGTAAAACTAGCGTGCATGTAGCCATAATCACTGGGACGGGTTATGTGTACGACCCTGACCCCACTGCTCCATGTCTGACTCCTGACACTGAAGCAGGGTGTTTCCTTTTCAGGACTTCATGCCGACTTTTTATTTGAATGATTTTATTGGCTGAGCTGAGTCATATCTTGATGTGGCATTTGTATTGACACCAACTTTAGTCACAGACTGCAAATGCACCCAGAAGTTTCCTGAAGACGTTTTCCCATGCTTTACTCACGGTGTATTAAAATGTGACTTGAGCACTTTTAGCACTAGGCTCTTCTATTTGAAGTGATGCTGCCATTTAAATATTATAATTTCTATTCTGCCGGATTAGACGATATAGCCGAATTCACATGGCGGTTCGTATTTCTGGCGGTGGGTGTTCTGTTCTTGCCGATATATCACCCACTCGTAGCTGTGATTGGTCCTCAGGTCTCCTGACGGGCGTGGTGGTGGACTCGGGCGATGGCGTCACTCACATCTGTCCTGTATACGAGGGATTCTCTCTGCCTCACCTCACCCGCCGTCTGGACATCGCCGGCAGAGACATCACACGCTACCTCATCAAGGTGAGCTCTCCCTCAGGTCTGTTCCGCTGATTTCCGCCAGAGGTCACCCATGCACAGAATACTACATTTGACAGAGAACACAGGAAAAACCAAAAGCAAAACTCCGAAAAATAAACATGTCACTTTCTGTGAGTGCCGACACTCTGAGGTCTGTTTAAAGAAGGGCAAAGAACCGAGCTCGGATCAAACAGAATTTCTCCTGTTTCATTGAGCTGATCATATTTGGTGTCTTATATCTTCAATGAGTCATGATATTCACACAGGTGTTGGTATCATGATGTAAGTCAACAAGACAGCATTTTACTGAAGCCAAAAACAAGATGTCTTTTTAAAATTTTAAAGGTGGTAATATGTCATTTTTCTAAACAGTGACCCCCCATAAAACATATGGACTTTATATATGTGTGACAAACGCAGCTGTGATATTCAAACCTGTGGAACTGTTTTGAATTTTAGTGCAGATTTTTTGGTTTCCAACACTCCTAAATATGTCTTGCTGAACTACAGGGAAATGTGTACGAAAGGATGTACAAGATCTAGATGTTTCCTATTTGATGTAATTCTGTGGTCATAAAATCATGGTGTCCTGGGTTTGAATATTTCTCTCAGCATAAGTGTGATGTAGCTTCAGTGAAGCACTGCAACCTGTAGATACAGAATGTGTATGTGACTCTGTCCTACAATACGAAAAAAATGCTCATCTGTAATTATTGCTTCTTTACAGTTTAAAACTTGTATAATAGCTGCATAAAAAAGGTTTATTTCAGTTTGGTGTTTTTGTAGCTGTCAATCACTGTGTCTGAGTAATGTGAACACGCGTTTGTGTTTGTGTATGAGCTACATGAACATGTGTTTGTGTGACTGTCTGTTGCTTTGTGTCTGTATGCGTTATGTGACCACGCGTTTGTGTGGCTGTGTGTCTTTACGAGTTATGTTAATACATGGTTATGTGGCTATCGCTGTCTTATCTGTATGAGTTATGTAAACTAGAGTTTGTGTGGCTGTCTGTTGCTGTGTGTGTGTGTTATGTAAATGCAGGTTTGTGTGGCCGTCTGTTGCTGTGTGTTTAGTTGAGTTGTCCTCTCTGACTCTGCGCAGTTGCTGCTGTTGAGGGGTTATGCCTTCAATCACTCGGCGGACTTCGAGACTGTGCGCATGATGAAGGAGAAGCTCTGTTATGTGGGATATAATATCGAGCAGGAGCAGAAGCTGGCGCTGGAGACCACTGTGCTGGTGGAGTCTTACACGGTCAGTGTGGCACCCCACGCGTGCACACACACACACACACACACACACACACACTGTCACTGTGCTGGTGGAGTCTTACACGGTCAGTGTGGTACCCCACGCATACACACACACTCTCTCTCACACACACACACACGCACACACATCCTTGTACTTATATCTTTGTGAGGACATTACATTGACTTCCATTCATTCTTCCTGTGTCTCTACAGCCTTTCCATAATCTTAACAATAAGCAACGCATGCCTAACCCAAACCCCATGCCTAACCCAAACCTATCCCTAATTCTAACCTTACCCCCAAACCCTTAACCTTAACCTATCCCTAATTCTAACCTTAACCCAAACCCTTACCCTAACCTTAACCTATCCCTAATTCTAACCTTACCCCAAACCCTTACCCTAACCTTAACCTATCCCTAATTCTAACCTTAACCCAAACCCTAACCCTAACCTTAACCTATCCCTAATTCTAACCTTAGCCCAAACCCTTACCCTAACCTTAACCTATCCTTACCCCAAACCCTAACCCTAACCTTAACCTATCCCTAATTCTAACCTTAGCCCAAACCCTTACCCTAACCTTAACCTATCCTTACCCCAAACCCTAACCCTAACCTTAACCTATCCCTAATTCTAACCTTACCCCAAATCCTTACCCTAACCTTAACCTATCCCTAATTCTAACCTTAACCCAAACCCTAACCCTAACCTTAACCTATCCCTAATTCTAACCTTAGCCCAAACCCTTACCCTAACCTTAACCTATCCTTACCCCAAACCCTAACCCTAACCTTAACCTATCCCTAATTCTAGCCTTACCCCTAACCCTTACCCTAACCTTAACCTATCCCTAATTCTAACCTTACCCCTAACCCTTACCCTAACCTTAACCTATCCCTAATTCTAGCCTTACCCCAAACCCTTACCCTAACCTTAACCTATCCCTAATTCTAGCCTTACCCTAACCTTAATCCCTATCCCTTACCCCAAATTCTAACCTTAACCTATCCCTAATTCTAACCTTACCCCTAACCTTAACTAATAAGTCACAATTTGCCTTTGTAGTCATGAGGACTGGCCAAAATGTCCTCACTTCCCAAAAAAGACTTCAATTTGTTGGTTAAAAACTCATTCCGGTCGTCAGTACGTAGCAAGTACAAGAACACACACACACACACACACACACACACACACACACACACACACACACACACACTCTCACTCACTCACTCACTCACTCACTCACTCACTGACTGTGCTGATGGAGTCTTACACGGTCAGTGTGGTACACCACCTATACACACACACACACACACTCACTCCATATACATGCACGCGCACACACACACACACCGTGCTGGTGGAGTCTTACACAAGCAGTATCAACATTCTCATGGGAACAATAGATGAATATTGTAATGTTGATGTGACGTTTCCATCAGAACATTAGATGAACACTGTAGACACCACTGGGTCAGCTGGATACTCCTGTATGGAAGGGAAGGGGAGCTCGTACCTCGTTTGATTAGAAGCTCCTGCTGTGGAACTGACCAGCTGGTGTTGAATAATCACTGACAGACGGACGGGTCAGTATTTCTCCCAAACATGTCAGCTGGAGCTCGCTTGCCCGCTGAACAGTGGGGAAGTGGTTTGCGGCCCCAATGTTCAGGGCCTGGTCCTGTATGCCCCTTCTGTGCTGGCTGGAGCCGCCTGCGGCAGTCATGCACATCTGATCCCTCGGAGCGCATTCGGAGCACTGGAGCGAGAGAGAGAGCCTTAGTGATGTGCAGTGTTGGAGAGGAGGTCCTGTGTGCGCACAGCTTTTCCTCTCCTCAGTGTTTCTATAGCAGGAGAAAACTGTGCGAGCGCTCTGTGGCGGTGACACTGCCTGCCCTGCGTGTGGCAGTGTTTCCTGAGCCCTGACCTCGTTTCTCGTGCAGACGACATCACGCCCTCTTAATGCACCTGCTCCTGTCCCTCCAATCACGTGACCACTGCGGCAGGACAGGTCCACAGTCCACTGTCGCAGCTTTTTATTCTATATTAACCAAACGCTGAAAAATGTAAATATCATGAGCTTTTGAAAATCTATCATGCGACGACTTGTTAAAAAGAGCTCCCCTGCGGGATTATATTTGATTATATTTCATCATATCGGTGAGCAGCAAATGCTGCGTTGAGCGTATCAAGGGTTAACAGTCATGCATTCAGGTGTGTGTGTTTATATGTGTTTATATACTTCAGTGCTGAAACGGTCTATTGCCTCATGGAGTGAAATAAAAACTTTTCTAAGATGGCAAAATTTGCCCCCACTGGCTGAAATTCAGGGCCGTTTCACCACGAATGGCAGAAAAAAACACATAATAACTTTCCAGCTTTTTAACAAAGAAGGAGGTTAGAATTATTATGTCAAAATCCTCAATAGTTGCTACTTCATTGTTGCCACTCCCAAATATTTTCTGTGACAAACACCCAGGCTTAAGGGTTGGAAATGAGGGAAAACTTTTATTTTTTCAAAGCAGAGCATGGTTATGCCCTCTGCCTTGTGATTTTGGAGGCATTTGAAGAATTCTGAGGTCTTTTTTACTAAAAATAATTTAATTATTCATAAAATTAATTACCATTAATTTTCCTGTTTATCTGTGGGTAAGGGAGGCCATACTTCATTTAATTTTCCTCCGGAATGTCAGCTTGCTTGTGTCTTGATGAGCCAGGAATTGTGGGTTTGCTGAAAGAATGTTGGTCTGCAACCGACTGGAATAGTATTTGGCCCCCCAAGCCTGTGGGCCCCTAAAATGTTCTCCCCCTTTCTCCTGAGTCTGGGTGTCACTGAAATGGTTCCTCATTTAATGTTAGCGCTCCTCTCCTCCAGCTGTAAGCCGCGCACGTAACGATGCGTTTGGTGACCTCTGACCCCGCTCTGCCCCCTCCTGTCCCCCAGCTGCCGGACGGAAGAGTCATTAAGGTGGGCGGGGAGAGGTTCGAGGCACCCGAGGCCCTGTTCCAGCCGCACCTCATCAACGTGGAGGGGGTGGGCGTGGCCGAGCTGCTCTTCAACACCATCCAGGCAGCAGACATCGACACCAGGTACAGCGTCCTGTCCGTGAATGTTCAAAATTTAGGGTGGCAGGTGAGGACTTGTTAATATTCATTAAGGAAACGCGACCGGATTGGTCGACAAAACGTTTTATGATTGACACTGTCGCTGCTGTCTTCCTGACATTTGTCAGTAATTCCAGAGTACTTCAGGTGAACCAATCAGGTAGCAGTACATAAGTTAATATTAATGAGTCTCTTCCCCTGCTACCCTACATTTTGGAAATTCCATTATTATACAGGGTCACATGACCACCCCCCTCTATGACAGCGAATTAATGTCCAGGTAGATGATGTTAAATCTTACTGAAGAACTGAATATAGTAGCCATCAGTGAAGATGAGCCTCACCTTTGACCTTTATAGATGTTGTTGCAAATATTTCTGCCATTTCTCTTGTAACACCACGTATTGACACATTTTTTAGATATTTGAATGTGTAGTGAAGCTGCTCCACCACATAAAGTTTAAGACCTGTTGGCTGAAGTACAAACTTATTCAAACTTAATTCCATTTCCCACAAATGCTGTGCTAATTGTTCAGTTAAATACACGGGACCTGGCTGTATTTAGGTTTGTGGGTGACTCTCTTGGTCATACTGCTGATGTTAAGCATTAACTAGCTAACCAAGTGAAACTTCTCTGCAGAAGGAACTTTATCATGCCTGAAATTGTAGTTATAGACCTTATCCAAAATTTAACCAGATGCACGCGCTTGCAGGACCCTCATACAAAATTTTCCTTCTGTACCCCTTTCTGTTCCAAAGATGATGGCCACTGTGGTCATTTCCTTATCATAGTGTTTTTAATCTTAAATTGGTTAACCCCTTAAACTGTACTTTTCACTTAGGTTTTCCCAGAAGTAGATTTAAAGTCAGAATAGGGATTTTTTCATTATGTAGGACAGTGTCAGATACCGTATTCTGTATCCGCTGGCTGCAGCGCTTCACTGAAGTTACATCACACTTATATTTAGAGAAATATTCAGACCCAGGATGCCATGTTTTTATGGCCACAGTATTACATCAAATAGAAAATATCTAGACCTTTTACATCATTTTATACACATTTCCCTGTAATACAGCAGGACATGCAGTATTTGGGATTATTGTAAATGCTAGTTGGGGGTCTCCTCTAGGATTTAAAATAGACCTGAAGTTCTACAGGTTTTGAATATAGCAGTTGCATTGGACGGACACATTTGTGGGTCTACAGGTAGTATGTGCTGAAATGGAGTTGCTGGGAGGGGTGTAGGTGCAGAGAGTGAGAAGGTGCCCCTTATTCTCCCTCACAGGGCCGAGTTTTACAAACACATCGTCCTCTCTGGGGGTTCCACCATGTACCCCGGCCTGCCCTCCCGTCTGGAGCGTGAGCTGAAGCAGCTGTACCTGGAGCGTGTGCTCAAGGGCGACGTGGACAAGCTGTCGGTGAGTGGAGAGCAGACCGGCCCTCTGAGCCAGTCAGTCTCATCCAGGAAGGGCTGGTTTGGGCACAGGCTTTCATTCCAACCAGTGCGTTACACGTCCGATTCTTAGACCCCAGCCCTGACGTGCGCGGATATTCTAAATGGATATTTTCTCCCTACATGACCTCGTTTTATAAAAATATCTGCTTACACAGGAGAACGTAAAAGCAGAAGTCAAGTATTCCTGGCCATTAGGTGGCGATAACGTCCACATTGAAAATGTTAAATACCAGAGAAGAACATCACGGAACGCAGCAGTAAGCTTGCACAAAATGAGAGGTGACATCGTTTTGTAAATACTGTGAATTACGTGTCCACTTGGATGCAGAGACTGGCAATTTTAAAAAATCCTCACTTTAGAGGGCGTTTTAAAGAAATCTCAGTTTTCATGACCTAAAATGCAGTTGGCATGTGGACGAGAGGCCGAAACACATGCAGAAAGCTATGTTTTCAAAAATAGCTCTGTACGTGTGGACATCGGGTGTGTAACAGCTGTTTGCATAAAAGCCTGGACCCACACCGGCCCTCTCTGGATGCAGCTGAGAGCCTCTGTTCTACAGGCTCTAGAAGATTCCTCAGGAGGCGCAGTCTTGTCTTAGAACTGTTGACCACCTTTTTATCTCTGCAAAGGGGGTTATATTTTACCTTTGGTTTGTGGGTAAATATGTTTGTTTGTTAACATTACAAGAAAAGTTATTGGCAGATTTTTATGAAATTTTCTCCTTGAGTGTGTCTTGGCACAACGTGGACGTGATTTCATTTTGGGTGAGATTCGGATCAAATTCGGGATCCAGGAATTTTTTTTTTTTTTTTTATATGACCACTCCACCGGTCGGGTGTATATTGCGATTGCCCCTGTCTGTCAGTTGGTCTGTCCGACGCTCTGTCCACTATTTATTGCTCTCACTCCACAGACTAAAATTTTAGTTGGATTCTTTTCATTTTTGTTTTGTGGCTCTAAGGTGATATGGAGAGGATCCTAGATTTTGGTGGTGACTGGAAAAGTTTTAGTCGGATGCCACGTCATCGACAAGGCCATGTGGGCGTATAATCACGCTTGGCGTGGCTATCTTTAATTCACTGGTATGGTGGTACATAATAACGGTACTTGTATGTGTCCCAGACGTGGGGGAGTGTGTGGCCCTGATGGAGGTATGCGCTCTCTGTCACTCTTATCTATTCATTTATTTATTGAACCAGACTTGTTGTAAAATAATGAGCGACAGGCACTTGTGGCGACCCCATATTTGGAAGCCTTCCCTTCATTGCAATGTTGTTGGAATAAAGAAGGTGTCTGGATGAGTCCTATCAGTCAGGGAGGTGCTCTTTTAATGGAACCAGTAAGTGAGTGTTTTGGAACATATATCCACTGTGCCAGGTGGGGTGATATCCACTAGGTGGCGACAGATCCACATTAGTAGCTTCACTAAGGCCTGCTCTGGAATGACTCCAGTCTGGAGAGGCTGTATGCTAACGCTAACGGAGCTAGAGTAGGATAGACACGGCTCGATGTTTCACCTTTGCCCTCTGACCTGGATGTCTCTTCAGTCCGGCATTTAGTTCTACGTTTTTACAGGATCAACTACAAATTCAGGTCTGGGTCAGGAGATAATTTGTCTATGTTGTGGTTGCAGTTAAGGTGAGTTAAATGTGTGCAGCAGTCATTGCCTAGCCAGCGTGTCGCCAGAATCTTCTCTTGGGGGTCTTAAAAGTGATGCATGGCTGTTTAAATTCAGAGTTGCTCAACAGTTGAACAATTCGGATTTTGTTTGAGTCAGGAAGGGCATTTCAGAAAAACTTTACCCCTTTTGCTTAGGTCTTTTCTTTCCTGGGTAGAGCCTTCCCCTGATACTTCTCTTTTCAACACTAGCCTAAAATTATGCATCCAAAATACGACGGGCACCAATCTTGATGCTTTTTTGACTCCTGGCGTAATCCTTTTCTGTCTGGACAGTTTACCCCTACTCAGCCACTGGCTCATCGCTTCGGAGTTTGTTTTAAAATGGCTGAAACTACACTAGACATTACTGAAGCAAAGTAGCGGAAGTTGAAGCCATGTGGTAGTGTTTCTCTCATGCAAAAGATGTATTGAGTGGATACAGATGCTTGTGAATTTGTCTGGAGGATTTGGAAACACCGTGTAGCTACAGCAACAATGCTGTGCAAATCCTGGTTTGAATCTAATGACCGTTCCTGCAGAAATTAGATCATTTCCGAGCATGTCAAGGTGAGTTTCGAAAAAGGCCATTCTGTCGCTTCGCAAGGACACTTGGTAGCCAAATGAAGTCAAGGGTGTTGATGTAGAGTACAATATATCATGCTCCATATGCACATAGAGGATGTCATTGGCTCTCTCTTTTCTACCTGTGTGCCATCACCCTCCATAGATATCTAGTTATTTGATGCCCGTCACTGTTAACCCATAGAATGCTGAGTACATTTTCAAGGAAATAAAATGTAATTATTCTGAGCTGTTAAATCTATTGTGTCCCGCTCCCGCGGGAGCTCTTTTAAACAAGTTGCCACATGATAGGTTTTCAACAGCATTTGATTTTGATATCTTACATAGTGTTCTAAGGGTTAATGATGCGTTTATGATGGTATGACATTGTCTGTCTGTCTGTCTGTCTGTCTGCCCTTCTGTAGTTTTCTTGCTAACACGACTAGTCCTAGAGTTGTTGTGGCTTGTTTCCAAATTAAAGTCACATACTTGTATATGGGTGAAGGTGCCCATATATGCGTTTTTGAGGACTTAAAGAAGCTGTGTCACAATTACTGTGCATGCTCGTAAGTTACATCCCAAGAAGGCAATTGTGCTCGACTGCAAGTCATAATCTGATTCCATCCTTGCCACTCTGTCTTTGTTTTTGCATTGTATCTATGTATTTTAGTTACTAGGGCATTGTGCCTTTTATATTAAGGAGTTTTGTTTGGACATTCGAAGATTCAAAGCGCTATTTTTGCGCTATAGCCGGAGGAGATGAAAAATGTAAGCTTGTTTTCCAACCTAAATAAACATCATAGATGAAGAATATCTCTTCCTCATGGATATCTGCATTGCTAGCACCATAGCATTGCTAGGATAGCTACATAGCTAACGCTGTCTAGCAATTCGGCTAGTTGTCTGATGATTTTCTATAAATTAATAAAGAGAACATTTAGCTAGCTGGCTAGCAAACTTCGGTAAAAAAGTTCCATGTAAATTAAAAGGTTTTTATGGATATTTGTGTAGCAAACCACATAGTATAGCCGCGATAGTCACGTGGGGAACGTTAGCTAGTAATTCAGCTAATTATCTGGTGATGCTATTTAAATGAAGTGAGTTAAGTAGCTAGTTACTTAGCTAACAAAATTTGTATGTGAAATGAAAGGTTATTATGGAGATCTGCATTTGTCTACTACTTTAACTTAATATTTGGTAGCAGCTTCCAAATCATTCACAAAGTAAACTGCATGCTTCCGGTCGGGCAGGCTGCCAGTCATTGTAACGCGAACACGCCCATAAGTGACAGCTATAAGTGTCAAGTTTTCAAAGTTCTGAGCATGCGCAGTCATCGTGACATAGACCCTTTAAGCTCATGTTTATTACTGCATTTATTAAGGTCTGTTGACAGAATGCTTTTTTCATACTCCTCCTTCATCCGCATGTTGAATGCACTCTGTAATTTCACATATTAGAATAATTTTTCAACAATGTACTCCACTCCTGTTTATTAGCTTATTGATAATAATACTTAAAAATATAATGATAATAATTATGATTATTATTATTATTTTTTTTTTAATTCTTATTTTTACACACATTTTGTGAAAGTATTTGGATGCCTCCTGATGTGCGCGTGTGTTTGCGCGTGTTTGTGAATCACAGAAATTTAAAATCCGGATTGAGGACCCCCCTCGGCGTAAGCACATGGTGTTCCTGGGCGGAGCTGTGCTGGCTGACATCATGAAGGACAAGGACAACTTCTGGCTGACGCGGGAGGAGTACCAGGAGAAGGGCATGCGTGTGCTGGAGAAACTGGGCGTCACTGTTAGATAAACCCCACCCGCCACCCGCCAGTCCAGTCCCTCAGTCTCTCTCTGCTTCCTGCCTCCTGTAACAGTCCCTTTGTCTCTTTTCCAATGCTTCCTGTTTCCTGTTCCAATCCTTCAGTCTCTCTTTGCTGTTTCCTGTTCCAATTCCTCTCTCTCTCTCTCATGGTTTCCTGTTCCCTGTTCCAATTCCTTTGTTAGTCTCCATTTCCTATTTAATCCCTCGGTGTCTCACTGTTTCCTGTTCCAATCCCTCGGTGTCTCACTGTTTCCTGTTCCAAACCCTCTGTCTGTCTCACACTGTCTCCTGTTCTAGTCCCTCTCCCTTTTTCCCTTTGCTTCCTGTTTCAATCCCTCTGCCTCTCTTACTTTCTTCTTCCTGTTCCGACCTCTTTGTCTCTCCCATTGCATCCTGCTTCAACCCCTCTGTCACTCTGTCACTACCTCCTGCTTCCTGTTTAAACCCCTCTGTTACTCTGTCACTACCTCCTGCTTCCTGTTTAAACCCATCTGTCTCTGTCCCTCTGCCTGCTGAATCTCTCGTCCACAGGGCGGGGCGGGGGCGGGGAGAGGTGTGGATTGGCGGGGTTGAGTGACGGTTCGTATGAGGTGGATGGGTGGAGCCCCTCACATGTGGTGTTTTTTCAGAATACATTCTCTTTCATGCCTTTGACTGGCACTGAATATTTGGCCCTGGAGACTTTGGATTGGCACAGTTGTTGTTCGTGTAGAGACAGGCCAGGGCCTGCGTGTGTGTATGAGCCCTGTTCAGGCCCTGCTTCCGCAAGCTGCTTCTCATCAGTGTTTGACCCCATCTCTCCAGTCTCTCCCTCGCCCCTTATCCACGCGTCTGTCAGCTCTCCGTACCTGGGGCAGTGGCAGGTGTGCTGCTGTCCATCTGCGGTGCTCAAAGTGTTTTGGGCTGGTTTCAGGCCCCCAATCAGCCTTGCTGACATGAAATCCTTGGAAAGTGTCCCTACCTTCTGCCATTCCCTTCCAGAACCTTCCAGAAACAAAGTGAAAGTATTCACCAGTACCACAGAGGATGTTTTTTTTTTTTTTTTTTTTTTTTTTTAATTTTATTAAATTGTCCTATATTCTCTCTATTTTGGGGAAAATTACTGGGGTGTGCTTTCTTTCTTTGGCTTTTTTTTTTTTTTTTTAATTTTCCATATGTATATGACTTCTTCAGTGCTTTATTTCTGTATCTCTGGTGTAGAGCGAAAGAATGTGTCACGTCACTTTATATCATCACCCTCCGATGCAGACCTTCGTACTTCTCTGTTTGGGAAGAGTTGTGAGACGGTGACAGGACTGTCATGACCTCTAGTCTATCGGTTTAATTTCTTCAGGTGTCTGGGGGAAATGAAATGATTGTAATTTAATAAGAACTTGGTGTCGTGTGACTTGGAGATATTTTAAAAGCTGGTATTTAAGTTTACCTTTTAGCTCTCATGTATATTGGAGGCACTTCATAATCAGTACTTATATATATTTTTTCCGTAAACGTTCCACATCCAGTGTCATGCACAGCTATAGCTGGATCTATTTGTTTTTTGTTGTTCCCTTTGTTTTTGTTTATAACATATTTGCCTAATGCTGATTTAAATAAAGCAAAGTGATTTCTAAAGACTGGTTTTCTTTCCTGTCTGTGGGAATGGACTGAAGGCATCTGAACTTTGCAAAAATTCATTACAGGTGACTGATTAGTTATCGCATTCGGGGACTGATTGTGGGGACGACGGTAACCGAATTGGCTGGGTAGGGTTTAGCTCCTTATCCATGCTATATCACTATATCCATCTGCTAGCCTGTTCAACATGGTAACTGAGCCCCTTTAACACTGCTGTGAGTGGAGCCCCACCTTTCAGGATATTATAAGTTTTGCTTTGGCCTTTTATTTTGGAAAAAAAAATGTGACATAATATGCCATCCCTAAATGACAGCACAATAAGTGTGATTTTATTTTATTTTACCATGACACCCTCTGATCTTGAGTCATTTTCACTTCACAAGCTGATTTATAAAAAAAAAAAAAAATTTTCTGCTGAACATAAAAGTAGACTCACCATAAAGGGGTCACATGGCCAGCATCTAAGCTTATCGGTATCCTGTAGTGTTGAAGTTCAATTAATATTGAGGAGCCTTATTGTGTAGTAGGGTCACATTCTGCATACTACCCACCACCAATTCCAGCCTATACTGTTGGCCCAATGATTCATAATGAGAAATACTGACCGTACATGTACTTGTCACCGTAGAAATGAAACTTCATCAGGCCAGACGTTTTTTGCATTTTCAGGTTACCTGAGTTTGATCATGTCCCGACTCGTGCCATGGTTCTTGGCTGGTAGGAGTTGAACCTCAATGAGTCTTCTAGAGGTGTTTACCATCTGCTTGCCATTCAGAGATGTTCTCCTGCACTCCGCTCTTGTAAATCCCAGGAGAGCAGGGGTTTCTGTGATTCTGTATCCCAGACTCTTCTATTACTAACAATCATGTCATGGTCCTAGGTTGTTTCGGTCATGCTGCTCGCCCATTCAGTTATTTGCTTTAGCAAATAAGCATCCTCACCATGTTGCCCTCATTGCAGAGTTGCACTCATTCACAGTTCAGAGCAGAAGTTGGCAACGAGGGCTGTATCTGTCCCTGGTTTTCACACCAACTTCTGGCCTTTAATAAGTTAATTGTCTTAATTAGCCCAGCCATTTGTGAAATCAGTCATTTCTGCTGCATTTCTCTAAATTATCATGAATGACCAGCGAAGACTGTTCTCGTCTCCCTGCATGAAACTTTTTTTTTTTTTTAGATCTAATGTTTGTGCAAATCTATATTTGTGTGTCCAACCAATTGGCTCAATTAGTCAGGGTAACTGATAGAAATAAAAACTTGCACGCACACACACACACACACACACACACACACACACACACCAGCCCTCCCAGATCAGAATTGCCCACCCCTGCATTAGAGGAAATGGCTGTTGCATTAATTAGCAGGTGTACCTTCTAAAGTGACCAGTAAGAATATGTACAGTGCTGTGAAAAAAGTATTCACACCCTGCCTGATTTATTTTATTTTTGCTTATTTTTCATATTTAAATGTTAAGACCATCCAACTGATTTTGGTATAAGACAAAGACAATATGTGTAAACATGTAATTGAGCTTTTAAATGATCATTTTATTATTGAGGGTAAAGATTCATTCCAAACCTGTATCACTCATATGAAGAAACACTCCCCCCCTCCCCCATTCCCACCACTGACTGCAAAAATTGCAATAAAGCTTTTTTGATGACTGGAAATGAGTCTTACATCTCTGTGGAGGAATTATGGCTTAATCTTCTGAGTTGTTTTTATTTTTCCATATTGGAAGGTTGTCGAGCATTAATTGTCTGTTTAAAGTCATGCCACAGCATCTCAATCAGAGTCAGGCCTTTGACCAACCACTCCAAAATCTTCATTTTGTTTCTTTTGAGTCATTCAGAGGTTGGTTTTCTTGTGTGATTATGATTATTGTCCTGCAGCATAACCCAACTGTGCTTGAGCTTTAGGTCACAAACTGATGGCTGGACATTGTCCTTCAGGATCTTTTGGTGGAGAATTCATGATTCCATCAATAATGACGAGTTGCCCAGGTCCCGAAGCAGCAAAGCAGCTCCAGACCGTCACAATACCACCACCATGTCTGACTGTTGGTGTGATGTTCTTAATGTGGAATGCTGAGTTTGCCTTACAAGGGACCCATGCCTTCTGAAAAGTTACGCTTATCTGTCCACAGATTATTATCCCATCAGTCGTGGACAGTGTTGGGGGTAACCCATTACAAAGTAACTAATTACTGTCATCAGATTACATTTATCAGTAACGCAGTAATGTAACGCATGACTTTGATAACCTAAGTAATCGCCTTAGTTACTAACAAATAACTTATCTAGTTACTTGCATTACTTTAAATTCTTTAACTATCGGCAGGACGGGAGGCCAGAAAAACGTCTTCTTCTTCCTTTTGAGTATATTGGCTATTGAGACCGAGGACAGATCAACAAATCAAACGTCCTTTTTCTTTTTCATGCGTGTTTATGCCAGTACTGTAGCCTTGTACTTGACACACTTTTCTGTGAGGTGCTGTTTGGGCTGATTTTTACAACTTCACTGTTGGCTCTGCTGTATTTCAGAGCATGAAAGAGAGATCTTGTGTGTGCCTTCCTTACTAGAGTAAAGATTTGTGCTGATCAAGGCATATGCCAGGTTTTAACATGATATGGTTAGTTAAGTAAGTTATGGTGAATTTCAGAGGATGGTGCTGAGTAATCCAAAAGTAATGTAACAAGTAGTGTAACTATTTACTTTCAGCAGTGAGTATTAAGTGAAGTAAGGGATAAATTCTTTAAAAAGTAGCTAGTAATGTGAAATGCATTACTGTTTTAGAGTAACTACCACAACACTGGTCATGGAGGTCATCAGATACTTCTCGGAAAACGTGAAACAAGCCTTTATGTTCTTTTTTGGATTGCAGTCGTTTTTTCCTTACAGCCCTCCCAAGGATGCCATTTTTGCTCAGTCTTTTTTATTGTGAAATTGTGAACTCTGACCTTGACTGAGACTAGTGAGGACGGCATTTCTTTACATATGTGTCTGGGTTCTTTGGTGACCTCCTGGATGAGTCATCAATCCATTCGTGAAGGAATTTTGGTTGGACAGTCAGCCAGTCCTGAGATAGTTCACCACTGTTCCAAGTTTTCTGCATTTGTAGATGATGGCTCTCACCATGGTTCACTGGGGTCCCACAGCCTCAAAATGGCCTTTTAACCCTTTCCAGGCTAGTAAATATCAACTGCTTTGTTTCTCATCTGTTCCCTCAATTTCTTTAAATTGCAGCATCATGTGCTGATTTTTGCCTGTTTCACATTGTCAGGCAAGTTCTATTTACTTATGTGATGTTTGGATTAAACAGGGCTATCAGTAGTCATACCTGGGTATGTTTAGTGAAATTGAGCTCAATTATCAAATTAATTTGTTTAATTGGTTGATTTAGTAACTAAAGGGGCAATTACTTTCTCTGCATAGGGCCAGGTAGGGTTAGATAGTTTTTAACTTCAAAAAATGAAATCCTCATTTAAAAACTACATTCTACGTTTACCCGCATTACCATTGTCAATTATTAAAATCAGTTCTATGCTCTAAAATATCTGAGTGTGGCAACAAATATGCAAAAATAGAAGAAATTAGGAAGGGCAAGTACTTTTTCACAGCGCTGTACTTTGGTGTGATTTGCCAGATGACATAGCGATACACAATCAGTTTCAGCAGAACTCAAACCCAGGTCTGTCCTCCCCGCCCCATCACACACTGTGGGAAAGCTGTTCTCTGGTCTCCATCGGTGTGTCCGGACTTTCGGTTATCTGCTTACAATAACATCCTGAGATGCGTGTCACAGTGTTCTCTCCGAGGGGAAATGGAACAGAAAATAAGAATGAGCCTCGGTCCGGGACAGGATGAGACGTGATGGGAAGGTGGGGGCCATTTTGGCTCCACATCAATTGTTGATCCCAGGATGAGGAAGAACTGGAACTCTCAGCCAGTAACTGGTGGATGGTATGGGAGGAAGGACATGAAGATTTTAGAGTGAAGTTGACAGGTTCTCGCAGTCTGAATACTTGATCCTAAAATTGGGGGGGGGGGTTAGTCAATCCACTCGCCCACATCTTAAACACAGCCTCCTACCTGTCTGGAAAACAGCTCTTGAAGTGACACAGAAAAATACCGACATTACGTTGTCACTCACAGAGCACCAGATGATGGCGTGTTTATTCCTGTAGCTCTTTTGGTGTATGCGTCAGTTTATCTGCGGTACTCACATCACATCTAGGCCTTCAGAAGCAGGTCTTAGATGCACAGAGCACTACTATGGATTGCCAGTGTGGACACAGGCCACGTTGTCCATCAAAACACTGTTTCCAGATCCAGACCCTTGAAGCTGTGGAGCTTCACTCTGTGAATTGCAAAAGTGACAAAAACACTGAAACTGAATTTCCTTCAGACAGAGATGCTTCCTGAAAAGATTAGGAGGCAAAGGAGACCAAGTCAGGAAGTGTTTGCCATAACACACTGTCCCCACCTGAGTATGTTTTATGTTGCCATCCTACCGCAGTGTTTCTGATAGAATTCACTAATCTTTCAACATTCTCAGAGCATTCAGCTCTATTAATAAGTAAACAGAAAGAACGGAGCATCTAGTTTTAGATACAATAATGCATTTCATTCTAGCTTCATTCTTTCATCTTTTATGAACGTGTTGACCTGCTGCTTTGTTTTTAAGGTTTCTGCGTGCATCAGCAAGATTCATGGGAACTAGAGAAAAAGTCATTCGAACTTATCCAAGAAATGGATGTAATTTCCTTCTTTACATGTTTGTGAGGTGCATAAAGATTGGTAGAAGCATGCCGTATGTCATGTTATTGGAGAAAAACAGGCTATTTTGGGTTGGCATGGACATTGAAGACCACCTTGTATATAGTGTATGCATGCACACATGCACGCTTGTGCAGTTATTACAACAGAGAAACATTTTCTCTTATTTCATTAAAGTGCAGACTGCTCTAATTTGAGCACACTATAGATCAGAGTAGGCATCAACTCCTTTCACAAGCAGAATTTTCTATTTTAAGGGACTGCAAGTAATCTTGAAATTGTCTTGTTCTGCTTTCGGTCACAAAACCCTTTGCATTCAATGACTGACGGAAGTCTGCAACTCATACATATCACCAGATATGGAGAATCTGGTTGTGAGAGTAAGGGCCCAATTTCCTCTATCGTGCAATACACACAAGGACAATCACAATCTCTTCTGCAATGTCAATGGGAGTGGTTCTTCACATGCATACATTATGTGATAGCTGCAAGAGAGCGTGATGAAAGAGAGGCAATTTATCAACTAGAATACAGATACTGCAGCCCAATGTCAATTCTCTGGAGCACTCACAAGAGGACATTCATAATTCACTTTTTTGTCTGTCATTATCAAGAGGCTCGCTTTCATTGTGCGGACATTAATGAATTGTTTCATTAATTACATAATTACCCCGCCCAAAGGGCAAGGGGTATTCTTATTGGTGACATTTGTTTATGTCTGTCAGCAGTGAAGCGCAAAAACGGTTTTATGGAATTAAACACGATTTTCAGGAAATGTGCTCAATCGTCCAAGGCAGGGGTCACCAACTCTGTTCCTGGAGGGCTACCATCCTTAAGGTTTCTACTCCAACCCTAATTCAACACACCTGACTCAGCTCATTAGCTACTTAACAAGATCACAAGCTGGGCAATTAAGTAGCTAATTACTTGAATAAGATGTGTTGAATTAGGGTTGGAGTAGAAACCTACAGGATGGTAGCCCTCCAGGAACAGAGTTGGTGACCCCTGGTCCAAGGATTACTAGAGTAAATTTTGGATATAACTGGGTCAAGGTCACTGAAAGACCAAAATTCGTTTAAAACATCTTCCTGAGGCGGGCTAGGTTTTGCCTTAGCACCACTTGTTTACTGTATTAATAAAAATCTTTGGTGAATTTATGTGTTTAAAAAAAGGACAAATGTGCACAAGGGAGCAACGAACAGATCATAGATACTACATGTTAATTTTCATGGTAGTACACACTGTATTAGCCAGTATGTGATGATAACCATGGTGTGTACGACATTGTCACACGATCATGAAGTTAATGAAACCAATGGGTTTCGTTGGGAAACAAAACCAATGGGTTTTGTCGTTTCGTCGTTCGTGGTTCCCACTATGTAAGTTAGCATCCGTGCTTTGACATACAAGCTCATAGAGCAAGAATTTCCCTCTGATTGATAACCAATGAGATCGCTTGCATTTGTTAATATCCAATCCGTACCAAATTGGGGGAAGTCCCGCCTTCTCACCGACAGGCCACATCCAACTAGGGAGGGTATTTTCTTTTTCATTTTGTTAGGAAAAGCGCGTGGGACCTCGAAATCGAAAATGCAAAGCCAGGCACGGCAGTCTCTCATGAAAATGAAAAAGAAAAGTGGCGAACTACGTTAGAGATTTAATTATGAGACAGATATCGCATCTGATTCTTGAAAAAGAAAAAGCATTTCCGAGAATGTATTTGCTTTATGAGATTAGCGTTTTCGATTTCGTTTTGTTAGTGATATTGTGGGACACTTCTTGCAAATGAAAACAGTGCCTACAAGGACTTGAAAATGCAAACGCAAAGTGGAGTATTACTTTAGCATTTTTGTGATGATACAAATTACCCGTGTGCTCCTCGAAAACAAAAAAACATTTCCGAGAATGTATCTGCTTTATAAGATTAGCGTTTTCATTTTTGTTTTGTTAGTGAAATTGCGGGGCACTTCTCGAAAATGCAAACGCAAATGAGGAATGTATTTGAATTTTCCATTTTTTTATAAAAATTGAATACATGGACTTGAAAATGAAAACGCGAAGTGGAGGATTACACTTGCATTTTCATTATGATACAAATAATGCTCTTGTATCTTGAAAATGAAAATTTTTCTGACATTGCATTTTCATTTCAATTTTGTAAACTATATGCTTCCATACATGACAGGTTTGAATGGCAGAAATAGATGGATGCTTACAAATAAAATTAAGCTGACCATACAAACATTAAATTAATGTGGCTCACAAGAGTCACACACAGACCGGCTCATGTTTTAGAAAGATAACTAAAATTGCTTGGCGCAACCTCTTTTAAATTACATTCCTATCAGTGTCATGTAATTTGGTTTCAAGGAAACCAGCCCAAAAAACGATGCTCTCAGTATTCATCTCCCCACCAAGTTGCATGTAGCGCTGGCAGAAAAATACCACTTGGTCCTTGTGGCTGAAGGAAACTGGGAGTACATGAAGCTATCAGTCTGAGCCAATTGTCAGACATACAGTTGCGTTACAAAATACCAGTGCAACTTCAATAACCTGATGAACCACTGTTTGTGGTAACAGTGATATTTCTGCAAGGCAAATAATTTACTTGTAGATGTAATAGTGTAATAGAAAGACAACAGACCCAACTGTCATGACATGCATGCTGCTTGTTCTGAGAAATTGACTCATTCATTGAAAGGGGCATTAAAAATAATAGCAACGTGGAGTTTAAATAAAGAATTAATTCCTTCTGTGAAGAAACAAGTGTAATCAATTGTCCTTTGTTAACGAAGAATGGAAGCAAATTTCACACATTGTTCACACAGTTATAAAATATATCCCCTTCTGAATTGCGAAGTGCAAATTAATTGGATAAAGCTGCTTGTCAATTGAATGAGCTGAATGAAGTGCAAATAGCCGTGCCAAATGATGGACGTTTTATATAACCGCCCATAGCCATGTTTCATTAATTTCCTTGACTTGTATGATGCAACTAATGTGAGTGTATCATCAACACAGCTGTAACTGTGTTGGACAAGCCTTGTAATTCACCTTTGAGAATCTCTGATCCATCATCAAGTTAAGGCTGCAGCAAAAGGACTGCACTACAAACGCCAAAGTCATGGATGCAACTGCCCAGGTGCGACACGACAAAGAAATCGAGGCAAACCTGCAAAAACCTGGTCAGCTCCATGCCAAAACGGTTGGAACAGCCTATCAAGAACCGAGGAGGACACATCTCTCGAGCGCTGAATGTAGATGCTATTAAAGTAATAAAAAGCCTGAAAACCTTTGTTGTTTGGTTTTCCCACTCTAGCCCACTTTATCCAATTAATTTGCACAAGACTAACATTGTTTGGGGGAACAATATAATTTGATTAAAAGGTTGATTGCGGAGGGGAAAATGTATAAGGAGGTGCAGCAAATTATAGGATGCTCAACTGAAATGATCTCAAATGCTTTAAAATGGCAACAAAAACATGAAATGCGCAAGGAAACAAGCAGCTACTGTTAAAACGGATCAAAGAATAGTCAGAATGGCAAAGATTCAGCCCATCGTCATCTCCAGAAAAATAAAAATGACATAAAATTACCTGTAAATGCTGTTAGTCAGATGTTTGATCGAAGCTATCAGCAAGAAGCCCCCAAAAGCACCATTGTTGAAGAAACGGCATGTGCAGAATTGGTTAAAACACATCGATTGGCCCAAAGAGAAATTCTGCGGACTGATGAGATTAACATTGTTCTTTTCGGGTCTAGTGTTCGTCGACAGTATGTCAGACGACCCCCGGGTACTGATTTCGAGCCACAGTACACTGTGAAGACAGTGAAGCATGGTGGTCCAAAAATCATGGTATGGGGATGTTTTTCATACTATGTTGTTGGGCCTATTTATGGTATACAAGGGATAATGGATCAGTTTGGATACATTAAAATACTTGAGGAGATTATGTTGCCATATGCCAAAGAGGAAATGCCCCTGAAATGTACGTTTCAACAAGACAATGACCCCAAACACACGAGTAAGCGAGCAACATCTTGGTTCCAGACAAACAGGATTGAGGTAATGGGAGTGGCCAGCGCAATCCCCTGACCACAACCCCATTGAAAACTTGTGGGGGGAAATTAAAAATGCAGTTTCTGAAGCAAAACCCAAAAAATTCACAGGAACTGTGGGATGTTGTTTGTTCATCCTGGGTGCCAGAAGTTGGCTGACTAGATGCAACGCAGATGTGCAACAGTTATCAGAAACAATGGTTGTGCAACTAAATATTAGTTCAGTAATTCAAAGTGAAGCTAAATCTTGAGATAAATTTAGTATTTGAGTTTGAAGAGAAAATTGTGGACACTGCTATTTTTAGTTTAATATTCCTCTTCTTTGCTTCTGGTATGACTTGCTCAAATTTTTTAATGCTTTGATTTGGAATTGAATGTGTAATGTTTCCACAACATTTGAAATATGGAACTGAAGGGTATTAAAAAATATTTGCACTTTATTCACATTTTTAACATAGTTCAGCTATTTCTTAACATAACTGTTGACCTAGCTTGTGCAAAAAAAAAAAAAAAAAAACTGGGCCCTTAATATTCCACATTGAGTCAAAATCCAGTTGAGTTTCACTTTGTGGCAAACTGAGGTTTTGAGTATTCTGCCATCATGTCCTTGCAGACAGCTAGCATCATGATTCATTGGACAGTGACATCTTTTTATTTTGGTTCTGTACTCTTATAATGTCCGAGTTTGATTGAATACAACAATAAATCCCCTCCAGAGATGACAGCGCCTTCTGTGCATGTCCTAACTATAGGATGCTCCTAACTATAGGATGGGTCAAATGCAGAGGACAAATTACCCCACGGGGTTCAATAAAGTATATCTTATCTTATCTATCTGTCCCCTCCCCCCACCCCAATTTTTAGGCATATCAAAAAATATTCAGTTTTAAGACTGTAGAGTAATCATTTTTAACATTGGGTCGCAAATTCTGTCCATACAATGACATCTTGAGGACTGAGACCATAGCCATAGCTGGGTATCTTCCCTGGTGATGCGTTGCCAGGCCTGCACTGCAGCCATCTCCAGTTGGCGCTTGTTTAGAGTATGTTTTGCCTTCCGTGACCGACTCAGCCAGCAGCACCAAAATAACAAAAAAAAAAGTGTCACAGCCCAATGTGGCGTGAAATGTGGCGCTCAGTGCTCACCTGCGGTAGGGTGAAGCTGAATGCAAGAAACAGCTCAGTCTCCACAGTCAAGGTTAATCATTATCAATGCTGAACGTATGCTCGTAAATAATAACACTAATTTGCCGTTTGTGATGATTCAATGATGCACGATATATCGCTTCCCAAAATAAGCATAGCTTCTGTCCTCTTTGGGCGCGTTTGTCCACATGATCAGGTGAAACCTGAAATTAGTTCTGCTTCAGTTAAGACATGGTTCTCAAAAATTAGACGAGGACGGCCTTGCGTTTCAGAAGAATACAGAAAATTGCCTAGCCCGGCCTCAGTAAAATTACAGTCATTCTCTATTGGCGCCGTCTCATTTATATGGAAACTGCTCCTGAAGAATAAGTACGCCCACCAGCTCCAACTCTGTGCCCGGTATCGTGAAGCCCCAGCAGTAAATGACCAATTAGTCTTTGTAGCTGGTGGACAAGCAGAATTGACATAGTGATGTGACTGTACGTGTGCAGTCAGGAAAATTAGGCCCCAAATGTTTTTGCCTTGGGAAAAAGTGCTGGGGCAATTCTGAATTACATTAAAGCAGCAGACTCACCTTGCCAGAGAACGTTAACGGACGTCCGACAGATAGAAACTTTGCAAAAGATGTTATCAGGTGGTGAGTTGTCGTCTGTTGCTGCTCGAGGCTCAAAATGCAAAAAACTTTCCGCTGGATTGAACAGACCTCGCCTGACAAGGAACGCATTCGCTAAACGAGAAACTGATGAGAAACACATGAAACGGAGACGAACGGATTGAAAATTTTGCTCTCCATCAGACGTCCTTTAATACTATCCGGCAAGGTGTGACCGCTGCTTAACCCTGCTGAAAAAAGTCAGAGAAACCATTAGACATATTCTATTGATTTCTAATGGTTCCTGGTGGTTTTGAAATGGTTTCTAATGCCTACTCATGTTTTCCTAATGGTTCGGTTTGTTTTTCTAATGGGATTCTATTATCTCCCACACAAATCTACAGGACTTTAACTGGTCCCTACTAATGGTTCCTACGGAAGTCTTAATGGTTCTTACAGGTGTTTCTATACCAGTCTAATGGTCACTGTACAGTGGTCTAGTGGTCACTACACGGTGTAGTGGTCTCTAATGGTTCCTAATGTGATGGAGGAACACAGATGTTATAGCCTTCTTTGGCGATCACATCTGTGCAATTTCTAGTGGGTCCTTGTGTAGGTTATACAGTATGTTTGTAGATTGCTGTGTTCAGTGATTTCATTTAATACATTCCAAGATCACCTTTGGTCTTTTGCATTAAATTTGTGATGAAATCATATTTCGCCTTTTGTGATTAAATCAATGTTCATGACTCATCCATCCAAGAGGAGGGAAAAGAACACAACCTGGGCCCTGGTGTTCAAAACTCGATTATTTTAACAGTCGGTTAACTCCTAATGGCCGGTTAAATCCTTAACCGACCGTTAGCTAACCGAACGTTAAATATGCGTTGTTCAAAACATGGTTAGTCATGCCGTTAGCTAACGTCACCGTCAAAGTTAACAGCATGGTTAACGTCACTGGTTAGCATTCCTCTATCCCACAATTCCAAGTTTTGTTTACTTCCGTTTTATCAAAAAATGGAACCCCAAGGAAAAAGAGAAGCAGAAATTTCTCTGCTGACGAGGAAAATGTAATACAATTCATGGTGGAGGCAAACTGGTCCATGTTAACCGAAAAATCTATTTTTTTTTGCGCACATTCACACCCGAGGCAAATTCGCTTTTCAAGACTACTGCGGCTTCGGAGAAAGTCCGAACTCGCATGCCTGAAACTCGACCGAAGAATGACCTCTGCATGCAGATTACATAAATACAAAATCTTATAAAGTGTTTGGCAACATTATATTTTATGTCGGTCGTAATGAAAGTCGTCATATTTTGCTGTCAGCATAATATTATGTTTTAATATAAAGCTTATATGAATGCAAACATAATACTCTCTAATGTAGTTCAAGGATAAACACACAGAGAGGGGGACATCAAATTGTTGTAAATATTTTATGGGCGCTTCAGATGTGTATACTGTAAAAATGTCAAACCAAGATTTATGACTAAATTCATGGAATCAAATTAGGTGAAGGCCTAATGTTTTCTCAAACCAGGAAAACAGGAAAAAAAAGGAGAGTAAACATAGCCTATATTTACATTTTTTTAGTATTGATTGAGGAAATACCAGTTTCACTGATATCTTTGAATTAATATATTTCATAAATAACTTTAAATTATTAGGAAATAATTGGGCTATTTGTTTTATTATTGTCACATCTATTTTATTGCACACGTTAGCACTTTAAACTTTGTGGATACGATGGGAAATGGAAATCAGTCAATTATGGGATTTTAAGGCTGCTTCACATACATCTTATATTATGTTTTGCCAATATTTATTAATAAATTAGTTAAGTAAAATCAATTAAATTGTTTAATTCAGTGTGCAACCCCTGCTTGTTGGACGCTGCAAATCACCTTGCAAAATATTGCAAAGGTAAGCAATAGATGCTCTACCAAATCGATAGCGGGTATGTAACTCTTCATTAGAGTAATCTCCAATATCAAAGTCCAGTTCACGATACCCCCTATCCTTCCTTTGCTGAACTCGCATCATGAAAGCAGCGTTGGCAATGAACGCCATTTTGATAGTTAACCACACCGTTAAAAAGTTAGCGGTGGTCCTTAGGTGCGTTAACTTTAACGTCAAGTTAACACCCTGTTCAAGATAACAGAGTTTTGAACAACAAGATAACAGCTCTGTTAAAGTTAACAGTCGGTTAAGTGTACTAAATGGCTGGTTAAAAAATAACCGAGTTTTGAACAACCGGGCCCTGATGGTTTGATGGTTCGTGTTCTGAAAAAACTTAATTAAAATCACGAACTGCAATGAGTTGTCACACCCCATATATCCGGCTCCCAATTCGGAGGGGAAAATAACCGAATACATACACAATTACACATATGTATAGACATGTCTCTGGTTCCCAGTGTTAGGACTCTGTTATAATTTCTGTTGCAGCAGTAGGTTTCTCAGTATGTTTTTCTAATAGTTTTAGATCCTAATGGGACCAGTTTCCTAATGGTTTTAGCTCCTAATGGAACCAGTAGCTTTCTAATGGTATTACATTCTAATGGGACCAGTAGGTCTCTAATGGTTTTATATCCTAATGGGACCAGTAGGTTCCTAATGGTTTTACATCCTAATGGGACCAGTAGGTTCCTAAAAAAATGGTTTCAGATAAGCAGAGGTATAGAAACTTCATACACTTATATAAATGTGTGTACTGTGTAAGTATCTGACATCTTTTTTTAACAAATGTTAGGTAAAATATTATACCGGTACGTTATTTAATCTGCAAGTGTGCATTCAAAGTCAAAATTAGCACTCTTGAAGTAAAGTGCTGAGTGCTTATGGCCAAGCAAGGTAGCCTTCTGTCTCAATCAAGGTGGCATCCGTCTCCACTCTGCTGTCACATCGCCACCTCTCTCACCCAAGTGAGGGAGCGGCACTACGACCTGTAAGTATGTTTCTGGCTGGAGTGGTATGCAGCCACTAGCCAACGCTAACGTTTGGTTGCAAGTAACTGGCAAGCAACTGAAACTAGCACCTTGAAACACACATGTACATAGGAAGCTAATGTTTACAGTTGCTAAATCTCTTACGGTGAAGGGTGAACAGAGTTCAGAAGAGTTCTGGTACAAAGGCAGATTGCTAATGTTAGCTATCTAGCTTTGCAAGCGTGACTTAACTTTATTTTTGCTTCCTTTGTTAGAGCCGATAAAAGTTCAACGTGGTCCCAGATATCTCAGTAAACGTCGCACTGCAGAATTTGCATGCTGCTGAGTGTTTTCTTTTGTATGTTGTATTGCAGATAAACTCTTTGTGGTTTTGGTAGCCAAATTTTATTAAACAAGACCTGGCGACTGTCACAGCTTCCTCACCTGTCTGCCGCATTTACTTTTTGGATCGCATGTTAAGGGGGGGCAGGAGGAGAGGTGACAGCGGTCAAGTTAACGTTACTGGTCGCATTTGAATTTGGAAGTTTTACATCCAATCACAACAATGATGTCAAAAATAAATCAAACAATTCAAAGGCAAATTAGCGACGTGCCCGCAGCTGAGGTCTTGACCGGTCTTAGGGGAAAAAAAAATATCCCGAGTCCGCTTTATCCGAGACCAAGACAAGACCGAGTAAAAATGCAGTCGATTCCGAGAGGAGACTGAGACCTTCAAAAAATGGTCTCGACACCGGTCTTGAGACCAAGACTGGTCTCAAGTACTACAACACTACAAAAGCAGATAGTTGCTTTTATAACCCCATGTCAATCATTTTCAAATCCTACCTGCTGGTGGAGTGCGGAGCCTAACAGCAAAAATGTCAATCATGACCCAAATATTAGCAGACTGAACTGCGGTAAATCAAACTCCTTCTTCCAAGGCTGAGGAATAGACAGGGAATCACAGCAGACTTGAGCTCGTCCAAGAACCATATCTGTGCGCAATTTCTCATTTTAACATAACCTGACAAACTATTCTGTACTTACTGGCATTCTTGCGCCACATCCAGAGTTTTACCGCTGGAATATCCAGGACTTCTTCTTAAACCTTTTTAATAGTACAGGTCTTTTTTTTTGTTTTTACATTTTAAAAACACACTTTGTGCTGCCTTTACCTTTAGAACAAGGGACTTCTCACAAAGTGTTTTTGTGTTGTAGGTACGCACTTCCTGTCCTCACTTTAAACAATCAGGGTGTGTGGTTACTGCAGTACAGTACCCAATAATATCTATAACCCTTTAAAAAGAGAATCATGCTGCCATGTTTACCATAGTAACCTGTATTTGGGCTGAAGCACAGCTTCTCAGCTTTCAGGAACAGTTGGAATTTTTTCGCAAAACTTACCCCTTTCAATCATGACAGGAAGCTGGCATGCTGTCGGTTTAAATTGGTTAAAATTTTTCAATCTGACAGGAAGGGGTTTTCGATTCCCAGCTCCAGTCACAATAACGAGAAACATACAAGTACTTCCCAGTCAGCCCACGTCTCGAAGATTTTCATATAATTAATGTTGGGATATTTACAAACTACCAACCAGAACTACATCAATCACAAACATTAAAAATAAAAATAGAATGTACATCATACATTTGATATATATTCTTTTTTACTTTTTACAGAGGTAAAAATGCATATAGTAAAAAACAAACAAAAAAAAAACAAACTGAAACTGATGAACACAACAGAGCTTATTTACTCCTTTTTAAAGTATGTAAGGAGACAGATGGGCAGAATGCATCAGGCACTTTCTTTATAATAGTTAAATGTGTGCAGTAGCTTGATTGTGCACCCAAACTGAGAAAAACACTTTTGGTTAACTCTTTACCACAGATATAAAAATAAATAGGTTCTTCTCTAACCACTTGTGATGCCAGTATTGCAAATCAGACTGAGGGAGAGGTGAGACCTGGAGGGGGAGATCGACCGTGTATGAAACTGCGGTACCCTCAAAACCACAGACTGTATAAAAAGATGGATGAAGCAACCGTGACATCACCCATTGGTTTCAGCACACCATTTAGGAAGCCTCGATTTTGGCAATTTGAACAGCGCCATTTTTTCATTTTGAAACCGGATGTGATTCCTATTGGACGAGAGCGTGCATTGAGGATCCAGGGAGGAGCGAGGGGCGGATCTACAGGTGGTTCTGACCGTATCTGAGGAGGACCAGAGGATAGCCACGCCCCCAAAGCATATCTGGCTTTATCCTTTATTCTAGTCTATTTGCGACCATAATTTACAAAGATGAACATCATGATATATCGAAGGAGACTTAAAACTTGCAACAGATACCATAAAAAAATGTGGAAAATCATTACTGAAATAATAAATCAGGTGGGAAAGTAGGGTCATTTTCTCATAGACTTGTTAGCATTTAAGGTTAGGTGTAAGCCAAAATGAAAATTTCCGTAATTTTGAATAAAGACTGGATTTAAGTTTTCAGTGTTGATGGCTATGATGAAAAAAAGAATTTTTTATAGAATTTACGTAATTATGCTATTTGGGTCACATGATCCAAGATGGCCGACACCCAATATGTAGAAATACATAATTCCATTTTTCCCAAAAACCATTCCATGTACTGTATTGATTTGAATTTTTGTACACACTTTATGGACATCATATTGAAGGTTTTGAGCCAATGGTTTGGGAGATTTGACAACAAATAAAAATTTTAGGGGGTCTAGAAGGGGACCTCAAAATGCGGTCAGGCCTGAGGGCCTATGCTGAGGTGTCTAAGACACCCCAACATGGATATTACAGTTTTCTTTGGCTCAAAACATAGATCAGAGTGAGATCTACTCATACACAAAATTTCATGCAGATATCTTCACTCGTTCTCGAGATATCTGGATTTATGTGGCAGAAATTCCCTTACAGAGAAAATCCGTCTAGAAGTTAGATTAAGGTTTTTTGACCAAGTATCATCAATGCACCCACCAGATATTGTCAATGTTCAGTTATTATGCCTTCAAAAGCCACCAGGAATGTATTCTGAGAAGTGATATTGAGAAAAAAATGAAAAATGATATTTTTTCAAATTTTGGTGAATTTTAGGGTTACACCTAACCTTAAGTTCTTTCTGCAACCACCACCATCTAATGGCCATATAACAGAATGCAATTTTAACAGATTTCCGCATTGGCTTCATTTTTCAGACCTGGGTGCTGCGTCCATCTTTTTACAAAGTCTATGCTCGAAACATATCCTAAACATACTGTCGATTACCCACTGCGCACCTGAATATCAACCACTGCTTGCGACAGAAAGTTTAGCACACCAGAAAGTAGGTTGAACAGGCACTCCACACTACATGCTAGCCATGTGATGACAATGAATACAAAAGTCAATGGACAAAGTGCTAGTTAGCTTTTTTAGCCTTGGTCCATTGACACTGATGTGATCACAAGGTTAGCGTAAAGCATGGCGTGTCCCTTTAAGTGTGCAAAATGTTCTAGTTTACTTAAAATAAATGGATTATGCTCATATTTCTGTGGCTTGGCCAGTGAATTTGGGAATACACTTTTCAAAATGGGACGCATAACTCAGAGATGACAAGATGTGTCCAAGCACAGTCGGCAAGATAATTGACAATATTGATTTTGTGGCTGGACACCTTACGGCACATCCATCTAGCCGAACTATCTGACAGTGGTTCAGTGTGCGCAGAAGACCAAAGCATGGCAGCACACCATGGAAATGAACATAGCAAACAACTTTCATCCAGTGAACATCATTTTTGTAAAAAAAAAAAAAAGGGTACGAGAGTAAGCAGTTCCGGACATGGGCACTGACATGACCTAAGACCTCGTCAGAGTACAAGACCTCCACAGTGCCCCCCTCAGTCCTCACAGTGCCACTGCACCCAGAAACCCTCCCTCCGGCTCTCATCCAAATACACACACACCGAAAAAAAAGCTTGGGCCACTTTAGAGTAACCTGCACAATGTCCACAAGGTCTCATATTAGAGTTGTGCTTCTGAGGGGGAAATATTGTACATTTAATAAATGTAAGGTAATAGGGTAGCTTTCACTTGAGGCTGGTTGTGTTTCAATCAATCATATTGCAAGCATGTATACAAAATATATACATATACACACACAAGAAAAAAAAAAAAAAAAAATCAGTCCTGTACAATACAGCCTGTGTTTGTTAACAGTGTCACCCTGACAAACTCGCTGGACAACAGGCCACAGTTTTGTGACAGCATCGGCGGCAGCGGTGTTGGACAGGAAAGGGTTAAAGGCAACAATGTTCTCATTGGGCTGGGAGCAGCTGCGCAGGACACAGAGTAAAATAAATCTCAAATCACACCGTAATAAACAGAAAGATGATTGGACAACTCGAGCCTTCTAGTTGGGCGAAGCCGGTTGTTAAACTCCAGAGACAGCATATCGGAACAGACAGGCCACATACGCTGGCTGTCAGGTAATGTGTGATTGTACAACGCAAAATCATGTGATAATATCTTCTACAGGTATTTCTACTCATGAACACTGACTTTAATTCAATAACTGCCAACATGTTAAACCACCAAGCTAAACTTCAGCTTGTTCTACACCCAAGAAAAACAGCCGTTGGTGTGCATCTGAATGCTAAGAGCACCCACACAGATTCGTTAGCCAAATTACCAGGCCATTTTAATCAGGGCAGGTTCTAATAAAACAAAAAAAAAAAAAAACCCATCTGAATAGGAAATAAGGCTTAAAGTAGCACTGTCACAGGCTATTGAAGATTAAAGCGACACACTGTCTTAGGACAACCATCCTCTGGTGAGCACCACTCATATGCACTGATTACATGCATATCTGCTGCTTAACAATGAACCCAGCAAGCGGACAGTTTTCACAGTATTATAGTCAATTTGAAAATAACCGCACAACGTAAAAAAAATCCTTTATGGTCTTAATGGTTCTTATGTTTGCACACAGCACTGATGCTCTATACCTGAAACAATTTTAATTTCATTTAGAGGGTCGTCATTGCAGTTCTACTTTAGACAAGTGGAAGAAAGTAATGTTGAAATTCTTGTCCCATGGCTGTGCTTCTACTTTAAAAAAAATACTTCCACTTTACCCATTCCCTTTGGCTACCGTTTTGATTAAGAGAATAAATAAATAAAATGAAAGTAATCTTTGGACATGAAACGCTTGTGTGTTTGCACTATACAGACATGTAAATATTCATATATACATCCATTTATACCACGGCTTGGAGGGCAATACAAAACTGATTGGCTGAAGAATGTGTGTATGTCATATATACCATACTGCAAATCCATCGCACTTCAAACAATTTTGACTTGAGCACACTGGAGTTTGCAAACTGCATTTCTCAGACGGGAGTTGACCTTTTTCGGCAATATTGTCTGGTTTGTGGACCTTTTCCCAAAAACTCTCATTTCTGAATATTCATTAAGGGCTCGGTTTCAGAAAAAAATTTGGTTAAAACGGACGGTTGGGCTTAAGAATGTTTCACCATAAAAACTGAGGATTTTTCACAAACCCATCAGGCACAGAGGATCTTTCAATCCCAAAGCACCACCACCATTTTGGCTCCATCAGATGAGTGCAAATATCGTCATATTGCCCTGTTTTTGGCCTTTCATATGAATGAATGGAACGGCCTCCCTAAAAATAGACCGCTTACCGAATAATATCAACGGCTGGAAAAGTACGGACCCAAGAAGAATAATGCTGTTCGTAATGTTAGCTACACACAGCAGTTTGATGAGCGGCAGCCTCAAAAAGACGAGAATTAACAGATATTACCCGATTCCCAAACAGCCTCATCCTTTACGGATACGCAGTCAAGTCCATTGTGTTTTCAGTACTGCGTTAACACCTAATAAACAAAAGCAATGATTAGGCTTTTCTAGTAGGGTTATCCATTATGACGTTTGAGGGCTTAAAAAAAATGCTAGCAAGCCTGGATCACTCTGAATACGTAATTAGGGCGTTTCTCAGGACTATGGTATTATGGTCACGCTTTTCTATTTTACATTACTATTATCTTAGTAGACAAATATACCTTGATATTGGGTCAAGAGTCTGGCTTGTGGCAACAGAGGAGCTTGACCTACCGACCTTCAGGGTCTCCATACCAAAATATACTGGGACAGTATGAAGATATTTTAAAGCGGTTGTGAATTTCTTCCTGAGTGCAATCAAATTCTTGAGGAACCTACCAGAAGAGCGAACTTAGAGCTCTTCTCAAGTCAATGTTGATTATGCTATCAAAATGATGATATACGTCACATTATATAAGACCATCAGAACTGAACTTGAAGTTAAACTTGAATGATAAAAAATCCAAATGACCAATCTCCAGCTCTCCCTTTTGGACATTCAGATAAAAAGGAAAGTGTCTTTTTTTAATGTATAAAAATTGCACCAATTTGGCTTGGCTCAAAATGTGATTGTACAATGTTTTAAAAAATGCGGATACCTTACAGCGGAAAGGTGTACCACTTCCTTCCTGGAACTACAACCAAAGTACAGAGGATTGACATTCACCATGTTCCTCATCTCATAAACTTCAAATCTGAACCGAATTGCTGCCACACACCTAATTCTGACCAGACTTTTCATATCTCTGTAAAATGGAGTAAATGCCAAACTGACACTTTTACAAACGATTTGATTTTACAGACGTCATTAAATATTTCACAAACATGTCTCCCTTTCTTCCTACATCCACAACGTGCTACATCTCTTCCAAATACTGGCCAATGAGGATGGATTTACACAAAACAGAATGTGATTATTTTAACTTCACAATAATTTTAATTTTGTTAGACTGTATACTTTTTTATTTTAGGAAAGCAGCCGTGGTATAAGTAGAATAAACCACTCCAGCGAGCGCATTCTCTGGATGCGAACATACTCCTGGATTGGAGAGGGCTTCTCCACCCAAAGGTATGCATATAGATCTAAAGAAAGCACAGTCTGTCCTGGTTTATAACTTGCATACATAAACGCTAATTTGCATACAAACACGCACAAGGACAAACCGTAGAGAAGAAGACGCACGGACATACCTACTAGCTTACATAGTACATACTCGCACAGACATATACACAGAGCACTCGGACGAAGCAGTCGTTTCCTTTGTTAAGGGCTGAGAACGCACCACTGAGCGCTTTCGCTCGCAAGAGGGAATTAGCACGATGTTCATTTGGCAAGCCATAGCAAACTACAACCGCTCCTCTTACAGCACACATGAAGCATTAAAAAAACAATTCAAGTTCTTAAAAGTCAGTGTACAAATATAAAGTACCTATATACTGAATGTGTGTGTGTATACACACACACACACACACACACATGAACAAACACACACACTCACACACAGACGGGTGACAAGTTAACGGAAACACAAACAGAAACAGCCCTAGTAAGGTGCTGGGGCTCCATAAGTCACCAGATCAGCTTCTGCGTGTCTCACTGTACAGTCTACAGGTGTAAGACTTTACTGGAAAGATGGACTGTCTTATTTCCAAGAGATATTCTCTTGCCTGGTGTTTTGAGGATGGTGAAGGAGGGCAAAGGTTGCAGTGAACTTTCACCCTTTTATGGAGCGAGTGAGACCCAAACCACGGCAGGAATGAACAGAAGCATCTCCAAGTGCTATGTTTGTCCACACATTTATTCAGGTACTTCCCTTTAATTTGCCACCTGTCTGCGTTTAATATCACACACACACACAGACACACACACACACACACATACTGGAAATTTGCGTGTGTACATGGGAGAACAGAATTGTTTAGGAGACAACCCAGGGGCGAAAAAAATGTAAAAATCACCATCTGTAATATGATGAAGAAACAAAAACAGAACCCCCCCCCCCCCCCCTGCCTCCGCCCCGCCCCTCAGCCCACAGCCTTGTGTTTGCCCCCACAGCACCCCCACGCCGAGCTGCAGTGGTAACAGCCCTGCAGCGGCGGGTAGCAGCACATGCAGGGGGCCAGGAGCGACAGGCCCAGCAGCGCCAGCCAGCGCAGCAGGAAGCCGTCCTCGCTGCTGTCGCAGGAGCAGGGGTCCGAGTACTCGCCCTCGGGGTCCGACATGCAGTGGTACAGCAGGCTGTCTGCGCACCACATGCAGCTGACTCGGTGGATGCAGGTCCGGACCGGGTCGGGCGCGTCCTCGCACTGCCCGCGCCGGTTCTCCTCGTGGTTGAACATGTCCCGGCAGTACACACACCGCGAACGCTCGCCGTCCTCCTTCCGACGCCGACCTTTGCCCTTCGGGGGTTGTGGCTGCGTCTCCACCACCTCGCCGTCCCAGCCGCCGCCTTTCAGGTCCCGGTGGGCGGGGTCAGCGTTCGGAACGTACGGATAGGTGTAGTCGTGCTTGGCGGGTTCGCTCTTGGCGGCGTGCGTAGGGAATCGGCGTCCTCTGGGCGGATTATCCGGTCGCGGGGGGTGGCGTGCCGGTAGTCCTCGTATCCCGTCAGCCAGGTCCTCTCGCGCGGGTTGATGCGCACGATCTCCTCTTCTTCGTCCTGGAAGCTGACGTGCCGGGGGAAGATGGGCAGGGCCTGGGGCAGGAAGCAAAAAGCAGCCGATGAGAATACTTATTAAGTGCTCTCATTAAGTGCACTTATTGAGGACAAATACAGTCAGGAAAAAATTAACAAAACCAAGAACCAAGAACATAGGGGTGATTTCAAAAGTGGGGGGGGGAGACAATCACATGACCAGGATCAGGGCTGGGTCAATGCCGGAGTTGGAAATCGAAAGGAAATTGATGAAGCAGCAGTGGAATTGGAATGAATTATCAGGAACTGAAGTGGAATTGGAATTGATGAAGTGGAGCTGATCCCAGCCCTGTCCAGGATACTTTCCAAATATTCAGCTTTAAAAATAGTGTGTGGGGACAGAATTATATTTTAGGAAGTCATGGATCTCCCCCCAATTCCATTACACCTCTGAACATAACTGAATCTCACTAGTATTTTGATAATTAAAAAAGCACGCAAATCAAATCCCAAACAATCTTGCATCCATCCCCTTTATGCTTGATAAGGCACAGTGCACAAATCTTGAAGGTTAGTCCCCAAGCAAACCACACAAATGGCATCAATCCTCAACTCTCGTCCTCCAGCTCCCAGACGCACCTGATCCAGGAAGAAGTGGTCAGAGGGCCGGTAGGGGTCATGGAAGTGGCCCAAGAGGAAATGATGTCGGAAGGGCTCGCAGGTGGAGGCCAGCGGGGGTACGGGCTCCTCCCTTGGCTGAGAGGAGTTAGAGGAGCTGTCCGTGGCGTTCTGACGGGAACGAAACACAAGGCTCCACATCATGCCAGTGTGCGATGTACTATACACACACTACCATTCAACAGTTTGCAGTCACTTAGAATTTCCTTCAATGAAAAGAACATTTTCTCCCATTAAAATGACATTACCTTGATAAGAAATACAAAGCAGACATTGCTAATAAATGGCTATTATAGTTGGAAATGGTTGATTTTTGAATAATCTTTAATGGAATATCAGCACAGGCATGAGGCCCAATTTCAGCAACCTACTCTGTTCCAATGGCATATTGTTTTGGGTAATTCACCTTTATCACTTTCAAAGACTAGTTAATCTTTAGAAAGCCCTTCTGTAATTATGTTGGCATAGCTAAAAACTGTTGGGCTGATTAAAGCATTAATGAAACTGGCATTCAACTGACCAGTTGAGTATCGGGAGGTTTAACATTTGCGGGTTTGTTTACAGGCTTTAACATTGGCATACGCCCTCGGTTGAAGAACATTTACAGGCGAGTGTTAGGCATCATCCAATGTATGACCATTCAGGTCACCAAAAAAACAAGAGTGCGCTAAAGGATTTGAAAATGGCTGCCGTGGCAGCCAATTGGTTGGTGGAGTGAGCTGAAAATCGGTAGGCATCATCCCTATGTATGACCATTCAAACCAAAAAATCATAAAGAACAGTGTTGTAGCATGACACAGGATTTCAAGAGCCATATTGTTGGTGGAGCGGCTGAAAATCGATAGGCATCATCTTCAATGTATGACCATTCACCCCACCAAAAATCATAAACCTCCATCAAGCGGTATTCACGTTAAGCGCGACGCGATTTCAAGAGGAAAAAGCTGAAAATGAATAGGCATCATCCCTATGTATGACCATTCACCCCACCAAAATCATAAACCTCCGGACGTATTCCTGGCGACAAAGCGGATGGACAGAACGCCTGGACGGATGGACAGAAGGGGTGAAAATATAATGCCCCCGACCGACTCTTTCGAGGTTGGGGGCATAAAAATCACTTCTGGCTGACACTCATCAGTCTATTCTTGTTCAGAGAGATGGGTGCTATTCCATCCAGAAATTGCCAAGAAACTGAAGAACAGCACAAACCGGCTCAAACCGGAATAGAAAGAGAGGGGGTGCACAGCTGAGCAAGAGGACAAGTACACGAGAGTCTCTAATTTGAGAAACAGATGCCTAACAGGCCACATGAAAAAAAGAGCTGCAGAGTGCTTGAGTCCATCTGTCCAGGATGGCGGAGGCATTGTGATGGTCTGGTAATGGTTAAGTGGGAGATCTTTCAAGGTTGAAAGGGATCTTGAAGACGGAAGACTATTGTTTTATTTGGCAATGCCATGTCATATCCTGTGAATGGTGCTTGACTGGAGCCTATTTCTTCCTTCAACAGGACAATGACTCAAACCAAAGCTTCAAACTACGCAAGAACTATTTTAGGAGGAAACATGTAGTTGGTATTCTGTCTATAAACGAGTGCCCAGCACAGACACCGGGCCTCAAACCTATTGAGCTGTTGTGGGAGCCGCTTATTTTTATGATAAGCAAGCAGTGCTGATAAAGCCAACCAACTCACCGGAGGAGCTTCAGAAAGCATAGGGTGAAATTTCTTCAAATTACCTCAACAAGCCGATAACGAGAATGCCAAAGGTCCGCGAGGTTGTAATCGCTGAAATAAGAGGATTCTTTGATGAAGCAAAGTTTGGAGGCCATGATTATCATTTCAAGAAAAGATCATTTTTTTTCCAAACCATTTGAAAATCTTAATTAGACTTCCTATTCTTTAGGATGCATGTTTGGTGACATTAGTGATATTTCTACTACTTGAAAAAGTAGTGTACATGGGGGAAGAACCTAACCTAATCACATCGCTAACGTTTTCATCTGTATCCCTCAGTGAACTTGAGCCAGAGGTTGATGAATTCACAGGCTGGAGTCAAGCCTTACAATCGGCTGCAATCTTCTCAGAGACAGACCCACACTCTTGAGCTTCTGTACTGGATGGGTGGGCCAACAGACGGCCAGACTGACACTAGGCCTCAATTTTTAGGGTCATTGTATGAGGTGGCCTCCTCCAGTCCTATCACGACACGGGCGTGTGAGCGAGAGCGGAAGTCATCTGTAAACAGCTCAGCCCTTAACGGGAGCAGGGTAGGTGAGACAATTTCCCCCGATGTGCCTTAGAGGCCGCCGAACCCCCCACGCCAAAAATAATACCGCCATCCCAGCCAGGTCTGCCAACAGCCAAAGCCAAACAAGTTCAAGAATACATTCACACAGGACAGCTGGGGTCTGTCTACAGGAGAAAATTAAAAACATAGAGCCTTTAAAATATTTATGCAGCCATACCTCAGAACACTGGGACTAGTTTTCCTTTGATAGAGCATTAGCCAGGGCTACAGGGTCCAAGTAGAGCTGCACAGAGCTATACTGGACCCTGTACCTCTGTACAGGGCCATGCTAGACCCTGTGACTCTGTACAACACTATACACCTTGTAGCATTGACCAGTGCTCTACTCGATTGGTATGCAAAAAACTCCGCTCAATCCATATCAGGCATCCAATCAAAAGCTCAAGACATTTACGGCATGAAGATAAAAAGGGCCTTCAAAAGATGCATGATATGACTTTGATTCAAAAAAAAGAACTGTTCCGGCTGTGATGAAATTCAGCATCTTTAATGTTCCAAAAACGGGTCCAAAGTCGAGGAGGTACATTTTGACAATGAGTTGGTTAAGAATCCCGAAGGGGAAGCATAACTTTGGGAGGTTTTGGGCAATTTGCCCAAATGAGGCCCTTCGTCTGCCAAATTTCAGGCAGCACATTTCAGGGCAGATGATCAGGCATCTATGGTGGATAACACGACAGTATTTAATTTCCCTGAACGCACTCAGGCCCAACGCTCGACCGAAGAACAGAAGGTCAAGCCCTCCTCAGCTCTGGGCATTGCATCATAGCTTCAGCCAGAAGTTAAGGCCAAGCCAGATCTATAGGTCGTCCCTCATACTTGATCTGCAACAGAATGCAGCAAAACATGATCCAAAACACCAAAGCAAGAACACACCTGAGTGGCTGAAAAGACACAAAATTGACTCGGTGGCTCCAAAAACAAAGATCTGATCTCAGCCTATTAAAATATGCTTCAGCAGGACCTGAAATTCATCGTTTATGTTAGAAAACCTGCCAATAAATGAGAACTCAGGAGTTTCTACAAGGAAGGGTGAGATTATATTCCAGAGACTCTCACAAATTTAAGATGCTGTTCAGGGTACAAAGGGTGGTGTAATCAATTAAGTTTACAGGGAAAATTACGTTCTCAAATGGGTAATGTGGGTCTGTTTTCATTAGACAAAATTAACTTATAATTAAAAATAAATGTTTAACCATTCAGTGTTGGCATCATGAATAAGCAATAAGAGAAGGAATCCTGAAGAGAGCAACACTACAAACAGTAAAGCTGAAATAGACTACGGTCAATTCTGGGAACAGACCCGAGACTGTAAGTCCAGCGAATATTAAAATCTGATACTTCCTCTGTCTGGGGGAGTTGGATGGGGGAGTGTTTGAGGGGGGGTGGGGGGATGGGCGATAGTGTTTCAGGCCTGATCCTGGGCCAGCGCAGGGCCCTGTGAGTCCCTAAGATGGTAAAGACCTGGCAGGCTGGGGGCGGGAGGGGTGGTTTAGAGGCCAGCAGCACTACAGGGTATAAAGGGGAAGCAATTCCCAATAAATAGCCCGTCTCCACCCCACCCCACCCCACCCCACCCCCCGGGGCTGCTGGGGCTTTAACATCACACTTACTTCAAGCAAGCCCCCGGCTGTGACACCCCCACGTGGCTCAGGGTCTCAGGAAGGGGTCAATCACCCCCCAGGGCTCTTTCACAAACAGCATGGTGTTTGCAGGCTACGCCCCGACTGAGGCCAGCCTGACCAATGGGCAACGACCCAAGCAGGAGAGAAAGTCTAACACCAATAAACAGAACAGACCTGCTCGCAAGCTGGCCTCTAAAAAGAATTACTTAAAAATGTAGCGAAGATGAACAGATAATCTGAGTTCATGGAATCATTACGGGCAGCTGCAGTTTACAGTAATCTATGAACCCTGTAGCTCTGTACAGTGCTAAACTGGACCCTGTAGCTCTGTACAGTGCTAAACTGGACCCTGTAGCTCTGTACAGTGCTAAACTGGACCCTGTAGCTCTGTACAGTGCTAAACTGGCTCCTGTAGCTTTGTACAGTGCCAAAATGGACCCTGTAACTCTGGACAATGCTCTGTTGGACCATGTAGCTCTGTACAGCGCTACACAGGACCCTGTAGCTCTGCACAGTACTCGATTGGACCCTGTAGCTCTGTAGAGTGCTCAACTAGGCCTTGTGGCTCTGTACAGTGTTACAATGGACCCTGTAGCTTTGAACACTGTTATATTAGACGCTGTAGCTCTGGACAGCATTCTACTAAACCCTGTAATTGTAGTTCTGTCTGTACCATGCTATACAAGAACATGTAGCTCAATACAGTGCTACACTGGACAAAATAGCTTTATAGAGTACTATACTGAACCATACAGCCTCTGTACTGAGCTACACTAAACCCTATAGCATAGTATTAAGCTATACTGGACCCTGTTGCTTGTTACAGTCCTGTGCTAAACCCCGTAGCTCTGTCATGCGCTATACTACACCACACAGCTCAGTACAAAGCAATACTGCATGCTGCAAAAGCTCGATACGGAGCTCAGTGCCTGAGTTATAGTTAAGAGCGCGAGTGGAAGTCTTGCTGCAGACAGCGATGAGTCATGAGCTCCCCACTGTGGAAATGAGGTCAAACGCATGATGTAACAGCAGAGCCGTGTTCCTCAGCTCGCTCATGAGGGAAGCGTGCAAATCTTCCCCTTCTGCACAGCTCCAGAGGCGGTGGGGCCTCTACCAGGACATGCAGCACTGCGCTCGAGTCGGACAACACTTATATTTATTCCATTTCCCGTTAAATTAGTCATTCAAGTGCAACTTTTAAGTTCTGTCTGACAGTATTTTAGAAACCATTTATCATTAAATCAGTATGAGCCACGATCACTCGTATGGTACTGAATAGATCAGCATTTGTCCACTATTTCTTTTGAACCAGGACTAACTTACTAGTGCCCTTTGTTGATCGGTCTTGTCCACCTTTAATGTTTACACCTAGATGGAAAAGGGGAAAACCCAATCCCAGTGCAGCGTGGTAAGAGGCCTTCGGACCCTCCAAAAGCAGGCTAGAGCTCCAAATGATTCACTTACGGCAGTGTTTTTGACGGTCAAACTCCTGTGCACTGGGGGTTCTGTTTCCACGGCTAAAGTTATTGCCCATCTGGCAAAACGATTCGCAGACACGAGACGCGACGATTCAAAACAGCACTAACAAACTGCCCCACACAGACCTACAGCCCCCGCGGCTCTTTAACGGGTCACCCGTGTACCGCCGCCAAGCCCCAGGCCCATCTCCCCCGATCCCCCTCCCCCGGCTCGCCCTCGGAGGCTGTAAATCACAGTGGCAGTCGGTTGGGAAGCAGCTGCTAATCATAGCTTGCGTGGGAGGGGCAGGAAACGACCCCGCGACCCCGAGTGCTGCTCCTCATCTCCTGTGGCTGTGACAAAAGAACGGAAACCCGGCCAAATGGCGAGTGTCGGAGGAGACTGGTCAAAACATTACAGGAAACAGCACTTCCTCTTCCCCCTGTGCGATCGGGCTCGGCCATCTCTGCTCAACAAACACCCACCTCTCCCAGATTAGCCCCAGTCTCAGAAAAACAACACCGGCTGTCTTCCTATTCGGGGAATTAGCGCACATACACACACACACACACACACACACGCGCGCAAACACAATACACACACCCACAAACACACGGACAATACACACACACACACACGCGCATGCAGGCACAAGCACACACACATGCGCACATACATATATGGATGTGAGCACACCAATATGTGCACAAAAACAAACACACACTATTTCGCTTGTATACACACAGACACACATGCACAGACACGCACACACACACACACACAAACACAGATAGGCACATTCACCAAAAAAAGAAAACTGAAAAGAGGAAAAACAGCTGGAGATTCCAGGGCCGTCCCGAGAGGAAAGATCTAGAAAAAACCCATTTTCAAGGGTTCTGACGGATTCTAGGCTCAATTCTTCAGGAGGCAAGGCCAAGGAAATCTAGGCATTTCACAATTCACTATATTTTTACTTAATAATCAGATAAACAAGCAGAGAACTATGACAGTAATAGTAATCCACAGCCATGATTATCTTATTCAGAAAAGGTACCAGCATTTTGGCAGCGCAAAAACCTGGATTTGTGAACCACAACCTTTAGTCGATTCAATTTTACAATACAAGAGTGAACTGAAACCATCATAAATCTGAAAGGAGACACTTACGGTAAAAACATCGTCGTCACCCAACTCCACCTCATTCTGGTTTAGTGAAGATGATGTTGTGGATCCTGGTGGAAAAAAAATTAAATACTAGAATAAATGACCACAGCACTGATTTTACAGACATATAACCACTTCACTTTTTATAGCTACTTCTGCCAAACTTGCCAAACTTAAACACTGTTGATTTATCAAACATAATAAAATAAAAAAAGCAAGAAATAAAGAGAGAAAAATATTTGTGCAGTGTGTGTGTGTGTGTGTGTGTCTGCACATGCGTGCGAGTGAGGAAGTGATCGACAGACTGAGCGCACGTGCATGCGCGTATGTGTGTGTGTGTGTGTGTGAGTGCGTGAGCAGGCATGCCTGTGTGTGTGTGTGTGTGTTTCTCTGTGCGCACGCATGTATGCGTGAGTGAGTGACTGACAGACTGAGTGGGCTTGCATGTGTGTGCCCGTGTGTGTGCCCACGTGTGTGCCCGCGTGTGTGCCCGCGTGTGTGCGTGTGTGTGCCTGCGTGTGTGCCCGCGTGTGTGCCCGTGTGTGTGCACGTGTGTGCACGCGTGTTAGGGTGGTTCAAAAAAACTAACTTCAGGGTATTAACCAAGGCACCTCCTCATTTTGTTTGTTTTACTAAACTATGTAATTATGCCAAAAATCTTAGTGATATTGTTCATAGAAAGCAGTGCTCATGCGGTCATTTATATCCACGGTTTCTTCCAGGATTTTTTTAAACTGTGGGGCGGAGGGCTTCAGCATCGGGTCAAAACTCAGCATTATCAGGTGAGGCCAGTTTTCATTAATCAGCACGTAGGCGATGTAATAACTGAAGTCCTTGAGCATGGAGGGTTATCGGTTTCACATGCGTCACAGTGGATTTCACCACTAGGAACATGGAAATCAATTATGACTCCGGACTTCTCACACTTTTCTTTACTCAGGGGTTGAAAGCAACGGAATTGCATAAAAGCGTTTCAAATGGTCTTATTTCATTTAAACAATTTGAGCGATCGCAAAGCGCATGCATTGTGGTTGTTGCTGTCTTTTTGAAATTTGTGTTGTTTAAATCAGAAGCGAATGACCTACTTTTGTTTATGACATGTTAAAACAGTAGTAAATGATCTGGTTTCAGTTGAATACAGCTCTTTGTGTTATTTGTTGGATGGAATAATATATACAGGTTCTCTAATACGGCACAATGGTAGCAAATAGCTTGCGAAATTGACCCGTCATGAGCACTGCCTTCACGTCCATATATCAACTTGAAATTGTGCATGTTAGATTAAAGTGATAATTGGAACATTTTGAAAAGATGCCTTGACTTCTCCTGTATATACAAAAAATTTCGGCGCATTATTGGACCACCCTAGCGCGCGTGCATGTGTGCACATGCGCCTGCATTCAGAAGGGCGCTGGGTGAAATGGGGGTAAAGAGATAGCTCGGGCCTGGGGAATAGGGCGTGTTTGGCAGAAGCAAGTAGCTGCTGATCGATGGATGAAATTGAACACTGGGGGCATTCCGGAATGGGGGCGTGGCTACAGCACATCATCTCCACAGTGTCTGAGACGCCATTCTTTCACAGCGCTACAATACGACCAGAACATTTCACAGCCATGTACTGCAGACCATCAGCAAATTTATACCACTGGCATTTCTTGAATTATTAGGAAAAGGACTCGTTAGACGGTCCCAGAAATGTAATGTGCAAAGTTTCGAGCACTCCACCTTTTTCTTTCTACACCACCGCCTGACTCCGGTTGCATATGAACACATTTTACACTTTTTTCTTCATTTGTCGAAGCACGCCCTCCAAATGTGCACCCACACTGCTGCTGCAACAATGCTCTTCTATCTCACAAAATAAACTAAACATCCTCTGCTAAACATCCAGAGACTCAGAGAGGAACAGCTGCAACAGAAACGATGAGGGGAGGAGGGAGGGGCATCACACACCCACCAATCGCAGCGAGGCACAGACTGGGAAGTGGCCAAAACAGAAACAGCAGGAAGTATTGTTTGGCGGCAATCCCAGTGAAATGGGTTAAAAGTTAGAGGCATAAAATAAAGAAAGTAGAGCATGCACATCCACTCGAATACAGGTGCAGGACAATCTAAGACTCAGCGAATGAAATGATTAAATAAAGTCCGCACACTGAAGGACAATGCTCCCCAAAAAAATTTATCCATTATTTATTAAAAAAGATAATTTTTTTGGGGGAGAATTGTCCTTCAGTGTGCGGACTTTATTTAATCATTTCATTAAAGGTTAGAGGCAACCCACAAATTTTCTGGCGATCAAGATGGAGGGCATCTGTGCACGCTGAAAACTAAAACCAGATTAAAGGAAAAAAAATCTCTTGTTTTGAAAAACAGGAGCATTACATCTGTCCTACTAGACACAAAGCTGCAGGGTTCAGCTAACTGCGCAAGTAAAATTAAATTAAAATAAAACTAACCGCGCAAAAACTTGAATTGATCTTGTAAACGTAATAGTAGTCCATAAACATAATGAACGACAAATGTAATACAACTCGGCAACTTTTTAATTTTTTAAATTTTATCTTCCCACAAACGTAACAAATCCTGACAAATGTAATAGTTATTACATTTGTGGTAAATACCGTATTATGTTTGTAGTGGGCAACAGCTATTACATTTGTGATTATTTGATTATTACATTAAAAGCTGCAGATCTGTCTTACGTTTGTGGTTTATTGCGTTTGCGGGTAGTTATTCCATTTGTGAGTGTCACAGATCTCTTCCCCATAGTTACATGAAAATGTTTTCAGATTTATGCTTCATGTTACTGATCATTCAGTATGAACCAATTACAATACCTCTTTACCATTGCCTCCTTTAAAGAAATCCCTATATGACATGGTTTGCAATTAAAAATGTGATTCTAAGATAACAGTCTCATTTATGGTGCTTTAAAATAAGCTTTTTTTTGTCATCAATCCATTCCATGCATTTTCACCTTAACTATTGTGCATAAGGCCACTCTCATTGAGCTTATACTTGTTGAAGGGATAGCAAACAGACACACAACTGGGGATTTTACAGCTACCCATTCAACACATGCTATATACTGACATAAAATTATGTTGAATTTATTTAGCAGACTAGGGGAAGTTACCTTCTGTCAGGTCCTCTATTGCTTTCCTCACACCTCTGTCAAACGCCCTGGCGTCAGCCGGGCTCGTGAACGTCAGGCCGCACTTCCTGTTATCCACCTTCCAGTGGTGGAACGTGGGCGTCGCCTTTGTGTAAATCAAGTCTTTTTTCAGGAAACATTCCAGAATTACCTGGCAGAGAAGACAAGAGTATTGCGTACATTTAATTAATGAGTGCAAGTATGATCATATTTGCCAGTGTTTTGCACAGGCAGCAACTGATTTCTTTTTTGCAGCAGAGAGCGCCATATTGTTTAGGATAGACGCGTCTCATTTTTTCAGCTCTTTGGTTTCATCTTTCGTACATGTATTATTACCTCCACCAACGAAGTTGGGGCGGAAGTTATGTTTTCGCCCCTGTTTGTTTGTTTGTCTGTTTGTGAACAACATAACTCAAAAAGTGATGCACGGATTTGTCTGAAATTTTGTGGGTGGATTGCTATTACATCAAGGATGGACCCTATAGATTTTCACCGCGATCACTGAAACAATATGGCCACCACGGCAGCCATGTAAAAATCCTATCACACGCGATAACTCAAAAGTAATGCACAGATTTGTCTGAAATTTTGTGGGTGGATTGCTATTACATCAAGGATGGAGCCTACAGATTTTGACCGTGATCAGTGAAACAATATGGCCACCATGGCAGCCATGTTGAAATCCTATCACACGCGATAACTCAAAAAGCAATGCACGGATTTGGCTGAAATTTCGTGGGTGGATTGCTATTACATCAAGGAAGGGCTCTATTGATTTTGACCGCGATCAGTGAAACAATATGGCCGCCACGGCAGCCATCTTGAAATCCTATTACACGCGATAACTCAACTTTGCTCCCACTCATGCACATTTGGATTGTGCTGCCTTGGCGGAGGTTTGCACTCTATGAGTGCCTCTCTAGTTATTGAAATGATGGATATCAAATTAATGGATATATGCTATCAAACTGACAGTATTCACATGGAAACAGTGGACTCAAAATGTGTGAATAAGTTGGTCAGCCTAGAATTAACTGGCTATTGGCTCTGAAAAACACAGTATTTCTGAGATCACCATCTTCACCAGGATGATTCACAATATACAGTAGCTGGAAATAGTTGGTTCGGTTGAGAGCATAAGATGCCTCCGTGCAGTCCAGGATTCAGTCTGCTGCTGTCAGTCACAATAAGATCATCGAGGCAGACAGGTGAGGGAGGACTGGTTCAACTACTCATCTAATTTAAGATTGGGACAAGGCAAGGGTGATCAAGAAGGGAAGCTGAGGACAGAATGCAGCCTGACAAAGGGATGGCATTAACACAACTTCACTGGATTTAGTACTCAGTACATTTGGCTGTACAGCCAAGTATTACCTTTTAACTGGAACAACAGTGCGAAGAAAAAACAAAAAAAGCTTTGATAATCTGTTAATCCCATGTATTCACACTGAGAATATTCAAATTTTCTTCCTCCAATAAAGTAGTCCAGCCTTACATTTTTATTCCCAGATGAAATACTTCACAAATAATGACACAGCATTTCATTATCCAGGATTCTGGATTCAGTTTCAATCTTCTAAGATCATTTAGCAGATTCAAAACTTCCCAGGTTTGCAAACATGCAAATCAAATTCATGTTCTTTAATGTTCCAATCAAGGTAATTTGTGTGAATGGGAAAGTGCAGTGGTCTTAGCATCAATACTTGAGGGACTCCACTTGACAGTTTACTGCAAAGACTAGATCCCATCAACCCAACAAACATCAGAAACCAGCTATAAGCCAAATTTTCTAAAAATTCTTGTGCCCCAAAATGGGCACCATGCATAAAAACTGCAGCATTTTTTACTAGTCAAATAAAAATGTAAAAAATTGGCATTAAAATGACCAACTTTCTTTTCTGAATAGCGTCTTCTTGTCACTATATCATGTTAGAACACCTGGAAAACCAAAGTTCATTTTAACCACATTAAAACTATGTAAATAAAATCTAGAATATATGCATGCAGTATAGCAAAATAAATGGGAAAAAATTGTCCCAAGCACCACAGAGCTTACTCTCAGTACAAATCTCTGCTCATCAATAGACGTGGCTTCACCAAAACCTGACCAATTTATTTGAATTGACCAATGCAAATATCCTTTCCCCTTCACCAACAGGAAAAAGTAATCACATTCATGATGCAAAATATTTCTGTTCAACATTTTTCCAAAACTGAAACATTTAAATCTCCCATTTATGAAAGCATGAATCCTTCCGTTGTGACAAAATTAACAAGTATAACTGCTATAATATTTCCACTTCAAACACTAAACCTGGACAATGAGACATGCCGTCAGGCTGCATGAGCTGAAGGGTCTAATTTTGAGATTTTTCTAAGTTAGAAAAAGCAAAAGGCCAATGTTTGCCCCTGAAGCAATTAAACAATCAGTCAGATGCATCAGTCAGATATTATCAGTGCATGTTTGGGGCTGAATAACAACATCTTCAGTTGGAAATTCTACTTTCATGAAGGAATCATGGGTGTTGATGAATACATATGAATTATTAACAGATCAAACAATGCCCCAGGAGAAAATGAATTCTACAGCACGATAGTGGCTCCAAGTATGTATGTTGAATGTTGTTTCCAGCAATGTTGAGGTCTGGAAACTGAATTCAAGTTAGATTGGGAGAGAGGCAGAACTGGCAACCAGTTTTTTAAGATTCAACTCTGAAAAAAATTACACATATTTGTTCTGGCAAGTGTCCTGCATGGGACAGAGACATTAATAAAAGCTCGAGGTGGACAGACCATATTCTAAAACATTATTCCACAGTACAAAGTTGTAGATGTTATGATTTTGTTTGTAGATTAGTAGATGTTTGATGCATTATTTTCCAACATTGAAACAAATGACTTGCACATAAGGGCCGTTTTCCCACTGGAAATTAAATAAATAGCTGATCTTTACCTAGCACAGGACAGTCTATAAGGGCGCATGTGCTCACTGTGTGTGTGTGTGTGCATGCATGTGTGTGTTTGGACACCTTGTGTGAATATGTTTATAACATGCATGAGTGTTTCAGCACTCTTCGCATACAGACTTGTGCAGTATGCATGCCCGCGTGTACTGTGTGTATGCATGGTCAGTCTGTCTGAACCTTTGTAAAGCACCTGCAGAGTCTGTGTGTGTGTGTGTGTGTGTGTGTGAGCGCCCTTTGACTCTGTGAATATGTGTATGACAATGTGTGCACAGCAGCGAATGTGTGGTGTGTTTGTGTGTGTGTTCGCGCAAAAAATTTTGGAAACTGTCCCTATCATAGAACATACCCTCCGAAAAATATACAAACTAAAAATATGAAGCCACTCATACAGTCAATTGCAAAAACCGGTCTAACAAGCCAGTCTACAAATTATTCCAACAGTTTGACAAAAATAATTTACATGTTTTACATTTCCTCTTTGAAGATCACATATGTAGAACAAGCTGACACCTTAGTACTGAAAGATATGATACTGTCCACCATAACCGCGCACAATCTACTTTATCCTTCAGTTTCAGAACCGTAGAAGTCGATATCAATAAATTTTTTTTCTCTTATTTATCGTTATTAGAAGGATTGTTTACTGGATTTTCAAAGACTGAAGGTACGCCAACCATTGCTAAATGGGGCCAATAAAATCTCTCTCATGCCTGTAACCTATTTAGACGCACCATACAAGTCATGTGGCCGTGAGAAGGCCATAAGAACGATTACTTAAAACGAGATCTGAAACCTCTTGCTTGTGGGTGGAAAGTGGCTCAGAAGGTAAACAATGAAGTCAAATACTATCAGGGGGAGGGGCCAAAATGCCTAACCTATATCTCCACCCGTCGAACACACATGGGATATTTACTCATGATAAAGGTTTTGTGATGCAATAGTTTGGCACTACACAGTCCAGAATCTTCTACACAGGCTTTTTTGCTGCCAGGTATTACTGGTAGTTCACCATGTGATCTACTCTACTGCGAGCAAGTCAAACAGACGTAGTTTTCTGCGTTTCCTGATTTGAAAATTTGTTAATTTGTTTGTTGTTTTTGAGGAGAGCAGGACAATCTTTCACTTTGCGTTTTTTGTATAATTCAGATGGGTAAAGCAAAGACGTTAAAGAGCCAGAGAGGAGTCAGACAAGACAAGTAACCACAAGGAAAAACCACACCTGGTTCGTTCAGCCATGCTGAGGACAGAAGTTGTCACAGCAGTTCTGCACATTTCGTAGGCCGCACAACTTATCATTAACAAAAGAAATCTGGACACTGTTATCCACTGAGAAAACAAAAAAAAACCAACGGCTGAGCAAACCAAGCCAGTAATAAACTCAATGGCATCGCTTCCTGCTGCTTCCAGAACAATCTTTGAGACTTCAAGAGCAAGAGAAAGAGAAAAAAAAAAGAAAAAGAAAAAACGGAAACAAGCCAGAAGTTAGACAGATGCTATTATTGCCATCATCTGGGCATGCACAGACAAGGAAATGTACTCGCTGGCTTACAACGAAAGGAAGGCCTGCTTTTCGCAGCTAGCAATTCGCGCAGTGAGGCCCAGCAAAGCTCCACTCTCTGGACACACAGTATAACAAGATTTGCGACGCTGCAGAGGGAAGATGACATTCACAAGTTCGACGCGTCATTCCTGCCTTCCCTCCCCTCAGGACAACAAACCGTCCGCCACCCATATACATACACAACCCTGTTAGCGATCCCCTGCACGGGCGACTGAAGGCTGCCCTTTCGGCTGTAGTATTACGTTAGTTTTTTTTTTGTCATGTTTTTCTGGGTGCAGACATCACCAGTCGTTGTGGTTTATGAAAGAAACCCGAGGGGACACTTTCACGTGTGCATTACCTGCCAGGAGGCCACGCCCAAGAGGGATGCCAACAGTGTGCGGTTTGTACACACTTGCTTTTTTACCGTTCTCTGGGCTTTAGGAGGGAAAGGAAGGCTCAAATATCTGGGTCTTAACACATCATTACTGATCTCCCATATTCAGGAGCAATACTACGTCGCCAAGTGGCAGCTTAGAGAAAATGCCTCACGACACCTGCTGTACATTCCACCTTAAACCACCCTAAACTGGTTTAATCTGAACAACAATGAAGGCTGGTTTTAGCAGAGTGCACAACTGTTCACTAGCTGCGTATCTAGCCATCCTATAGACAGCTAGTATACAAACAGCTGACTATACCAGTCTGACCAGCTATGCCCAATCACAGACCGGCTATGACCACTCACCGATCAGCTATGCCCAATCACAGACCAGCTATGACCAATCCCAGGCCAGCTAAGCCCAATTGCAGATGGGCTATTACCAATCACAGACCAGCTATGCCCAATCAAAGACCTGCTATGTCCAAAGACAGACCAGCTGTGCCCGATCAAAGACCAGCTGTATCCAATCACAGACCAGCTATGCCTACTCATAGACCAGGTATGCCCAATCCCAGACCAGCTATGACCAGCATAACCGGCTTTGACCAGTTACCGTCCAATTTTTACAAGCCAGAGAGCAGCTATGCCCACCAACACGCTAGCGATAGCCAGCTATGTGTCGAACACACAGGGCATGGCAGAGAATGTTAGCTCAATGCTTGGCAGCATAGCCCTCCACCTCATAGGAAATCTGATATCCGATCTTCAGTGTTTCTCTTCAGTGTGGAGGTCATTACTGCAGGGGAACCAGCTCCTCCAGTGGAGCTCAGCCCGGAGACAGCTCGCTGCGGTGATGTAGCAGCTGAGCTGCAGTGTGAAACAGACCCAGTCATACGAGGACGCCCACACAGGTGCGCGTTTTCCCAAACGAATCCAGTTAGCGAAGAGGCAGCCAGTGACTGTCACTAGGCAACTGGGATGAACACAGAGGAAACAGCACAAAGGCATGTGTACACATCATCTCCATGCAAAAAAATGTAAAAACACTGATGATCATGATTAGTAGTTTCGCATAAAGGATTCAATGTCATAAAGAAGCATAATGAGACAATGCAATAAAATGTACATCAGAACTGACCATCGTTGGATGTGTCATACATCATGCAGTACAGGTAATTAGCCAAATTGCGCATGGTTAATGTACATTCATTCTGAGTAAGAGCGCTCATGTCCTGATCCACGGCTTGTGAACCTTAATAAAAAGCGAGAACTACTTCAAATGGCCGGGCACTGAAAGCGAATAATAAAACTGCAGAGGAAGTCCCTGATTTGTAAAAATGTGTGAAACAGGGAGTGAGCCAACAGAGGGAGATTTTGAGCCAATTACGCCCAGGTCACGAGGTGTCTGCTTGAGAAAAGTTATGCTGCAAACCAACCTTGGTCCCAATCGCCTAATTCAAACGGTGAACCAATGCTAACCAGTAACCAATGCTCTTAATAGTATTCAGTAGTAGGAGTGTCACACCATTACAAAGTCGGTGACACCACCAGGGGGCATGTGTCAATTGGCTTGAATTTCCCTGTAACCGTCAATTTGCCTAACCAAATTTTGTACTTGGGTTCCCTTCAAATTAAGCACAGGTAAAATTTGGAGGCTGCTAAATGGCTACTTGACCCAGAGGAAACAACAATAAAAAAAAAAAAAAAACAAGAGCTTAAGCAAACTCAAAATATGCAAATTGGGCACATTTTCGAAAAAAAAAAAAAAAAAAAAAAAATACTGGCTGTGGTATCTTTAGAGGTGTAAGGCTGAACAAAGATAACCCATGTTAGGTGAGTAATATGGAAAGCAGGGTGGAAGGCAATTAATTGATCAGAATACCACTGGAAGGTGGATAACTCTCGGTGAAAACAGCAGAACTCTCAAACATGAGAAGGTGAACGTTTCTACCACAGGCAGTGGTGTGACCTCAAAATTAAAGAATCCATAAAGAACTCAACTATTTGCATTTATAAAGTTGTGATTAAAAAGGGGAATAACTTCTGGTAAAACACTGCAGAACTATAAATGCACATGCGTGTCTTTACCCACAGGGAGAGATGTAACCTAAGATTGAAAAGAATCCATGAGGAAGTCTGGGACGTATAATGTTTACAAAGGGGTCATTCCACGTCAAATGCCCGTATTTCAGAGAAACTTCCCACTTGAACATCTCAGATTTGGCTGAAAAAAATCCAGCGGGTGCATACACCTCCTAATAGGATAAATACACAATTTTAGCTCTCAACTCCTGATAGTTGCAAAAATATTTTTTTATGACAAAACTAAGTTCCGGCCCTTTTTGAACATCAATTTCTGAGGAGCCACTTTCACATGGCTATATCTAGAAAAGTATATCAGCTAAGTCCTTCATATTTTCAGGGGTGAAAATCTGCTACTGTATCTTGAGAAATATGTACTTATAAAGGTGTCCCTTTAGTTCATCATATATTTCTGGGTAGTGGGTACTTAGAGTTGCTCGAAAATTTTATTGTGCGCTCTGCGGTAGCATATTTGAAGGACTGTAAAAAGCCTAATTTCAAAGACAGGGATTTAGTATTGCACATACAGCTTCCCATATATGTTGTGTATTTTGTATTTTAATTCTGCCCCTCTCTTATGAATAATCTAGAAAATATTAAGGCTTGAAATGAAAAAATAAAATTTGTGCCATTTTTAACATTTTACACACAAAAAAATGACACCATCCACCAACATCAAATTGACTGCTTGAGAAAGACTAGATGCCTGTCATTAACATATCCAAAATTTGTGATTGTGTTATGCTTTATTTTCTCAAAATAAACTTTTGAAAATATGGTATTTTTGTGGACACACAGCATTTAATGGCATCAAAGGCATATTCAAACATTATTTTATAAAATATGCACATAGTGAAAGCTCAAACTCAACGAAATGCTGTATTTCATAAATATTAACTTATATTTGAAGAATAACCCATATGTAGTATTTAGATATTGAAATATTACAACCTTAACAGGGCCAAAAATTCAAGTTTGTTATGAATTCGGAAGTGTTACAATAGTTAATTATGTAATACAATATGGCCATCTTACAGAGGATGTGTTAAGAAATAAGAATGCCATTTTATTTGATCACAGATTAAATGATTTATCATATATAAACACTTTGTATTACTTTATTTATTAATAAATCGACCTATAAAGTAAAACAAAAATTAATAATAACATTTTTTAGCTGTAAGTTTAGGAAAATGTTTGGTCAGGCAGAAGCTATAACTTGTTTGAACAGTTCATGCATCTGCATGGCCCAGCAATAAGTTTTTTCTGGCCCAGGAGGGAAGACCTATGCTGGGTACCTCTGAAACACATCATTGCCAAGATTGAAGTCCCAAGCACTACAACTGGATGTAGATATGCACTCAAGGATCAGGACACCAAAGAAGCTGAAAACTTCATGAAAGAGTTCAAATAATTTGTGTATTATCTGTGCTAACTGCTATCAACTGGTCATTTAAAACATTTCATTATTTCCAATTCTGCAGGACTGTCAAAAACTCTTTTTAACACAGGTTATTACTAATTGAAGCATACAGGTTAATTTTTTCTACTTTGATGTAAATGTTCATTGATACAATAATTTTAAGTAATGATATGTAACAAGTTTGATCTTCCACTGATGTTGGGACTACAATATTTCAATATATATCTGAAAACTGTATATGGGTTATAATTCAAGTGTAAGTTAACATTTATAAAATAAAGCATTTCCTTGAGCTTGAGCTTTCTATCGTTAAAGACGTGCATTTTATAAAATAATATTTGAATATGCCTTTGATGCCATGAAAGGCTGTGCGTCCACAAAAATACCATATTTTTTTCAAAAATTGATTTTGAGAAAATAAAGCACAACATCATCACAAATTTTGAATATGTTAATAACAAGGCATCTGATCTTTTGAAAACAGTCAATTTGATGTTGGTGGATGGTGTAAATTTTTTGTATCAAATGTTAAAAATAGCACAAATTTTATTTTTTTCATTTTCAAGCCTTAATATTTTCTAGATTATTCATAAGAGAGGGGCAGAATTAAAATACAAAATACACAACAAATATGGGAAGCTGTATGTCCAATACCAAATCCCTGTCTTTGACATTAGGCTTTTTACAGTCCTTCAAATATGCTACCGCAGAGTGCACAGTAAAATTTTCGAGCAACTTTAAGCACCCAGAAATATATGATAAACTAAATAGACACCTTTGTAAGTCCATATTCCTCAAGTTATAGTAGCAAATTTTCACCCATGAAAATTTGAAAGACTTAGCTGAAATACTTTTCTAGATATAGCCATGTGAAAGTGGCTTCTCGGAAATCGCTGTTCAAAAATGGCCAGAACTTAGTTGCAAAAACATTTTTTATGACAAAACTATTAGGAGTTGAGAGCCAAAATTTTGGATTTCTCCTATTAGGAAGTGAATGCACCCTTTGGAATTTTTTCAGCCTAATCTGAGATGGTCAATCGGGAGCCATTCAGACATTTGACATGGAATGACCCAAAGTTGCAACTGGATAAGTGAATTACTCTTGGCAAAGTGACTCAAAATTCCTGCAATGCTATTTATCCATCTAGATTTTTTTGATGGGAGTTCTAAAGTTTTGGAGATACTAACTGTAGACATGTCTGGCCTCTCTTGAATGCAATGAAAATACCTTTGTAAATTGCATTCCTCATGGTGCTTAAAATTAACAAAGGACATTAAAAAATTTAAAAGCAATGTGTCTTTTCCGAAATCATGGGCTGGCAACTCAAGATTATCCACAGACCATGCTGTGAGAATTTTAATACAGGAACTATTTTTTTCTACCAAACTACCCCTACCAAACTCAAATGCATTTTTAATTGCATTGGTTTTTAATGACAATTGTAGAAGTACAATAATGAAGTGTGAAAGCAGGAGACATCAAGAATTTACTATGATGCAGTCTCAGCAGGGGGTAAAAAAAAAAAAAAAGATTCAGATGAAATGCGGTAATGCACATGTCGAACGTAAGCAAGGAATGATGCCATTATGCTACAGGGAACATTTCTCTGTTGTCTCAATGTAAACGCAATTCTGAGGGATCCTGTAGAACCTGTAGATGTCAGCTGTAGCAGAACTATACTCACATTATTAATGCAACGGATTAATTGCCTGTGTGCATGAGGAATCTTGCAGGCCTTCAGTGCAGAATTGAGCCCAAGTCACAGGACAGAGCGCACACATGCGCATTCTCTGTGCAGGAGTGGAGGCTCACCTGCTTGTCCTTCATCCGCTCCCGTGTATGAGGAAGGAGGTCCGTGCCGACAGGTCCGTGGGCAGCACCCTGCACACCCCCACCGTGCTCAGCCCACCCCCCTCCTGAGCCAGCCAACCTCCGCTTGAGTCATCCCGGGTCATCACCACTGCCTTCACTCGGACTATGTAGCTGTCACTGTGAGAGAGGGAGAGAGGAGAGAAAGAGACCGGGAGAGAGGGAAGGGGGAGAGATGGGGGGGGAGGGAGGGATGGAGAGATGGAGGGAGAAAGGGAGGGAGGGATGGAGAGAGGGAGGGATGGAGAGAGAAAGGGAGTGAGAAAGAGGGAGGAGAGGGATGGAGAGAGAAAGGGAGGGATGGAGAGAGAGAAAGGGAGAGAGAGGAAGAGAGAGGGAGGAGGGAGGGAGAGAGAGAGGGAGGAGGAGAGAGAGAGAGAGAGAGAGAGAGAGAGAGAGAGAGAGAGATTGATTTTCAAAGTCCCATTTATTGGACCATTACATTCAACACAGTAATTTGCCAATGGATGACTCAAAAAATTCCAAAACCAAGCTAAAACAGGAAAAAAGATAGTAAAAATTCAATAGAAAACATACTGAATAAAAACCATCTAAAAAGAGGTCAGAATCACACAGCCAGTGCCAGTCTCATGCCATGAACTTGAACACTCCCATTATCTTCAAGCATTTGTTCAAAGTGAACAAATTGCTTTCAGATCGTCTTAGAGGGTTTTCAGGTGGAAGCAGAAAATTCAAGGGGTTTCCGGGGGACATGGCCTCATAAAAATGGGGCTTATGGGAAATCGCACCAAAATAGTAAGTTGCTTTGGGCTCTAATCTCAGCAACACCAGTAGCCCCACGGCTCAAATGCTTCCTCCAATGACGCATTCACACATTCCCTACAGGATCCTAGTCACTCTTTTCACAAATGTCCTTAAACATCAAACTTGTTCTGAGTGATATTTAAAACAGAAGCGCCCAGCAATTCTTACAGTAATAACAGCAACACAAAACAAGAAATAAAAGAGACATGAAATAACGAGGTTTCGGGCAGGTCTCTTGACGTAAACATGGTCATCCACCCAAGTCAAAACAGGGTCAAAGTGGACCCTCTCCAGACTACCGTGTGCAGCCCAAAATTCATGACTGTGTGCCCTGAACACTTAGAAAGCTTGACCACTACACATGCTCGAGATCACAAAAATGGATGCTTTTGAAGGCAGGTCGTGCGAGGAGATCCGGCTTTACCCATGTTTATATAATAATGCGATTAAAAAAAGAATACAAGAACACATTACAGTCACTGAATTTCTGGAGGGAAATTGCACAAATGCTAGGTAGAGACAGGTCTGCCGTCAAAAATGGATATATCTGTTTTGACATGTGCTAACATCACCTTCTCCCTGATTCATTATAGTGGCTGAAAAACAACAATATGGAGCATTGCCATCAACTATTGGAGAGGAACAGAATGGTATGCGGATTGAAAAATGCACATGTGAGAAAAAGCCAGCCCGATCGAACCCTCCAACAGCAGTACGAATGGGACCGCCAGCAAGAACGTGAGGCCTCTACAAGTCTGCTGCTGTTTACATGCACCCAGGTCAGACACTGTAGTATGACTTAGTTTCACAATGCTGTGCTTGCACTAGGGAAAAAGTATGTGTAGCCACTGGGGCTAAAGTCAGAAAAAATTGTTTAGCCACAATGTTGGTCTGGGTCCATAATGCGGCGCGCGACATGACATCATGACATTCATGTAAAAGTTCCCACGTGCGTGTGCCATGTTTGCACATAAAATTTCAAGTAAATTCTGAAGACTTGCAAATGAATAAAAATGCAAGAGGGGCATCATCATATAGTTTAACAGGATTTTTTGCTTACCATTACCTTTGTAAAATATTTAACATTAAAACTAAAATCATACAGGAAGGAAGTGACTTGTCAATGATTGAACGTAATAAGAATAATAATAATGACTACTCACTCGTTGTATGAGTGTCAAGAATACATGTTATTCAAGTCTACAGAAGGCCCTGTTTACAGCAGTGACGTGCTGTCAGAGGTCAGTTAGGGTAGGCAGAATCCTCACCGATAAACAAACGATAACTCTATTACTTTGCTTGATTAGCAATCTGAGGATTGATTGATTGATCTAATTTACAAAACTAAACCAGAGATGCCAAGTCTCACGCATGTGGCGTGAGTCTTGCCTCTTAGTGGCATTCACGTTCCTGTGCCGTAGTCAGCAATTATTCAATCAACGAGCACTGCAGAAATTTTCTTGCGGAATTTGTCATTGTGCATCAAGTTAATCAGTTTCACATGCATTACGGTGGATTTCCCCACTAGTGACACGGAAATTGATTATGACTCGGGAATTCTCAGGCTTGTCTTTACTGAGGGATTGAAAGCAATGGAATTGCATACAGACGTTTCAAATGGTCTTATTTCATTAAAACAATTTAAACGATCATGAAACACATGCATTGTTTCCAATCCCTGAGTAAAGAGAAGCATGAGAAGTCCGGAGTCATAATCGCTTTCCATGTTACTTGTGGTGAGGTCCACCTTCATGAAAGTGAAACTGAAACTTCAATGCACAAGGATTTTAACACCGCGTGAGAATCTCATTAAGCGTTCAATGAATAATTGCGGACTACGGTGAATAAGCCTAAAAAATGCGTGAGACCTACGCCGAATGCGTGAGACTTGGCATCTCTGGTAAACGGCAGAATGGTGTGCCAGTTCCATCCACTATATTATTACTCAGTGCATCGAACTTAAAATGCTCACGAGACAACAAGTTTGTTCATATTTGCTTAGAGGAAGCTAACGCAATGCCATTAACAAATATTAAAACCTTTCTTATGCGGCGTTCAATGTGTGGTCAATATGTTTACGATAATATTTCTCCCCTTAAACACGTACTTTTTAATGGCATTTTTAAAAAATAGGGAGTTTATTTTCAGTCTTCTTTCATAATCCGATAAACAAAAGATCAAAACAATATACGGAATTACCGAGAGAGTTGAGATTTTTTCCTAATTAATTATTAAGATTTACTTCCTTGCAGTCTCGAATCAAAGCATAAAAGGTAAATTAATCTTTTTTTCACTATCACCTCTTAATCATTACAGGCTTAATTGACCAGAAAAAAGGTCAAATTGATTGATTGACAATCAGGCATAGCACGTGGAAACAGGTTGACAAAATCTAGCAGTAAAAAAGGAGAAGTCACTGCCTACCCTGACTGCATGTCCCTGGTTTACAGGTATGGCATTGTACATCAAAGTTGAAGTTTTGCAGAATTTGTATGCATAAAATTACCTTATTTTGTGTAATATCTCATGCAGTGACGTGCCATTGGAGGTCAGTTAGGGTAGGCAAAATCCTCACCTTTAAACAAACGATAACTCTATTACTTTGCTTGATTAGCAATCTGAGGATTGATTAACTAATTTACAAGACTAAACGGCAGAATGGCGTACCAGTTCCATCCACGACATTATTGCTCAGTGCATCGAACTTAAAGTGTTCACGAGACAGCAAGTTTGTTCATATTTGCTTAGAGGAAGCTAACGCAATGCCATTAACAAATATTAAAACCTTTCTTATGCGGCGTTCAATGTGTGGCCAATATGTTTATGTAATATTACCCCCCCTTAAACACGTACTTTTTAAATGGCATTTTAAAAAGATAGGGAGTTGATTTTCAGTCTTCTTTCATAATCCGATAAACAAAAGATCAAAACAATATAGGGAATTACCGAGAGAGTTGAGATTTTTTAAATTAATTATTAAGATTTACTTCCTTGCAGTGTCGAATCAAAGCATAAAGGTAAATTAATCTTTTTGTCACTATCACCTATTAATCATTACAGGCTTAATTGACCAGAAGAAAAGGTCAAATTAATTGATTGACAATCAGGCATAGCACGTGGAAACAGGTTGACAAAATCCAGTGATAAAAAAGGAGAAGTCACTGCCTACCCTGACCGCACGTACCTGATCTCATCCCAATCTTCTGTTATAACTTCTAAATATTCGATCAATCATCTACACATGTGGACTTGTCGCACGCCGTGGAAGAAATGGAGCGAATGAGACAAAAATACCGCGCTCTTCTGATTGGACAAAATGTTAGGAAATGCTCGGTGAGGTCGGATGTACTCGGATGTGCTCTTCCGAAAAGGAGGCGCATTTGCTTTTCTTTGTTTATCGCTCAAAGAAAAGCTGCAAAAATTTTTTTTAAATAGATCTTAGCTTCGCCACAGTGGCAAAACAGGCTAAAAAAGCCATCGCCATACAGAATACGGCTGCGCCCGTGGCGATTGGCTAGCGCAAGCACAGCAATGGTTTGTATTCGGCTATACAAACAACCCCCTTTTTTCTTCAAGACTTCCTGCCCTGCCAGGAGTTGACTGTGCATGGTTACTTGACTTGGAAGTTAAATAATTAACCAGCAAGAGAAAAGGAGAGGAGAGGTTCAGGATCACGTCTGCAGTGAGCGGACAGTGTAACAGAATCTCCCCGAACTACACCACCCACAATCCTTTCTCTGAGGTGATACAAGAAACTAATATGAACAGAATCTCGAGTCACCGTCGTCACCCATTCATAATAAGTTCATTTGACCAGCCCGCCAGCCCAAGAGGAGCACTTCAGAACATCCTCTGGAACAACATCGCTTGAATAGCATACACTTAATAGGTGTGTGGACACTTTTCTGAAACCTCACTGACACACATTTTTAAATTCCAAATAACTGATATTTCAACAGAATTTAAAACGAATTGTTCAGTATGGGCTGAGAGGACAGGCTTTCAGCTTTCATTTGAGGGCAACTTCATACAACTCTGCTCCACGATTTGGAAATTTTTGTCCTTTCTGTACATCCCCCCCCCCCTCGCAATTCACTGGAGTCCTCAGTAAAGCGGGATGAAGGGGTATTTGAAGCGCAACAAAATCCTAATGGTAAAACAGGTTTGAATTGCAATACCTTCAAATGGAAGCTGTAAGTCTGTCCTATCAGGCCATACTGACCACTTAATTCCAAATACAAAAAAAAAAAAAAAAATTGCAGATATTTAGAACTTAAATAAGGTGAAACCAGCTGCACACCTTGAACAGGCCTAGTTTTTTGCAGATGCTACAATCCATAAAAGGAAACGTTTAAATGTATGAAAATGGTGTAACACTGCTAGCTTCACAAATAGCACACCAACTGTATTGTGAACTGATGTTATAGTCAAATGACCTCCAGCAGAGTAACACCAGGTACTTTAAATCTAAACGTGAACATTTTTTATGCATTTCAAAGACATTCCAGTGGAGACTCCAAACAGTTTTGGCAACATAGTGCTCTAGTAATCCTCTAAAAAGCAGGGCATTTTGTCTGTCCAATCTGTTAGGACCGGAGGGACATGGAGCCTCAAACTGAAGACCCATGTAGCTGTAAAAACTACTTCAGGACTTCCCCACTGACAGCTGACCCCACCCCCTCTTTCCCCAACACAACCAATCAGATGTGTGTATGAAATACAATTCAATAAATGTTGTTTTTAATGCGACAGCTTTGCGGCATAAATAAACAACTTATTTTTGGACTTACACTTGCATTAGGCTCCGATTCACTGACATTTTACAAACACATAACACAGCCCGTTAGAATCAAGAGGGCAAGTATTTATGACACTGCATCAGCAGCAAACGAGAAAAAACTTCAGCCGTATATAAGAATTGAATAATAATTACTTGCAGTAATTCAGGAATCGTACCATGCAAACACAAAACATCATCACACATGCACTTTACCACACTTCTGTATACACCTGGGTCATTCCATGCCAAGTGGAAACGCTTAAGGTACCTTTTGGGCCATCATGGCCTCAGATTTTTCTCCAACTTTGTATATTTGTTCTCTTGAACTCAAACGATGGGTATCCAATTTTTTCACAAACGGTCCACCGGTATGGATTTTATGGGCCTCTGAAAAAATGGCCTGTAGGGGGCGCTTTTCAAAACATGCGGTAGAAAAAGTCTTATAACTTTGATTCTTTGACAGATACAGATCTGGAAGGTGGCTTGATCCTTGACATGAACCTTGCTCTAGGCTGACAATCTTAAACGTTGCTTGTATCAATGGTGAATGCCATGGAAATTAAGGTCACCACTTTGCACCTGAGCAGTGTCTAATGACCTGAATTACACTGCTATGACCCAAAAATCCAGTATATAGGCCTGTTTCCCACCAAAAAGTTGGCCTAAAAAGTTGTAAAAATCATTGTTTTTCTTTGCATTGACATGTACATGGCAATTATTATGTGCTGGAAATAAAGAAACCCGCTTGAACATCATGTGGGTTACTTTATTTGAGCTGAAAACCTGATATTGATATTCTTTGCAATTGTAGTGACCTTATTAGGGTCATTCCATGCCAAGTGGAAACACACCTGGGCCATCATGGTCTTGGATTTTACTTTAACTTTGTCTGTTTGTTCATTTTGGCCCTAATAATGGATATTTCTGATTTTTTTGCGAACTGCCCTCTGGTATTGGTTTTATGGACCTCTGAAGAAATGCCCTGTAGGGGCCGCTTTTCAAAACATGCTGTGGAAAAACCATTATACCTCTGGCCCTATTACTGATTCAGGTCTGGGGTTTGGATTGATTTGTAATGTGAGGCTTCCTCTAGCACCACCATCATTTACAATGGTTGTATCTGTTCTTTTTTCCATGCAAACTGTGATCGGGCAAATTTGAGATTTTTCACTTTTTGTGTCTGTTTTTGTGGTGAAAAAAAGCCTATATACTGGACCGATGGTGCTTTCCAGTATAATTCAGATCACCTGACATGCAACAGGTGCAAATTCATAATGATGCAACTTTTCCTCGGGGATGGACAGACCCCTTGAACTTGTGCCTTTTTCTGTTGTAAGCAACTTTGAAAGGGTTAATCTGATAAACTATTATGTTCTGATTTAATTTTTTGATTTAATTTTTTAATAAAAGTGTCAACGATCTATCTGAAATAAAAAGTTTCTTTTGTCGCTTCTTCAGTATCACCAGTAATTGGTGAGTAATAAGGGTCAAAAAAGTGGAAAAAATCTCAAATTTGCACAACTTCAAACACAGTTTCCATGGAAACAAGAACAAATACAACCATTGTAAATGACAGTGATGCTAGAGGAAGCCTCATATTACAAATCCATCCAAACCTCATACTTGTATCAGTAATAGGGCCAGAGGTATAAGGGTTTTTCTACAGCATGTTTTGAGAAGCGCCCCCTACAGGGCATTTCTTCAAAGGTCCATAAAACCAATACCAGAGGGCAGTTTGTAAAAAAATCTGAGATATCAATTATTTGGGCCAAAATGAACAAATAGACAAAGTTGAAGTAAAATCCAAGACCATGATGGCCCAGGTGCGTTTCCACTTGGCATGGAATGACCCACCTTCTACACCATTCCCCAAATGAAGGTCCTTGTGGGCTGAAACCTACTGGTTTTCCAGCCTCCCTTTACCTGGGAGTCAGGTGTAAAGAAAGTCTGGCCAATCAGAGGCAATAACTGTTCACATTTTTTCTGAGGGGGAAGAAAACCATGGCTAGATTTGGATTTAAGTGCCAGATTTGGGGAGCCCTGCTTTACAAAGACGAACGATAAAAAAAGACCACACAAAAATGGGAGAAAAATACTTTTTGCAAATTTTTCTTTTATTAAAAAAAAAAAAAAGCCTCCAATTCCTTCAAGTCAGAGGGAACAAATCCTTTAAAGTTGAATTGTTGTAAAGGAGTATAACCAGATAAGATATGTGGTACAAACAAACATGCACAATAAATGCGCTGCGGAAATTAATCCAGAGAAATTTACCTCAAGGGTCTTAGATGAGAACATTCAACCTACGCATTAATGAAAGGGACCATTTAACAACAGCTGATCACAAAAGCCATGACACAGAGTTCAAACACCTAATTTATACGGATAACTGTGTCCTGTTATCCCATACCAAAGAAAACCTTCAACAATTCCAGGAATGAAGATGGGCAATGGATAAGAACCATCACAAAATCAAAAAATAGTCAAACCATCGGAGGACCCAACACGATGCAATTTAAAAACTTAAGCATGTGCAAAATTACAGCTCAAGCAGTAAATCTTGGTCTTACTATCTGCATTAGAGAGGTTAGAGTAGATAGTAAAAGACCCAAAGAATAAGCCAGCAGAGCAATACACATGAATTATTCCTAACTGATTAAATTCTGGACAACAATTCCTGACTTGCTAAGGCTCCACTAACCAGACACTGATACAAGACTGCCTCAAAATGACACAACAGAAAGCTAATCAACAGTTTAAAGGTTTTTATAAGCGTTATTTGTAAAAATGGTAAAATGATACAATTGCCATTTGGCTGTGGACAAAAAAGAAGACTTGGCTAAGCAGCTCAAATTTCCTACAGATGGGAAACCAAGATAAAGTCAGACCTTCAATTGGTTATGGTAAGCAGGCCCAAGACATGCTGACTCAGAGGTGTGTGTGTGTGTGTGTGTGTGTGAGGATGTGTGTGTCCGCGTGCGGTCCATGCATGATATAGTTGCAGAAACACACTTGGGAGATTCTGTCACTGGAGAAAAAAGGTTTCACCCCAAGGCAAGCGGTTTTGCTAAATTTAAAGCATTATACAGAACTCAAAGAAAGCATCTTTTAAAATTTTGGTCATCAGTTCCAAAGATGCGGATGTTTGAAATCTGGGCTGCATCCTGATTCTCTAACCTTCCTGGCAAACTGACACGAACCGAAAATAGTTGAGCTGGTTGGCATGAAGGAGAACCAAACTGTCTATTTTATAAAGGAAAGGAGGCAATTAGCTCCTTACTTGCTTCTTTCCAGCAAGGAAATGCAGGACCAATCATGAAAGAAAGGAAAGACCAAACACAGATCACAATCCTTTGCAGCAGAGATGATGGGAAACATCAATCTGTCCCAAAGTTTTCCGATAAATTGCAAAGGCTATATTCCCCGTCAAGCTCGTGACGTATTGAAGGAAAGGACATCTAATTTTTCTTAAAGGTGCACTATGCAAGTTTGTTTACTTTCTGTGCCATTATATTTTTGTCTCAATTCGCCGACATCTCTCCATGATCCGCTAGCTGCCTGCCCCTAAATTCACTGTAAAAAAAACCTGGGCTCTGGAGACCGCACAGGCGTCACAAACTGCAAATAAACACAAGGGGCACAGGCTGTGCCCCATAACATAACAAACCGTCCCGGCCAATCACCGACAAGAGTTGACAGTTATGGAAGCATGGGAAGGAGGGAACTATGGGAGGGAGGGGAGGGCTACCTCTGTTTTGTTTTGATTCGAATGTCAACAGAAGTGAAAGTAAAACTAGAGTGCCAAGGGCCCTGAAGGTTGCCGGTAGTTACAGCTCCAACAGGAGAAAAGTAACTAGCATCAGTCTGCGGATTCAACAACAAGCCAACACGAATTCTTGCGAAAGCAACACATTGTCTACACGATATTGGCGTTAGAAAGCTCCAGCTCGGACATCCGCAAAAAAATGAAACCTGTTTAATTTTTTTGCGAATTTCAGCGATGATGGCGAATGGTCCCGTACCACTGCGAATCAATTCACGGTTCTTCGAATCAATTCTTCTCTGCGAAAGAAGAGAACGGTTTCATCTGCCACTTCCACGGGCCAACGCAGCTCAGTGAGAAAGGGGTTTTAGTTACCATTATCGGGCAACTCGACTGAGCAGCCATACTTTTTCATGAGTGACAGACAGCAACATTTCTGCCATTTAGCAAAACTATAATCTTTAAGAAGTCTAGATCATGAAATCTGATAAGATTTTTTTCTAACCTGAACCTTCACTGTCGTCTGCTGTCAATTTGTGAAGTGCGCCCTCTTCTCAATTCACTTCTGGTTCTTGCTCTGCTTTCAGACAATGATTTTTTTTTTTTTTTACACAACACTGCCACCGAGTGGGTCTAATTAGTATTATTCTTTCTATTCCATGATGCTAATAGGAACAAACATCCAAAAATGGGTTTTGACCAGTTTTTATTGCCGCAATTGATCGTGAAAAAAGGTCGACCATGCGGTTACAATGCCCGTAAAAATTTTAATTATATATAGGTTAGTGCCTAATACATACTAATTTCTAAAGACATTATTAAACGAGGAAATAAACAGATTGACTTTGTCACATGACTTTGAAGACCAAAGTCAAATCCAATATGGTGTGTTTGATCAGCATACATGATTTGTCATTAGTATCCAACACATACTGAAGATCTAAAGCCAACATTAAAGGACTTTTAGGCCATTTTGTCATTACCTGGACCTTGTTGCCCAAGGTTAAATCCAATATGTCGAAAACAACCAGCATACATGATTTGCTATTAGTGCCCAATACATACCTAAGCTCTACAAACAATATTAAACAAATATGGGCCATTTTTGTCATATAACCTTGACCTTGAGGCCCAACATCAAATTTGACTGACTGCCTAAGAATGTTCAGCATACATGGTTTCCTATAGATACCCCAAACATACCTGAGCTCATGGCCATATTCAGCAAGTTATAGCAATTTTTGGCATTTGATCTTGACGCCCAATGTCATATTCAACTTGCAGAGAATGTTTGGCTTACATGATTCCCTATAGGTGCCACATTAAGCTGTTATAACACAATTTTGCCATTTGACCTTCACCTCGAGGCTCAAGGTGAAATTCGAACAACCGAGAATGTTCGGCATACCTGATTCCCTATAGGTGCCTCATACATACCTAAGCTCTAAATGCTATATTAAGAGAGTTATAGCACATTTTTGCCATTTGACCATGACCTGGAGGCCCAAGGTCAAATGTGACTGACTCACAATGTTCGGCATACCTGATTCCCTAGAGGTGCCTCATACATACCTAAGCTCTAAATGCTATATTAAGAGAGTTATAGCACAAAACTTGACCCGGAGGCCCAAGGTCAAATGACTAACTCACAATGTTCGCATACCTGATTCCCTAGAGGTGCCTCATACATACCTAAGCTCTAAATGCTATATCAAGAGAGTTACAGCACATTTTTGTCATTTGACCTTGACCTGGAGGCCCAAGGTCAAATGTGACCGATTCACAATGTTCGGCATACCTGATTCCCTAGAGGTGCCTCATACATACCTAAGCTCTAAATGCTATATTAAGAGAGTTATAGTACATTTTTGCCATTTGACCCTGACCTTGAGGCCCAAGGTCAAATGTGACTGACTCACAATGTTCGGCATACCTGATTCCCTACAGGTGCCTCATACATACTTAAGCTCTAAATGCCATATTAAGAGAGTTATAGCACAAAACACCCCGAAAAAAGATGAAGACCAGACACGTTGCCTAGGTAACGCTATGAAGGAGTGATTCAATCAAAACGCCGTTCACACCGTTGAAGCAGGTCATGATACTGATTCCATTGCTGTGATTAAAAAATAAATTCATCAGACAGTTTTTGAGAAAATTGCACCTAAGTGCCAAAAATGGCCATTTTCAACATAAAAATGGCCGCCAAGTCTAAATGAACAAATTTTTGCTCGGGCATTAACTTGATGACCGATTTGATCACATCCCCAAATTAAAAAAAAATTCAGACTGTTTTTGAGATACGGCTTTAAACGGACGACGCCGCCGCCGCCGCCGGACGCAAAGTGACGACAATAGGTTACTGGCCTACGGCTGGCAACCTAAAAACTTGCATAGTGCACCTTCAAGAATGTCTCAAGGTACATTGAATCAGTTAGTGAGAGGGAGCTTTACGCCTGCGAGTGCCAGGTATACGGAACACATTCTGGGTCACTAGCCCATCAGTCGGGAAATGCGTATATGCGGGAGACAGCTTTGGTCAGCAGGCCGGGCACCGCGTATATGCGGGAACGAACACGAGTGCGGTTATTTGTATATGCGGTTCCTGGCATGTGGCTTCTGTAGGTCAGGTCTGCATATATGCATTTCTGGTCAATAAGGGTTTAAAATCTTCCTGTAACTTTCCCTTGACCCAGGTGATGTTTTCCAGCCAGGTCAAGGACAAATGGAGAGGAAAGGTTACCGCTTCCGCTCTGAGCCACACTTCAGCCAATCAGATTCCTTACTGGAATTGAAAACCAATCAGATTGTACGTAACTGGAATTTTTTCCTGACTTGATTATGAAAAATAATCCGGCGCCCGGCCACTTGAGCACACAGCTCATTTAAAAAAAAAAAAAAACCTGAGAAGTCCAATCACATTCTGTCTGTTTCAGAGGAGGACAATCCAATGGATCCAGTGGTCATCTTGTGTTAAAAAAATGAAAAGAAACATGATTTTTAACATCAAAATTTTTCGAGGGAGTAAACTCTGACAAAGCTCACAACTGGAGCGAGCACTGTGAAGAAAAATTTAATGTAATCAAACACTATATTTCTTAACTGCATTAAAATATTTAATGGCCTGTGTCATTTTTTACGGCACAAAAGCACTATAAACTCAATCAAAACTTTCAGAGAGTATGAGACAGAACTGGCAAACAACCAAGACACTGCTGAATCAACTTATTGATCAGTGACAATTTTGGATGTATATCAATTAGCTTGATTGACAACTTAAGACTTGAGTGATTCGGTCTGTGTTACAAATATCGAATGTCATTAAACATTTAACAAACTTGATGGTCTAGGTATATGATGCATCTTTAGCATTTTAATAAAATAATACAGCTTCAAAATGAATTTTTTGCTCTGTCAAAACAATTACATGCGTATGAGAACAGTCATACCAACTTTCAGAAGCTTAAAAATAATGCTATGCCTCAATAGCAAGCAACTTCTAATAAAATCTGCTTATTTTGATTTTTACATAAAGATAAAAAGCAACAACATTGACAAAAAAGCAAAGCTGCATGATGCTGCATCAGATATTTGGTCGTATATACTGTATACTGACCATATTTCAAAAATTCAGTTTGCATGGAAGGAAAAAAGATGTGTTGTTATACACTGTTGCCCATAAAGTTGGAATAATTTTGTATTCAGACACTTTATCTATCAAGAATAAATCACACTGTCCCAATCATTTTATGAAAAGAGATAAAAAAATTATATATATTTATTCCAACTTTATGAGCAACAATGTAGATTCTATAATTGCTCTTGCCCACAGTCCCTGTCCCATATATTCTGAAATACATACATTTGGAGCCTTAGGGCAACTCCTGCTGGTTTGGGAGGCTGGGAAAATTTGAAAAAAAAAAAAAAAACAAAAAAAATAGTTGATTCAAAATTCACTTTTCATATAGCAGCATCTACAGAATGGTGCATTCTACACCATTTCTGATGAAATATCCAGAAAGCTTGGGCCAGAATGACCCAGAGTATCTACTATGAAGTTTATAAGCAAGTTAAAGACCTCCAAAAATGCTCCCAAACAGAAAAAGCCTATTGTGGGCACCAGAGAGGGGAGGCTATTTTTTTGAAGAGCCATAACTCAAAACTATGGTTTTTTGGGCCTGAACCTTTACATTTCTTTTCCAAACATTTTGAGGTATTTTTAGCAAATTTTTGACAAAACTCAAGAGGGTCACTTGCACAATAAAGATAATTCATATGTCACTGCATACAGTTTTACTTCCAGTCAACCATACTGTCCCAACTCCCAATATCGTTGAATTTTTCAGCCCTGGTGATTAACATAAAATGTATTGCTTGAAGCACTGGCCAGAGAAATCACATTTGATTTGAGCTGAAGTACTTGAATATTTCCATTAAATGTCAACAAAAGATTTGTATAATTTTTCCTAATTACCAAAAAAAGGAGAACAGTTTTGATCAACCAGAAAAGTTCTTTTTACATTTTTTAAAAAATAATTGGAAGGTTTTGAGGCTTTTTTTTTTTTTTTTTTTAAATGAGAAGTTGGCAATGATTCAACAGCATAAAAATAACAGGGGGCACAAATGAAGAAACCCATAGTGATTGACAGAAAAAAACTGACTGGTTAGAAAATCTTTTCCCAGCTAAAAAAAAAAAATTAAAAGAAGCAATTCTAAAAATACTAATTAGTTCATTTTTTAATACTTAATACCCAGGTTAGGCTTGTCTAGCTTCAGTTTTTACCCCTCAGCCGACTTCGGCCGGAGGAGTATTGTCGTATTGTCTGTCTGTCGTCCGTCGTCTGTTGTCCGTCCATGACTTTGTCCGAGCCAGCACTCAACAACGAATGATCGCAGCTTCACCAAATTTAGTATGGTAACTCACTATGACCCATAGATGTGCAGCGACAGGTTTTTTGCTGGATTTGACCTTTGACCTTAGCGCTGTGACCGTGACCCTGGAAATCTTGTCTGGGTGCCTTAGTCCGGGCCGGTACTCAGCAACTAATGATCGCATCTTCACCAAATTTGGTATGGTAACTCATTATGACCCATAGATGTGCAACGTCAGGTATTTTGCTGGATTTGACCTTTGAGCTTAGCGCTGTGACCTTGACCCCGGAAATCTTGTCCGGGTCAGTACTCGGCAACTAATTATCGCAGCTTCACCAAGTTTGGTATAGTAATTAAATATGACCCATAGATGTGCAACATCAGGTTTTTTGCTGTATTTGACCTTTCACCTTCGCTCTGTGACCTTGACCCTGGAAATATTGGCCGAGTCAGAGCTCAGCAACTAATTCTCGCAGCTTCACCAAATTTGGAATGGTAACTCACTATGACCCATAGATGTGCAACGTCAGGTTTTTTGCTGGATTTGACCTTTGACCTTAGCTCTGTGACCTTGACCCTGGAAATCTTGTCCAGGTCAGTACTCGGCAACTACTTACCGCAGCTTCACCAAATTTGGTATGGTAACTCACTGTGACACATATATGTGCAACGTCACATTTTTTGCTGGATTTCACCTTTGACCTTAGTGCTGTGACCTTGAGGCAGGAAATCTTGTACGGGTCAGTACTCAGCAACTACTGATCGCAGCTTCACCAAATTTGATATGTTAACTCACTGTGACACATGGATGTGCAATGTCACATTTTTGCTGGATTTCACCTTTCACCTTAGCGCTGTGATCTTGAGGCAGGAAATCTTGTGCGGGTCAGTCCTCAGCAACTACTGATCACAGCTTCACCAAATTTGGCATGTTAACTCACTGTGACACATAGATGTGCAATGTCACGTTTTTTGCTGGATTTCACCTTTCACCTCAGCGCTGTGACCTTGAGGCAGGAAATCTTGTCCGGGCGAGGGGTATTCAGCAACACGTTATGTTTATATGTATATTAAAATGCCCAACAGCCCAGTCCACATTGAGTAATAGGTTTCCAAATCAATCCAGAGTGAAAAAGTGCGGCCTACACTACGCTGTGCACCAATTAAACAAGAAACAAAAATTGCATTTGTGTAAACCTGTCCTCCACACAAACTGCAACGTGTAAAAAAATCTATTTTCACTGAATTTACCTTTGAGAAAACAACTGAAGAGTTATGAGTCAGTGCCGCCCATCTGTGATCAGAAAATTTGCTAAACATTTTCTCCATTTTGTGAAATGTCACCCCCTCATCTTCTGCCGACCACAGATGAGCAACATTAATGTACGAGTCACAAGATTTGTGGACTTCATCGCCCAATAAGGCAATCCGCAGATTTCATCAGCGCAGTCATGTATTCTGAAACAAAAAACTACCAAACAAAGGCAGACTAGTCAAAAGAGGTGAATGTAACAGACTTCCATTCAAGTTTATCCTCAAAAACGGCATTACACTCCTCTTTCTCAAAAATCACCAGCAACAGGGGTCTCTGAAGCTCAGCATAAGGGAAATAGCCTATCAATGGATTCTCATTTTCAAACAGTTGATTTTTACACATTCAGTGTGCCAAATATGCTTCTATTTGACAAATCAGAATTGATTTCTCAGCCTCATGATGGCAATGATGACACTTTTCAGACGTACTTCCTTTTGTCCACAAGATCAAAGCGACAGCAATAGACTCCAATTGCAAATGCCACGCCTCAAATGATCAGAAGTGTGGACAAGGAAAAAACACATAACAGGCCAAGTAACCGCACCACAGCAAACTGTCCAATCACTTTTTGTCCCCTATCCCTCAAATGGGGAATGAATAATACGACAGCAAAAGTGTTCTTGCGTCTGTAGCAATTTTATTTAAATTAAGAAAACATAGGATTCAGACTGGACCAATGGGTTTAGCCAGGCACCGGTCTACATGTCTTATAGAGGGGCATTTTAAAATGTACATGGGTTTAGAGCACAAGATTTTGAGGTACACATCTTATGTCACTTTCACCAATTTAAACCAGTCAAAATATTAAGAGCCAGATTTTCTTAGAATCAGGCGGAGGGTGATATATGATGGTCTCAGATTTGCCTAAAATTTTTGTTGGTGAAAGATGGTAGGTTCAATAGAAAAACTGCAAATTTTTAGGAGCCAATACCCTTCGGTTTGTTTTTTAGGGGTACCAGAAGGGCTAAAGATTTCTAGATGAGAAATACCTGAAAAAAAAAAAAAAATCCATTTTGAAATGCAATTATATCATTACGCCAACTACAGCCCACATTCATTTTCACATTTGTCAATCTACTGTGTGTAGGGCTTGCAGTAATCTGAACATTTTTGTGGGCTGTCTAGGGCGCGTCCTATAGGGGGCGCTGCAAGATGCTACTTTTGGCCATTTGAGCAGTAATATCAGGGCCTGAAGCAAAAAAGTAATATCCAGACTGTGCAAGACTGGCTCTTAAAATGCCCTTCTGAAAGACTGATGGACCTGATGGCTGGAAGTTACAATTTTAACATCAAAACTTCACACAGTCAAAGCATACAGTATATGGATATAAAAATCAGCATTTAGCATGCCAATGGCAATAACAGTGAAAAACTGAAATGGCATGGAGATGAGTTTTGAAAGTAAGGTTTAAATCTGAGGTTAAAAGTTTTCCGCTCTAAAGTGAACTGCGATCCAACATAAACTGACCCAAGCTCAATGCACTGAACAGGCGTCTCAGCTTCTCATCACGAGAAGTTGGTTCAAACCCTAGTTACCAGAATCGAATGTTGTCCTTTTTCCTGGCATCCTGGTCCTTGGGGTAAATTGAGTCAATGTTGGATAAATGATTTTTACTTCCTTGTGATAAGTCAAGTGCTGCTATTGGATGACAGCAGGGCACCTCCACAAAAACACAGCAATACCCCCATAGGCAAAATTCATTGTCTGCCCTGGAGATGGTGTGACAGAAAAAGGCATAGGGTCCAGAGGACTCAGTCTGGAAATGACCCTTATATTGCGGCTCAAATGACCAAAAGTAGCATCTTGCAGCGACCCCTGTACGATGCGCCCTTGACAGCCCCCAAAAATTTTCACATTACCGTGAGCCCTACACACAGTAGATTGACATATGTAAGAATGAATTTGGGCTGTTGTCGGTGGATTGATATAATTGCATTTCAAAACTGAATTTTTTTCAGAGCTCATTTCTCATCTCCGAATCTTTGGTCCTTCTGGTCCCCCTAAAAAAGAAACCGAAGGGTATTGGCACCAAAAAATCTGTAGAAATTGAACCAACCATCTCTCACCAACAAAAATTTCAGGCAAATCTGAGATCATCATATATCACCCTCTGACTCTTAAATCATTCAGCCATTTTTGAAACGGTTAAATTGCAATTCAGGCACTGAGGCAATGACTATTTGACCTATTCCAAACCGTTTGTCATCAAACGTTACTTTGAAAATGAGACCTAATGTCACTAAATATAACAACTAGTTAGTCTGACCGCAGTGAAGAGGGCCAGCTAAATAAATGTCAAAGTCAGTGAGTGAGTGAGTGACTGAGTGAGTACATGATGAAGTTATACTATTGGTTGGTCTAGTGTTGGAGTTCCCTATTGGCTATGGCCCTTTCAGAATGAATTGCTGCGAACAGTCATCAATTACATCATCAGGGGACTTTTTTGAGCAAGGCCTTAACCCCATTGCACAGAAGCCAAATATGGCTATTTATGTATTACCTTATTTGACGCTTTAAAATTCAAGATTGCAGCTTCACAGACAGGAAAGGAACGGGTCAACTGAGTCAGGACACTTGAAACATTTAGAATTCCATCGTATTTCAGTTTATTTTCATGATTTTGGTAGAGAAAAAGGGCTGCAAACACAAAAAATCTTCATGAAAATTCAGCATTGAAATTGTAAAAAAAATAAATAAATAATAATAATACTGAGAATTGTAAAATTGCTGGGGCACAAAACTATACATTTCTGGGATCTTAAACTCCTTGACCACAAGTGCAAGTCATCTGAGCATTGAATTCTAAATTACCTACTCTCTAGGACCCAAATAAGACAGCTATCCAGGTGGCTCCCCAAAGTCTAAGATCCCTCAAAATGGCACCTGTCAAATCATTAAATAATCATATATTTAACACAAATCAACCGTTGATGCACGAAATTCAACATGAAGTAATGTTTTTTCTCGTTGAATTTAGCATGAGTTTATCAATATAGGTGCAGTTGGACATCAATAGTCACCAGTAACCTCTCCAAACACACAACATGTCTTTTCTGCATGATGAAGTTTAGAATTTTGTCCATTTTTCTTCAAAGTCCCACTAGCCAGCACACATACTCATTAAAGGAACTGCTTATTTAACGGTAAGAACATTCACCCTGCAATGAGAAGCTAGCAGCTCCCACTTCAAAGCCCGCAACCTTACATAAACACTTACCACACCTTATAAGGAACAAGTATAACTCACTAACTTAGTAATATCTGAAATATACCCCATTTCCACAGAATCGACATTCCATTATCAGGAATAATCTGGCGATTTTCTACCCTAAATAGAACAGAATGGTGCAATGAAGGTACCAGGGGGTCTACTGAAGTGCGTGAGCTGCTTGCATTTTGAAGAAGGTAAAACCTTGGCATTCGATTTCGTTGAACACGGTATAAATTCTAAAACAAAGAGCCACATTGACCAAAATGCAAAAAATCCCTCCTCCAGAGACAGATGTATCGGGTAGAGGGAAACCTCCAGTCCTATTTCATTTGGAATAATTCCCATTGACCATGTCCGTACCTCATTTAAATCCCTTAAATGTAACTGAGCACTTCAGACCAGTTTTGGATGTCTTTTTTTCTTTGAAATCATGTCATTTTCAGCTGTGCAACCATGCCCAACATAATGGAGAATACAACCGACCTTACTTTTATGCAAAGGTTTGTATACTACTCTTATTGTCCAATCAATGTCTTTCAGTTACTGTGGAAAGTTTAAACTCTCTGGAATTGGATGAGAAACTAGTCAATCAATACATTATTACCCAGAACCGTGAACTATAAGTGTGCCAGATGAGCTTATAGTAAATTATTGAGTGATTGGCTATCAACATGAGTAAAGTGCCGATTTACACTCTCTGTAAAATTAGGGAAACGTTTTTCATATGTGATGACCATAATTGATAGTAGAATGACTTGGTATTGGTACTATGTTGAATTTTTGCTTCAGAAAACTGATTTTTCTTTACTACTAATTGAGATACCATTGGCTCACCGTAGCTGAAGGGGTTTCTACAGAGGAAAATGATTTTTTCTGTCGCTAGAGATCATTTTTTTGAATTGCTGGATAGATACTATGGGCAAGTATATTGAGCAGTTTGCACATCAGGCTTAGCTGAGGAGTTGAATTCAGGCAACTCTTGAAAAAAAGGGATTGGAGTGAACTCGTCCATATTCTAAACCGTGTTTGAGCTCTGCTTGCTTGTGAATATTCAATAACTGATCCGGGTGTGCCATCTAGTGATAGAATATTGTAACTGCGTGCATAAATTTGCAGATTTATGTCTGCGGGCGGACACATCTGCACGAAGGGGTTAAACACACCTGGTGTATCACCACTCAAAAAACACTCCACCCTAAACACACACCTGGAGTATCACCACTCAAACTCCACCCAAAACACACCCGGCGTATGACCACCCTTAACACACTTGCCCAAAACACACCTGTGTATCATCACCCAAAACATACTCCACCCGTAACGCACCTGGCGTATCATCAGCCCAAACCAGGGGTGTCAAACTGGTCCATGAAAAGTCCGAGAGGCTGCAGGTTTCCAATCCAACCAGGCAGAAGCATACCTGATACAACTAATTTAATAAACTAATCTCAGCCTGCACAGTTCATTAGTTGCATCAGGTGTGCTTCTGCTCGGCTGGAATGAAAACCTGCAGCCCCTCAACCCTTTTACTGACCAGTCTGACACCTCTCGCCCAAAACACACCTGGTGTATCACCACCCAAAACACACTCCACCCTAAACACACACCTGATGTATCACCACCCAAAACACACTCCACCCTAAACACACACTTGATGTATCACCACCCAAAACATAGTCCATCCTAAACACACAAAGTATATCACCACCTGAAATACACCTGACATATCATCACTCTAAACACACTCGCCGTAAACACACCTGGTGTACCATCACCTGAAACACACTGCACCCAAAATATATCGGGCGTACCACCACCCTAAACGCATTAAGCCTAAAAGCGCTCACCGCATAACCACCTTCATAGAAGAGAACCTTCCTCTCTCAGTGTGGAGTAACTGCGTCTCAATCACAAGCCCAGGGGAAAACCTTAATGAACAACAGCCAAATAAAGACGTACTGTAATTAAAAAATGGGTGTTTTGACTGAATGACAAAAACAGACTTCCCTTGGAGATTTAAAACTGCAAACCCAACAAGACGAACGCAGATTTAATGCCCAAAATATGTCCCTACCGAACATGACCTTTGACCCCCCATGTGGGGTATACATGTGACTTCACTTGACCCAAGGATTATTTAAGTAAATTTCATGAAAATCCACTGAAGTATGTAGATACAATGAGCAATGATGTAGATTTTGGATCAATGACCCCCAAATGACCCCTACATGACCTTTGACCCCACAACTGTTGAGGTCACATGTGTGATTTGACCCAACAATTATTGTGTCCAAGTACCATGAAAATCCACTGAAGTACTTGGATACAGTGACCTTCTGACCATTTTGGATCAATGACCCCTACATGACCCCTAGATGACCTCTGACCTCCCACCTGCGGGGGGAAAATGTGTGACTTGACCCAAGGATGATTGCATCCTAGTTTCAGTCAAGTATGTGGATAGAGTTACCAATTCTGTACAGGGTTAACATTTTTGGTGGACGGACGTACGTGCGTAATGATGACGGACGGATGGACGGATATACACGCTGCTCATTTCATAGTCCCCTTCCGAAACTCTTTTGGTGGAGACAATAACCAAAATCCTGATCAGCTCTGACTACAGTGGCCTAAACCCAGATCACTAGTCAGCTCTAACTGATCAGCTCTAACCGTAGGGATCCCTGATCAACTCTGGCAACAACAGGGCCAAATCCAACTAGGACCAATTGCAGATCCCAACCCAAATCCACTCCGATGACATTGATTCGAAACCCGACCATTTCTGATTACCCAACCCTCATCAGCTCAGATCATTGACCCCAATTTTGATCTGCTCTGACGACAGTGATCCGAATCATGATCAGTCCTCATTATAGTGACTTCCACCCTGATCGGCCGGAGTACTGTGATTCCAAACCAGAACAACTGATTACAATGATCCCAACCCATGTCAGCTCCGATTACGATGATTTCAACCCTAATCAGCTCTAATAAGAAAGATATCAGCCAAACTCAATCAGTGATTCTTACCCTGATCAGCTCTGATTACAGTGATCCCAATCCTGATCAGTTCTGATTACAGCGATCCCAATCCTGCTCAGAGGTGATTACAGTGATCCAAATCTTGATAAGACCATTACAGTGATCCCAATCCTGATCATCTGATTACAGTGATCTCAATCCTGATCAGAGGTGATAACAGCGATCCCAATCCTGACCAGTTGTGTTCACAGTGATCCCAATCCTGATAAGCACTGATTACAGTGATCCTGATCCAAATTAGCAGCTATTGCAGCGATACTGACTGAAATCAGCTCTGATAGCAGTGATCAGGAACCCTGCTCAGCTCTTATTTCAGTGAATGGTACTGTGTACCAAATGCAACAGAGCTATGCCACAACAGGTATGGCACTGAAGAATCTGCAGACAGGAGGTTTTTTCTTCAACTCAAACACTACCGCACCAAAAAGCGCAAAATTCTTCCTTCATGGTCAACCGATATTGTCAAAAAGAAACCTTAAATGTCACTAATCTTCAGTAAAGCAGAGAGGTTTGGCCCATAGGTGAGCACTTGGACATCGTATGCTGTACAGAGTGCTCAGGTGTGCGGACCCAGGACGGCTAAAGAGAGGAGCAGAGCACCCTATCGACAAGAGTGCCCATCTGTTTATCCACGCCAGCTCGCACACCCAGGTCTGACTTCATCATGCCCAGCGCCAAATATAATGCAGAATGCAAAATCACAAATTTTAATCACTCGAACTAGCTTATCTGCCTAAAATGGCCGATGAAATTCTCAACGTACGACACCACAGAAACCCAAGGAGTCATATAAGACGAGTCCTGCCAGGATGACATCACTCATAATGGAACTAAATAGGATTGAGTTACAATGAGCTGAACAACACAGAACTACATGTAAAAAAATGCCTAAAAAAACACAACAGTCACAACACAACTCGCACACACAGTCTAGTCAAAACAAGCATGGTCCTCTTAAATTCACTGCTAATGAGAAGTCACGTCACTTAATGAACACTGCAACATAAAGAACTTCATTTTGAAATAAGCTGCTAGTCCTGTCAGTCATTTTTACATAACCAGTGGACATTACATCGGCTTTCGGCTAACCTCATGGACAATAATCCGCATTTGCTACCTTACAGGCTAGCCAGTCCAGCGTACACACATACACACACACACACACGTGCCCTTAGGGTACACAAGGTGTGTAGGCGTGTCATCACATTTCAGACAAATGACACCCAAAGCCAACCCAACTTCCAGTCACGCTATGATTAGTGCTCACGTTTATGATTTCACAAAGCACTGAAATGTGAAAAGTTAAACATGTTTCTGAATTGGCAAAGTGGTTCACTCTTGCCCCTGGAGAACTGAGCAAGTGACCTTGCAGCATGAGAACAGAGCCTGCCTTTTCTCCAAAGTCAGCCCACAACCAAACATGTAGGATAGACCACTGAATTTTCCTCATCACTCTGTTAACAACCACACACATTACACTGCATTTCCATCTCCACTCTGCTAACAATCGCACACATATTACACTGCATTTCCATCTCCACTCTGCAAACAACCACATATATTACACAGCATTTCCCAAATCACTCTGCTAACAACCACAAATATTACACTGCATTTCCCACATGACTCTGCTAACAGCCACAAACATATTACACTACATTTCCCTCTCCACTCTGCTACCAACCACACATATTACACAGCATTTCCCTCTCCAGTCTACTAACTCCATAAATATTACACTGCATTTTCCTCTCCACTCGGCTAACAACCAAACAGATAATACACAGCATTTCCATCTCCACTCTGCTAACAACACACACATATTACACTGCATTTCCCACATGACTTTACTGGGTCATTCCGTGTCAAATGTCCGAACATCTCAGATTTGGCTGAAAAAATTCCAGGGAGCGCAAACACCTCCTAATAGGATAAATCCAAAATTTTTGCATTCAACTCCTAGTAGTCTTGTCATAAAAAAAAATTTTTGCAACTACGTTCTAGCCCTTTTTGAACAGCGATTTCTGAGGAGCTGCTTTCACATGGCTAGATCTAGAAAAGTATTTCAGGTAAGCCTTCAAATTTTCAGGGGTGAAAATCTGCTGCTATAACTTGTCGAATATGGACTCATAAAGGTGTCCCTTCAGTTTGTCGTATATTTTTGGGTGCTTGAAGTTGCTCGAAAAGTTGACCTGGAGGCCCAAGGTCAAATGTGCCTGACTCATAATGTTCGGCATACCTGAATACCTATAGGTGCCTCATACATACCTAAGCTCTAAATGCAATATTAAGAGAGTTACAGCACAAAACACCCCGAAAAATGATGAAGTCCAGACACATTGCCTAGGTGGCGCTATGAAGGAGCGATTCAATCAAAACGCCATTTACACCGTTGAAGCAGGTCATGATACTGATTCCATTGCTGCGATTAAAAAAAAAAAAATTCCTCGGACAGTTTTTGAGAAAATTGCACCTAAGTGCCAAAAATGGCCATTTTCAACATAAAAATGGCCGCCAAATCTAAATGAACGATTCAATCAAAAAAATTTTTGCTCGAGCATTAACTTGATGATCGATTTGATCACATCCCCAAATTAAAAAAAAATTCATCAGACCGTTTTTGAGATACGGCTTTGAACGGACGACGCCGTTGGATACAAAGTGACGACAATAGGTTACTGGCCTACGGCCGGCAACCTAAACACTACTTACAGGGCCCCAGAGGCAGTCGAGCGGCATAGCGACGTTTATCCCATAAATGACTAAAAATTGGTGTGATACAACCCATTAGACACAGGTTTCGTATCACACACGTGTAATACAGCTTTCTCGTGTCACAACTGTTCAGATTCCATTCATTTGCAAACGTCAACTAATATTTTCACAGGACCAATTCTTCTGGAAACGTTCACCATCGCTGGTGTTTGCATATAGTTGACGGTCTATTGAATTCAATGGGATGAATAATTCGTTAGCTAGCATGCTAATACTTTTGACCAGTAATGAGTTACACATGTGACTGTTATCGTAAACACTTGAATTTCATCATTTAATGGCGAAAAGCATTAGCATGCTAGCTAGGAATTATTCATCCCATTGACTTGAATAAACTGTAAACTAGAAGCCAAACACTATTTTTTCCATTTTCCAAATAATACGATGCTGACATTAATGGGATAAATATAATCTCAAATTCATGAGAATGAGCCATCAAATTTATGAAACTCAAGTAGTAATTTTCATTTAAATAAAAATTACTACTCTTGTTGCATGAATTTGATATCTCGGGCTGACTCATTGGAGATCCTCCATGTATTTTGCAGTAGGCTTCAATTTGTGTAATTTCTACTGTTATGGTAAAAAAAGATGAAATCTCGATCACTGCATCGACTTTGTTTTAGATTGACAATCAGTCCTGTTAGTTAATCTTCGTCCCCAGACCTCTGCTAGTCAAGGTCAGAATACAGAATTTAACCTGTGTGATTTATCATTCGCTATATGTTTTAATGCTAGTTTTGTGACTTCTTATCTGACAGTCCAGAGTTGAGTTAGTTATTATCACTCAGAATTGTTTCTCCAGTTCTCGTTTTGATTAAGCAATGTATTAAGCGAGTGGATTGAGTCTGCAGTCTTCAGTTCACATTTAAAGAAACAGGATTGTTTCAACAGAGTAAGGATATAAACACCTTCATAGGTATAGTGCATTGATTGCTCCACACCTGAAGTGGACAGCTATTGAGTTTGATTGATTAAAGAGAAACCTGATACTGTGTAATTGATGCACACTACCAGAACAAAGTCACAATGATCTTATAACCTACTACAGTCATGCATAGACGCGGTTATTTCATCATTCCACTGGACAATATTGACTTAAAAGCGTAACATCCGTCACGTAATGTCCGTCACAGAGGATTTTGTGCAATTCTATAACTGCCTGCTAAGAGACTCTCATATGGAGCTGTATTATAATTTGTGCATTAGGTGGCCTAGTTCTCGTACAATTCTGGGATAAACACTCATGTGTACCATTATTGAGACACAGAGAATTTTGAAATAAACTTGGCTGAATTTTTTTAATGTCTTTTTCATGTAACATCCGTCACATTCATAATTGTGGTTCATGTGAAACACACAGACATCACTGGATGGCTTTTCTTCCCCCATCAAGCAGCCTCATACCTGAGCTAGTAATATCCGTAAGGTTGGGTTCCTTGGAGTAAAACTTTAGCTGTGAGGTTAGTTGGAATGGCTAAAAATTCCCTCTGAATGTAACGTCCGCATTGGTGGCATTGCCCATATGATTAACTAAAGGGACACCTTTATAAGTCCATATTCCTCAACTGATAGTAGCAGATTTTCACCCCTGAAAATTTGAAGGACTTAGCTGAAATACTTTTCTAGATAAAGCCATGTGAAAGTGGCTCCTCAGAAATTGCTGTTCAAAAAGGGCCAGAACTTATTTGCAAAAAATTTTTTTTATGACAAAACTATTAGGAGTTGAGAGCTAAAATTTTGGATTGATCCAATTAGGAGGCATTTTTACCCGCTGGATTTTTTTTTTTTTTTTTTTAAATATTATTTTTTGGGAATTTTTCCTTTATTTGACAGTTATATAGTGTAGAGAGACAGGAAAGTTGGGGAGAAGAATGGGGGAAGACATGCAGCAAATGACCTGAGCTGGAATCGAACCCAGGTCGCTCCGGGAAGGACACACCCTTTTATGGTATGCGCGCTTAGACCGATGAGCCACCGGGGCGCCCCCACCCGCTGGATTTTTTTTCAGCCAAATCTGAGATGGTCAAGTGGGAGCCGTTTGGACAGTTGGCATGGAATAACCCTACTAGCAACCACACATATTACATTGCATTTCCATGTCCACTCTGCTAAGAACCACACATATATTATACTGCATTTCCCACATGACTCTACTAACAACCACACATCTTACACTGCATTTCTATCTCTGCTCTGCTGACAACCACACACATAACACTGTATTCCCCACATCACTCCACTAACAAGCACACATATTACATGGCATTTCCCTTATCACTCTGCTAACAACCACACATATTACACTGCATTCCCCACATCACTCCGCTAACAAGCACACATATTACATGGCATTTCCCTTATCACTCTGCTAACAACCACACATATTACGCTGCATTTCCATCTCCACTCTGGCGAACAACCACACACATATTACACTGCTTTTCCCACATTACTTTGCCAACAACCACACATATTACGCTACATTTCCATATCCACTCTGCGAACAACGACACATATTACGCTGCATTTTCATCTCCATTCTGCTAACAACCACACACATATTACACTGCTTTTCCCAGGTCACTCTAACAACCACACACATATTATGCTGCATTTCCATCTCCACTCTTCCCATCTCCATTCTGCATTTCCATCTCCACTCTGCTAACAAACCACACATTACACTGCATTTCCATCTCCATTCTGCTAACAACCACACATATTACACTGCATTTCCATCTCCATTCTGCTAACAACCACACACATATTACACTGCATTTCCATCTCCATTCTGCCAACAACCACACACATATTACACTGCATTTCCATCTCCATTCTGCTAACAACCACAGACATATTACACTGCATTTCCATCTCCATTCTGTTAACAACCACACTATATTACGCTGCATTTCCATCTCCATTCTGCCAACAACCACACACATATTACACTGCATTTCCATCTCCATTCTGCTAACAACCACACACATATTACACTGCATTTCCATCTCCACTCTGATAACAACCACACACATATTACACTGCATTTCCATCTCCACTCTGATAACAACCACACACATATTACACTGCATTTCCATCTCCATTCTGCTAACAACCACACATATTACACTGCATTTCCATCTCCATTCTGCGAACAAACAAACCATATTACACTGCATTTCATCTCCATTCTGCTAACAACCACACACATATTACACTGCATTTCCATCTCCATTCTGATAACAACCACACACATATTATGCTGCATTTCCATCTCCACTCTGCTAACAACCACACACATATTACACCGCATTTCCATCTCCACTCTGCTAACAACCACACACATATTACACTGCATTTCCATCTCCACTCTGATTAACAACCATTACACATTTCCATTGATAACACTGCATTTCCATCTCCATTCTGCTAACAACCACACACATATTACACTGCATTTCCATCTCCGCTCTGATAACAACCACACACATATTACACTGCATTTCCATCTCCGCTCTGATAACAACCACACACATATTACACTGCATTTCCATCTCCACTCTGATAACAACCACACACATTATTACTGCATTTCCATCTCTATTCTGCTAACAACCACACACATATTACACTGCATTTCCATCTCCACTCTGATAACAACCACACACATATTACACTGCATTTCCATCTCCGCTCTGATAACAACCACACACATTACACTGCATTTCCATCTCCGCTCTGATAACAACCACACACATATTACACTGCATTTCCATCTTAACAACCACACACATATTACACTGCATTTCCATCTCCACTCTGATAACAACCACACACATATTACACTGCATTTCCATCTCCATTCTGCTAACAACCACACACATATTACACTGCATTTCCATCTCCACTCTGATAACAACCACACACATATTACACTGCATTTCCATCTCCATTCTGCTAACAACCACACACATATTACACTGCATTTCCATCTCCATTCTGCTAACAACCACACACATATTACACTGCATTTCCATCTCCATTCTGCTAACAACCACACACATATTACACTGCATTTCCATCTCCATTCTGCTAACAACCACACACATATTACACTGCATTTCCATCTCCATTCTGCTAACAACCACACATATTACACTGCATTTCCATTTCCATTCTGCGAACAAACAAACTATATTACACTGCCTTTCCATCTCCATTCCGCTAACAACTACACACATATTACACTGCATTTCCATCTCCATTCTGCTAACAACCACACACATATTATGCTGCATTTCCATCTCCATTCTGCTAACAACCACACACATATTACACTGCATTTCCATCCCCATTCTGCTAACAACCACACACATATTACACTGCATTTCCATCTCCATTCTGCTAACAACCACACTATATTACGCTGCATTTCCATCTCCATTCTGCCAACAACCACACACATATTACACTGCATTTCCATCTCCATTCTGCTAACAACCACACATATTACACTGCATTTCCATTTCCATTCTGCGAACAACCACACTATATTACGCTGCATTTCTATCTCCATTCTGCTAACAACCACAGACATATTACACTGCATTTCCATCTCCATTCTGCCAACAACCACACACATATTACGCTGCATTTCCATCTCCATTCTGCTAACAACCCACATATTACACTGCATTTCCATCTCCATTCTGTTAACAACCACACATTTCCATTTCCATTTCCATTCTGCTAACAACCACACACATATTACACTGCATTTCCATCTCCATTCTGCTAACAAACCACACATATTACACTGCATTTCCATCTCCATTCTGCCAACAACCACACACATATTACACTGCATTTCCATCTCCATTCTGCTAACAACCACACATATTACACTGCATTTCCATCTCCATTCTGCCAACAACCACACACATATTACACTGCATTTCCATCTCCATTCTGCTAACAACCACACATATTACACTGCATTTCCATCTCCATTCTGCTAACAACCACACATATTACACTGCATTTCCATTCCATTCTGCTAACAACCACACACATATTACACTGCATTTCCATCTCCATTCTGCTAACAACCACACACATATTACACTGCATTTCCATCTCCATTCTGCTAACAACCACACACATATTACACTGCATTTCCATCTCCATTCTGCCAACAACCACACACATATTACACTGCATTTCCATCTCCATTCTGCTAACAACCACACACATATTACACTGCATTTCCATCTCCATTCTGCGAACAACCACACACATATTACACTGCATTTCCATCTCCATTCTGCTAACAACCACACACATATTGCGCAGCATTTCCATCTCCATTCTGCTAACAACCACACATATTACGCTGCATTTCCATCTCTATTCTGCTAACAACCACACACATATTACGCTGCATTTCCATCTCCACTCTGATAACAACCACACACATATTACACTGCTTTTCCCACATTACTTTGCTAACAACCACACATATTACGCTACATTTCCATCTCCATCTCCATTCTGCTAACAACCACACACATTACACTGCATCCATTCTGCTAACAACCACACATATTACACTGCATTTCCATCTCCATTCTGCTAACAACCACACATATTACACTGCATTTCCATCTCCATTCTGCTAACAACCACACACATATTACACTGCATTTCCATCCCCATTCTGCTAACAACCACACACATATTACACTGCATTTCCATCTCCATTCTGCTAACAACCACACACATATTACACTGCATTTCCATCTCCATTCTGCTAACAACCACACACATATTACACTGCATTTCCATCTCCATTCTGCTAACAACCACACACATATTACACTGCATTTCCATCTCCATTCTGTTAACAACCACACTATATTACGCTGCATTTCCATCTCCATTCTGCAACAACCACACACATATTACACTGCATTTCCATCTCCATTCTGCTAACAACCACACTATATTACACTGCATTTCCATCTCCATTCTGCCAACAACCACACACATATTACGCTGCATTTCCATCTCCATTCTGCTAACAACCACACACATATTACACTGCATTTCCATTTCGTTTTCCATTCTGCAAACAACCACACTATATTACGCTGCATTTCCATCTCCATTCTGCGAACAATCACACACATATTACACTGCATTTCCATCTCCATTCTGCTAACAACCACACACATATTGCGCAGCATTTCCATCTCCATTCTGCTAACTGCATTTCCATCTCCATTCTGCTAACAACCACACATATTACACTGCATTTCCATTTCCATTTCCATTCTGCGAACAACCACACTATATTACGCTGCATTTCCATCTCCATTCTGCTAACAACCACACACATATTACACTGCATTTCCATCTCCATTCTGCTAACAACCACACATATTACGCTGCATTTCCATCTCTATTCTGCTAACAACCACACACATATTACGCTGCATTTCCATCTCCACTCTGATAACAACCACACACATATTACACTGCTTTTCCCACATTACTTTGCTAACAACCACACATATTACGCTGCATTTCCCTTATCACTCTGCCAACAACCACACATATTACGCTGCATTTCCATATTACACTGCTTTTCCATCTCCACTCTGATAACAACCACACACATATTACACTGCTTTTCCCACATCACTATGCGAACAACCGCACATATTATATGGCTTTTCCCATATCATTTGGCTAACAACCACACATATTACACTGCATTTCTCTCTCCACTCTGCTAACAACCACACATATCTTACAATGAATTTCCATCTCCTCTGTGCTAACAACCACACAAATTACACTGCTTTCCCCACATCACTCTGCTAACAACCACACATATTAGATTGCATTTCCCTCTTCATTCTACCAACAACCGAACAAATAATCCAGCACATCTGCCCACTCTCCTCTTACAATCTTGCACACAAACCACTGCTCTTACACCATTGCTCTGCTAACCTATGTAGCCTAAGACACAACTACTGTGTGCCCTTAATGAAATGATCGCCCCTGAACTGAAATTTACCTTCTTGAGTCAAAAATCTGTCAGGAGACTGCAATGAAAAAATATAGGAAAAATGACATTATTCCCTACCCAATATTTCAGCTGAAGAATGCTAACAGGGGAAGCTTTCCTTACCTACTGGGATCAGACATGTCTCTACACCCCATGGTTTCGGTCAGGATATCGACAGAGCGGTTTTAGCTGAAACGTTCCGGGGACGGGGAGCAGGCAGGTCCATGACTGTAGCGGCTCTAACACGGCCGAGTGGCGCGGAGTGATTCAGCCTTCCTGAGACGCGCTCTGTGCAGCGCAGCGAGGAGGAACATGACTCATCGCAGGCAGCCATTCTGCATGCGGCAGCGACGCAGCTCGCGCATCCTGACCAGAGTGCAGCCCCGCAACGAGCACAACGCCACACATGACCTACGCACGCATCACAGCCCGACACGCTGAACAAAGAGCGGCTTCGGCCGAGCACGCTTAGGGACGTGGGTGAGCTTACAGTCATCTCAAGGACCAAGTATAAACCTGCTACAGTTACAGCCACTAAAATATGCCACAAAGAAAATCCAACAACTCATAATCCATGCATTTCTAAGCCTGTGCTCCTATCGAACAATGGAGGCACAGCCTTACATCGAAACGCACACTCTAGAAAAATTACTGACTGTAAATGAAAACGGGAAGACAAATGGCTGTGGGAAATCATAGTTTATCTTCAAATTTAACCAATCAAGAGTGGAAAGTGCTGCATAAACAACCAAAAATGTACAGGTGACAATATACAATTTGAAGATGGATCATACTCAGTTGTTTGGGGCAATAACTCTGCATGTGCTAGATAAAGATCTGGCTAAGAGCTCTTTAAAAACAGGAGGATAGCACCTCATCTGCAAGTATGAGTTTGTCCTGCGGTAGATCTGCTCATTACGTATTTTCGCCAAGATAAGGATTGGTGCACAGCTGTTTAACTTGAGAAAAGAAAAATTAACTGTTTTTGCATCCTTTCACATATTCTCAGAAATTTATTGACTACAAAAGATGGGTTTCCAAAAAATGTATTTGATGCAGCCAAGGCATGTAGAATTCCCCCAGCAGAGGGACAGAAAATGCAACAGGAAACATGCAGTCACTGGCCTCAGGGCACAGCGAGGGGTCAGTCTTTCGCAGTGTGATTATCAAAACATCTGGTTGGTTTATTGCGCATTTCCCTTTGAACAAACATTTGAAAAAACAGAAGGAAGAAAAAGGGCAAGAAACCCATTCAAAGTTTTCATATTCGATACAGTTCTGTACTCATGAAGGTATCGGTCAAAGCTAATGTAATTTCCTGGGAATAATGAATTGCACCGTGGCCCCATCGGACTATCCCTGAGCTAAAGCAGCTGCTTCCTTAAAAGGTGATCAGAGCTTCAGGCCTGCGGTCTCCCATGACCTCTGTCACCCCTACAAAAACACACATGAAAGCTGAACAGACTTCCACCCCTCCTAACAGGTCAGGTGAACAGTTGCTCCAACTCTGATGAGTGCAGACTGTGACTTCTTAGCCTGGCCACCTGCACACTACCACCACAGCAGTGAACAAAGACACACTGATCAGAAGTATAATCAAATGCAGTACTGTGAGAGAGTCAGAGACCACCATTTGCTTTATTTACCTTACGCCTTGAAAACAGCAATCTAGTGCAAATCATTTTATAAAAAACAATGCAGAGAGCACATTTAAGAACACGAACAGGCAAGCCTGGTTTTGCCAGACCCTGATGTATCCAAGAGATACATATGGCACTGGGAGGCTTCATGTAAATGAAGGAAGGATGAATGGAGAAACGTACAGAGATATTCTTGATAAGAATCAGCTGCCATCTAACAAGATGCTGAAAATGAAACGAGGGTAGACATTTCAAGATTTGAAGACAGTTTGTGTGGAAAAATGGGCCAAAATCACACCTGAGCAAAGCATGCGACTAGTTTCTCCATACAGGTGTCTGTCATTAGCAACAGAGGCTTTTCTACTAAGTATTAAATAAATTTCAGTAAGCATGTTCAATACTTTTTGCTTGTGTCATTCCACTTTATTACACCAACTTAATTTATGGACTTATTTGTTTCGATTTCTTTGCATGTGGATTACTTGGGTTGTTACCAACATCTGGTGAAACTTTCATGTCAATAGCCCCATTAGAAATATATTTACTGAGAAAAATGCTGACGCGTTCAGTACTTATTTTCCCCACTGTATGTAAAATGTCCATCACTTGGCATTGCTATCTGCACTCCATTCAGCTCATTCAATAAACAAGCACCTTTATCCAATTAATTTGCACAAGACTGTAGTACATATACCATTCACACAGACACGGAATTGAATGACTTCGACATCCCAGTCTCTACCTCAGCGTGCCACGCAGAACACACTGGCTGGCTTCCAGTCCAGAGTGTGGTGCAAAGTTGACATCACACCTCAGCAAGACCAGCGACTTGTGGCTACAGTAACAAAGGCTTTCCCATTGCCTAAGGAAAGAAGACTAATGAAAAAAAGTTGCATTTACAAGCATAAGCAACCATTCCTTACTTCACAGAGTAAAGAAATTACCTTCTCAATAAATTTACACTACTTAACCCTTTGAGTGCTGAATAAATTTTCAAGGAATTAAAAATGTAATTATCCTGGGCTGTTGAAAACCCATCATGAGTCAACTTCGTTTAAAAGAGCTCCCAAGTTGCCACATGATAGGTTTTCAACAGCATCTGGTTTTGATATCTTACACCATTGGGCAACTATATTTGCCTATGGCGCTCAAAGGGTTAAGCAGTGCCCTCCCTAATTATTCACTTGAGAAACAGATCAGCGAACTGAGGTGTATCGAAGCACCTGATTCATGATTCAATGATTTTACATGACTGTGAATGATGTCTGCAACACCCATGGGATGAAAAATATAAATATAGTGCAATACTCCACAAATTATTGGTGCCACAAAACTCTGCAACTGAGCCACATAATTGATAACAGTGCATTTTTACAGTTTTTTGGGCAGCGTAAGAGCCCTCAGCGGTAAAACTACAGTCCTGCCTGATACTGAGCCAAATCTGTAAACCTAGATCGAGGAGTGCAGCATTTATGATAAAATATGTGTTTATGCCATGCAGTGACATGGGCTATTGCCTGTTCACTTCAGACATGAACATGAGGTCATAGAAAGCAGACACATGGCACATTTGGCCAGAAGTTTCTGACACTCTAATACTTTCAGTCTTCCATCACAGACAATGATTTATGAGCCAGTTTTTATAAGAGTAAGGCAGGCGGTGATTCATGACCCCTTCGGATTTGTCGAAATTTTTTTTTTATTCATAGATGTATGTTAGAAATGAACAAAAATCACATTTTCCATCTTTAATAGGGACTTTTTTTTTTTTTTTTTAGGGGTCCTGGAATATTGGGGTCAAAATCAGCCAAAATGGCAAAATTTCTGTGCGCCCTGAGTGAGCCAAATTGATTTTCATTTTGAATATCGGGTATGGACTCTCCAAAAATGTGAATATTTTGGCAGCTCACTTAGGGCGAGCCAAGGTTGCAAATCACTACTTTTTTGCACACTCTCCCAGGGGTTGTGTGGCTTGCGCCCTAAGTCAGCCAAGGTATTTTATGCATGTCATTAGGAACTTTGATTTGGATGAAAATTTTGGCAGCTGACTTAACCCTTTCGCAGGCAAATTTTGGCCCAGATGCAAATCGGACGGATTAATTTTGGTTTTTTTATGATTGTTATTCAAAATAACAATAAAATAACACCAAATCTCATAATAAGTTTCCATAACTGATGTTTTTATGTTTTAATCCTCTCCAGAATGCTAAAATGTTTGGATCCAAGTCACTCCCGCTCTCTGGATATTCAAACTCATCGTCAGAGTCATTCAATAAAGCAAAAACTTCATCCACGTTGTATTTACGTTTAGAAACACGGCTAGAATGCGGCTATTTTTTGCCATGTTCACATGTCCCACAATGTCATTTAGCGTTTTTAGGGACGTTCTTACAGTGCTGGGTGACCTGAGAGACAGCCATTTGGATGAAAAATTCCCTAATCGGGGAATTTAAAGAAGACTTTATAAAACACGTTGGTTAAAAACGACAAAAAAATGCTGTGCCTGCGAAAGGGTTAAGGTGCACAAGGGGTTTTTTGCGCCAAAGGTGAAATTACCACATTTGCACACTGCGATTTCTCCATGTGCCCTAAATCAGAAGTGATGAAATATGGCTCATGTTGTCACTCAGCATCTCTAGTGTCAGTGGTAAAGAGAGTTTCGTGGCTGGTTTTAGGTATTAACCCTTTTTGCGCCGTTTTTCTTGTGCCACTTCACGAAAAAGCCGAATATGGTAAACTGGAAACTTTCTCCGATTTTCATGAAACTTGCAGGATTTGCTTCCTTAACTGGGAGAAAGGTGTTCTGTAAGTTTCAGTGCAGTGTGGCAAGCCACTTTGTTTATAGGCCGCCACTTGGTGGCAAAATTGGAACTAAACTGCAAAAAGTAGCACTTTCAAATAACCTTATATCTCATAAATAAAGTAAAGGAAGCAAATCCTGCAAGTTTCATGAAAATTGGAGAAAGTTCCCAGTTTACCATATTTGGCTTTTCGTGAAGTGTCCTAACTAAAATGGTGCAAAAAGGGTTAATACCGAAACTAGCCATGGAACTCTCTTTACCACTGACACTAGAGATGCTGAGTGGCAACTTGAGCCATATTTCATTAATTTTGACTTAAGGCGCATGGAGAAATCGCTGTGCGAAAATGTGGTAATTTCACCTTTCGGTGGCAAAAAGCGCCCCCTATACTTGTGCGCCCTAAGTTAGCTGCCGAAAATTTCATCCAAATCCAAATAAGAGGTGCTGATCTATCATGACATGCATAAAATACTTTGGCTGACTTAGGGCGCAAGCCACACAACCCCTGGGAAAATGTGCATAATTACAAAAAGTAGTGATTTGCAGCGCCACCTAAGTGCTCCCCTAAGTCAGAAAATTTAACATTTTTGGAGAGTCCATACCCGATAGACTTGCACAAATGGAAATCAATTTGACTCACTTAGGACGCACAGAAATACAAGCATTCAAAAACCTAATTTTAGTGATTTTGCCATTTTGGCTGATTTTGACCCCAATATTCCAGGACCCCTAAAAAAAAAAGCAGACCCTATGTGATTTTTTGATTTTTGTATATGTGTTTATATAATATATATATATATATATATATATATATATATATAGAAAAAAAATTTCGGACAAATCCGAAGGGGTCTTGAATCACCCTCCAACAGAAATCTGCCTGACTCTTATAAAAACTGGCTCTATGAACTAGGCTTTCCTAGAATATGACTTTGTCCTAATGAATAGAGAACAATTTGCCTGTGCCAAACATAATTCTTACAGCCCACAATTTTCACATTTTCCCCAATTTAGCTGATCAACAGAATCCAGGTTAAACCAGATATCACCTGGTTCTTGCCTTCTACACGACAATAACCCAAATCAAGACTAAACTGACCAAGACACAACATCAGGAAAGGGCAATCTGGAATGGCCCAGACCCCGGACCCGCTCTCTAAAGGCAAGAGAGCAGAACACGGAGCACTGTGACCGCACTGTCGCTGTACCAGCAGTGACACACAGCACTGTGACTGCGCTAATGCACTTGGCCAGAGGTCCTCAATCTTACCAAGGAAGGGGCGGCACGGGCGCAGACTCTCACTCCAATCAGCAGTCACACACCTGACTCTACCAATCAACCCTCCGCGTTATAACTTCGATTTGTAGAATCCTGTGTGTAACTGCTTCGTTCAAATGAAAGCCTGCACCCAGATTGGCCCATTTCGGATAAATTTGAGGACCCCTGCTCTTGGGTGTGGCGCACTGTATGTGTGATTTGCTGCTGCTCTCTTAACTGTAACAACACAGCACCGCGACTGTGCAGCTGCTTTCCTAGATGTAACACACAGTACGGTGCGTAAGCTAATGCTCTTCGCTGTAACACCCAGCACTGTGACGGCGCCAATTCTCTTAGCTGAGACACGCAGAGCACTGCGACTAAGCTGTGCAGCTCTTAGCTGCGACAAAATATCAGAAGTGCACAGCAGGTTAGTTATAGCTGGTAGACCAAGAGGGCCAATCAATATCAGCTGCAACTGCAGAGCCCCACCAGGGCGGCTCCACTAGGCCGTGCCGACACGCAAATTCGCTCCCACACATCAGCACAAGCGCGGAGACGACAGAGACCTCAGGCACTGTCGCCATGAAAATTCCAGTATCCCGTTCATTTGTTTACCCAAATGCTCACCGTGTGAAGGACATGATATTCCGCAGGGAGTTTCGGTTTAAAGCCAAAATACATCAAGCCGACCGACTGACGTCCTAGCAAAACGTCACAGCACAGTCTGGCTGGGGGATTCCTGTGGGTAGCCGAGGTCACTCCTGACAGAATATGTCTGAACCTCATGGAGAACTAGTCTACCCTAGACCCAAATCATTAGCTCCTCTGCCAACCTTTGGAGCCAATCAGCCGATTAGTGCAGTTTTCAGGCAAAAAAAAATAAAGAGGCGTGGTACTGAAGAAAATAATTTTACTGATCAAACCGGATGTTGTAAAACGATATCAAGGACCCGTCATCATTAACTTAAAGGTGCATTCAGGAGCTCTGGAGACAACAAAAATAAAATAATTTAAACATTTACAAATATAACAATGAGTATTGTGCTTCAACGTGCCCAAGATCTCCACTCATACAGCATGAGGATTCTATTCGTTTCCCCCATCCATAAAAAGGAACATTTTTATTTTGACCTTGCGACAACAATACAGTCTCTCATCGTAGAAGAAAACCAGCATATTAATAGTATGCTTTGAACAGTTTTTGCGATGAGTTCCCCAGTCTTCACTAGGGATTCGAAATAAAAAACACAAACGTCCAAAATGACCCAATAGGAATTGTTTGGCTTTTTTTTTAACAACTACAGCTATAACCTGAACCAGGCGACCTCGGATGACTCCATGAGAAGCAAGTACAACAAGCAGAGTCCAAAAACAGGTTTTAACATTATCGTTTTCCATCTCGGACAATTTTCTGATTCACTAAAATATTACCCATTTTGCTGACCCAATTTGATGAAGTTCTCTTTCAAAGAGCAGATCTTCCTACCTAATAAGTTAGAATGCGCTTGAGCTTGGTAAACTAACTAAAGTTAATTAGCTTAGGACACTTTGGCACAGTATTTTTAAATCATTTATAAATCAATCTTTATATTGATGATCTGACCCCATAATTTCTACAGCCATGCCACTGCTGCAAAAAACAGTGAAATTTGTTGAAAACTAGACAGACCGGTAGGCCGCGGCCGCATGGTTGTAGCCCCCGAAAGCCCACTTCTCCAGCCTGTACTGCCTCCACAAGGAAATCTCTATGTTTCAGCTCAAATTTGCACATTATTCAGCCAATACTGTTGCCATGGCAACCAAAAAGGTTAGGTGTCATAACTTAAGTATAATACATGTCCACACCAAATATGAAAGTAATCTGTTGAAAATTACAGCCTGTACAGCGTCTGCAAGGAAGTGTCTACAGACACGGATGTGGCGGCGGCGGCGGAGATGACAAGCATGAATCCATGGTAGCTGCCCGACTTCGTCCGAGGCTATAATTACCGAACGTACCTCTGCACGCTGTCATTTCTAAAGCGGTTGCTTTTGTTTGTTTTGCTCTGAGGTATGTGGAAATGTGACATTCACAGGGGCATAGAATGAAAAATGCAAAAACATTCAGCAAAATTTATGGAAAGAGGGAAAATTTTAATTTAAAATGGCATAATTTTGTGGATAATTTTACAAGTCAATTCCAAAAAATTTAGCATTTTAAAAATGCTAAAAAAAAAAAAATTTAGAAGTGCTGATTTGAAAAAGCCATTCACTACACTGAAAACGGTACAACACCACATTAGCCCATCGATGTTCTAACGTGAATTTAAAGGTGGGGTAAGTGATAAAATCCAGTACACTTATACAAATATGTCATTATATTCATATCACATGCTATGCTGTCACATATCAGCATCTTAAATAATGTTAATAACTTAGCTTACCTTAGGCTTAAAAGTGGCGAAAGTGGTGCGTAGGAGTCAGGACAGTGGGATAAATATACACACACACACACACTGATCTACCGCTAAAGCACAAATAAATAACTTCATCCTTGCTTGGTTTGCAGACAGATAATCTAATAGCCAACCATAGCTCAATGTTTATGTTTGTTGCAGAAATCAACATTAAGGAGCGGGTAGAGATCATCTCCCAGTCAAACACGAATCAATGTTTATTCAATGTCGCAGATTAGTGTGACGAGCTGTCAATTTTCATAAATAGGTTGATGTTCGACCTTTTAGCACCAACAAAAATGATCATTCTAATGAAAAATCAACATTACTGGTATTTCTGTGGAGAGAGCGGTGTGGGAGCAAGGCATATCGTCGATCTGAGGACTCCGATGTCAATCAACCAAAAGGCGAAAGTTGACCCCACAACACACTTTGACCGACTCCCTCATTTAGGTCATGAAGTAAAAATGCATACAGAAATACCTGTCAAAAGCTGTCTTTCATTTTTACAAGAAAAATGCAACGGGAAAACAATGCAGAAATAAATGCAGGTATAAATGCTAAAAAGGAAGGCTGCAATGGGAAATACAGAAAGAAATACATGAGTTAAATATAAAAGAAAAGTAAAACAGAAATATCAATATTTGTCAGTATTTCATTAATTAATGTCTACATTCATTTTTAGTGGATCTAATGACATTAATTTGAGTCACTAATTTTACTTCTTTATACAATCTTAATTTTAGCAGTTCTGGTCCACCATATAGTCCCCTATTCCACTATTACACAGGCCTTTAGCTGACCAATTGTGTGGGGCCTTTGTTGCTGTAAATTTTTCTTCATAATGCGCCATACACTCTCAATCGGAAAGACAGGCCAACCTAGCACCCACACTCTCCGATTATGCAGCCATGCACTTGTGCAGAACGTGGCCTGCCGACATCTTGCCGGAAAATCCAGGGACGCCCCTGACAGACGGAATCTAGATGGCAGCGAGTGTCGCTCCTAAATTCACAGATATCTTTCTGCATTGATGCTGCCCTCACAAATGTGCCAGTCACCCATGCATGACACACCCGCATTTTGACGGACACAGGCTTTTGGACCTGAAACTGATGACAACTTGGGTTGCCCTTGTCATCTTCAGTCAGGAAAACATGGCAGCTGTTTTTTTTTTTCCCCCCAAAAACCTCCCTAAACTGTTGACTTGTCGGACCCCAAAATACGCTTTGACTGTGCTACTCTCCATCTCAAATAACATCAAGCCAACAGAAGTCCGCGGTACTTTTGGACTTGGTTGATGTATGGCTTTGGCTTTGCATAGTAAAGGTGCTGACTGCCAAAGGTTTACCAGAATATATTTGCCCATGTCAGGATATCCATCACAGTTGCATGACGGTTCTAAAGACAGCGACGTTTGAGGATCGGAGATCACGGGCACTCAGAAGTGGTTGTACGCCTTGCCCTTTACGCACCAAGATTTCACCAGATTCCTTCCATCTTTCAATTATACTATGCACTGTAGAGGATTAAAACTTGTTCTCAAAGTGTTCTCTGTTGGTAAACCGATGAGACTCAATCCATCTTTGCTTGAGAGACTAAGCCTTTTCTGGAAGTCCTTCCATACAATAACATGATTGGCCCACCTGTTTACCATCATCTACATTGCATCTTCTTAGCACTGAAACTTGCAACATCATGATTAGCTCAAAACTGCCCTTGCCCAATTTTTCTGGAGTTTGCTGCAGTCATCAGCATACACGGTATTTTCAATAAACGACTGAATTCACAAGTAAAATAATCAAATAATGCGTAGTTACACTGGTAGAGGGCGAAGAGCCTTCTCAAATCATTCCTTTTACATTTTATTTATATGTCCATAACGTGCCAACTTCTACTGAATAGGGGTTTTATTTTGATGAAGTCAACTCTACCTTCCTTGTGTCATTCATGTACTGTGGTTTTGTTTGCTTGCCATCAAGCACAATCCAGCGACAACTTGTGTTGGCCCAGGCAAAGAGTGCAAACAGACGCAAACGTGGAGTCCACTGTACGGGCAGCACAGACCCTTTGGATCACTAAAACACATCTCTCACAACCGGACCCCGATGTCATTGGGCATAGTAGGATGAATATCGGAGGGGTCCGCCATTTCAGGATGGTGCATTTCCTGCCCAAGACAGCCAGAAAATGTGCCATTTCAACTTCTTAAGTAGCTATAGCGAACACTTTGGGTGCCTCTCCACCATGAAGGCTGCGCCGAGGAGGGCAGAATTTCTCGGCTGCTAAGTGACGAGCTGTTTAGATGGAGTAGATTATTAAGCCTGTACTGGTTGGGTGTACGATTGCCACCTTTATGTTGTGCTGTGCAGCCCACTTTAATATGCCATGTTCTTTTAAATGCTGCACCTGCTGAGCTGTGTTCCACGCTGAGCATTAAAACACGACTGTTCCATGAAGCCTATCTGTTTGTTTTCATATATATGAATATTATAAATGAATAAGCTATGAAATGTAAATTATTTTGCTTTGTCCACGTGTGTGTGTATTCTGGTGGGTACTGTACGCCACATAACCGCAGCCTATTTTTGTAACCAAGGTTATATGCTAAAGGTTAGTAATGCTGGCCTTTTTACAACAAAAAACATATCAACTTTGGCCTTGCTGTCTGCCATTTCCCCCACTGAGATATAGACCTGCTCTGATGCGAATTCTGATGTGGGCCTTATGTAGCACACTCTTATAAGTAGGGTAGGTAAGATTTTTAAGGGGCATTTTTTGTGATACTTGTTGGAATTCTCAACAGCCCGATAGCAATCATAATGGTTTAAAACAAAAACAAAGATAATCAGGAACTAGTAGCAGTCGCAGGACTGTAATAAGACCGTCCAATCATTACATCCGGCCCCAAATGAAATGATCGGACTGCCTACCCGCCTGTCTATCTAACTTAATCGACCTGTGCACAGCCCAGCACCCAGCCCCGTGCACTCACTGCGCATGCAGGGACAATACTAGTAAAAGCCTTTGAGCTCGTAGTATGAGAATGGTAATAAAAAGTCCAACCACAATTTACATTTCCAACTACTTCAGTGGTGCCCAATCAGGGGCTATGGAGGGCTGAGAGTATGCAGGTTTTCATTCTAACCAATCATTTCTACCAACTGGTTCTTCCCTCTCTGCCTGGAGGTGTGCTAATTGGTGAAATCAGAAGGTGCAACGATTGCTGAGAATGGAAACCTGCATACTCTCGGCCCTCTGTGGCACAGGATTGGGCACCACTGACCTACACCGGCAACAGCTTGCAAAAGCATGAAGCATTTTAGGGATTAAAAATACAGCAATTGTATCACCTATACAAGCAAGAGTTGACAAAAGGTTATAGCCAGTTACAACAAGCTGCAGACGACTCCTTCTACATCCAGTGACCTGGTGAATTTCACAAAGGAAAGTGCATTCACAAAAAGTACACTTTAAACAGCAGAACTGCATGTTAATACAAAGCCATTGGGAGCGGATGGCTATTTTAATCAGGACCAGCCTTGACCACCACTGTTGTGAAGAGTAAACCCAGGAGCTCAGTCGAAATACGCTTCAAAAGTCTGACTGGCGGTTTTTATCGTCCAATTTAACTCGGACGTGGCAGATCCTAGTCTTTATGTAGGTTGTGGAATCTTATGGCCTGAGAGTCAGTTCATGCTTCACTATGCTGTATAAATGAATGAATAAATGAACTCTTGAATGAATAGATAGATAGATAGATAGATACATACATACTTTGTTTTTTGCTTTTAAAATTATTAAATCGTGAAATGGATATTATGATTTATCTGGAATTCATTTTTAGCTCAAATGTCTAGCTTCAGTAATCAGATTTAGAAATATCTGACTGACTTGTCACTCCCCTTTTATTTTTTTCACCCTACTTCAGTCACTAACCTGGGCAGACGCCAGATTACAATGTAGTCTTGAAACTGTGTCACACTTCAAGTCTATCACAGTCCCTGGGGTACCTGGTGTGGGACTGTTAATATTTTTTCCTTAAAACTATAACTGTGGCAATGTCCAGATCCTTCACTCGCTGTCTTGATGGTTCACCCTTCATAAGACAGGGTTTTGAACGTCTTCTCCCCTCAGAAAAACTCTACCCTGAAAAATATCCTTGGGGTAAAAGGTCCAACGGAAGCCCTGGTAATCTGTTTTGGGTTACCACAGAGGCAATTATATATCGCCTTAACATAAAATAAATAAATAAAATTGCTCACAGAAAGACACTTGTGGAAACCAAAAACCATGGAACAACTCAACAATTTGGCATTGATCCATGTCACTATCATTTTTATGAAATGAGACATTGCCCAAAATGAGTTTTTTTGACCTTATCAAGGTCCTTGACCTTTGACCTTCTAAAATTGAATCCCTGCTTCCTTGGACATATGACTTGTTACACCATAAATTTCAAGTCAATACCTCAAGCACTGTGGATGCTAGAGAGAGCAAAAGCAAACAGACAGACAGACTAACACAACAAACAGCACACTTGCAAAAACAAAAAATAATTAATATTTTTATCCGTTAACACGGCATAATGAAACCTCCTAAAAAGGAAAAAAAAAATACAAGTATAATAATTAGTATGGGACCAATAGTCTTAAATGAGATATTTTACCACCTCTTAACTTAAAGCAGGGGTCCCCAGTCTTTCCCAGAAAGGGCCGGTGAGGGTGCAGGCTTTCATTGCAACCGAGCAGCTACACACCTGATGCTACTAATCAAGCTTATTAGCAAAGAGTCCAGGGGTTGATTAGTAGTATCAGGTATGTAATTGCTTGGTTGCAATGAAAGCCTGCACCCACACTGGCCCTTTCTGGGAAAGATTGGGGACCCCTGACTTAGAGACTACACTGCTTAGCATTTTAAAAAGTTCAAAAGCAACTTAAAACATCTAAGGATCACAAAAGGCTTACTACCTGTTTATTATTGCTGTTTGCCCTTATTTTCAGTCTTTGAGTTGTATAACCTTCAGGATATCTAATAAAATTCAAAAGTACATCCCCTACTTAAGGAAGTATGGTTTCCTTGAGCACATGATGGTTTCCAGGTCAACCAAGCACACATCCACATGCTATAATGTGGTTTTAAAATGTTGAGATCATGTTAAAATTCCCTTCAATCCATGTATAACAGGTTATTCAACACACAAGACAACCCAAAACCACTGCATAATAAACTTAAGGGGAATATCCATATTTAATTCACCCTGCCCGCAAGCTGGACGGAAGTTAAAAAGTTTCTTGCCTGAGTTTTTCGTCTGTCAATCTGTCCGTCTGTCTGCCTGTCAGGAGGATTATGGAAAAAGTTCTAAATAGATTTTGATGAAGCTTTGTTGGAAGTTTATTATTGAAAAAAGTATGAAGTGATTACAACCCCAAGGAGACCCAAAACTCTCCAGCAGCTGGAAGCCTGTATTAAACAAGAGTGGGATCAAATTCCAATGGCTAAACTCAAGAAACTTGTCTCCTCAATGCCCAGACGCCTCCACTCTGTTAAGAAGAAGAGGAGATGCTACACCATGGTAAACAGGCCCCTGTCCCAACTTTTTTGAGACCTGTAGCAGCCATCAACTTTGAAATGAACTCATTTTGTGGATAAGATTGTAAAATTTCTTAGTTTCAACATTTGCTATGTTATCTCTGTTCTACTGGGAATAAAATACTGGCTGGTGTAATTTGAAAGTCATTGCGTTCTGATTTTATTCACAATTTACACTTTGTCCCAACTATTTCGGAATTGGGGTTGTAGTTTCTCACAGGTCAATATCAAAGGTCAAGGTCAACATCGCAGAAAAGGTAAAAAAAAACCACGGGCAGGCGACTTGAAAATCAAGATGCTCTGAAAGCGAATGCTCGTCTACAGTTCATAATTCGACTGAGGTGAGCTACAGCCACGTTTCTGGGACAAATCCGTCTTAGGCAGAGATATCTTTTTGATAAATCATTCAAAATATTAGGAAATGGTGCCTCATTCTTAACCGCCCCGCCCCCCCGCAGATCCATATAATACGAGCAAAGAATCCACCGAAGTTTAGGTATGCGTAATATATTCACGGCTTGTTGCACATAGAATGGTCAATAGTTCATCGTCCACGCCTAAATCTTTGGGAATGCAAAAGTATCTTTCAAAACCCAACTTTTTCCGCAATGTAATGCAAATGGATTTTGAACGCAGGCTTACCGTGAAATGCATTCGAAATGAATTTGCATAGCCTTTAGAAATAAATTTATAACGCACGAAGGAACAGGCTGATGGGAATAACCTGTCACTCAAAATGTCTGATTCTCATGCGATAGAGCAGTTTCTTTCTTTCCTCCTTTCTTGCTGAAGTACAGAACGCTGTGACGGGATTACATGTTTATATTTCGCATCGTAGGCTGGTCGACAGCACCTCCAAAATCAAGATGACTCAGAAACAGACATACTGTGAGTGGGTTTAACGTTACTTCAAACGCCCCGCCGCGCACAGCATATGACACAAATGGCTTTACAGTCACCGCCAATACACAACTAAATAAACTAGCAAGAAGGAACACTCGGAGCCTCCACAAACCTCGAATATTGGTCCTAGTTTTTTTTTTTTTTTTAATTAATTAAACAAAACTACAATATCAATTGAGACGCTTTCATCAACAACTGACCACAAAAAAAGCACACTTCACCGATTGAGACGCAACATTGGTATCTTTGACTAACGTTACATTATATACATTGAGTTTTTATCCCTTTTCATTACTGTCTGCCAAGCCTTGCACGTAGCGAAATGGCTGTGTTGTTACTTCGGTTGAATGCCAACCTGATACGAAATGGTTAATGCCAGTTCATTTTAAAGGGAATTCAGAATCTAATGGGATTCTCCAAATATAATCAAAATATCTCTGAAAACACTTTGGGCACCAAGCGACAACCTCCATTCACTGCAAATCACCCAGTCTGACATGAACGGGGAGTGTTTTTATGAATGGACTGCGGTATGCAAATTAGACCAATTCAAGAAAAGAAATGGCGGATATTAGCTAGCTAGCTAGCTAGCCATGTTGACAACCTAAAAACAATCCTTTCACAGCCGTTGAGACTGCATTTTGCTCAACCCAACGTTAGAATCAAACCAAGGTAAGCGTCAAAATACTTCGACGCCCAGCCTGTGCAAGAATCCCCAGGTTTTTAAAGGGCTGTCCAACGCAGATCTCACGCACGTTTGCATGCATAACACTCTAAGATCTCTGACCTATAACTAAAACCCCTTCACAAAATACACACCCCACCCCTCCCTCTCCTCTCCTCACACCCTCCCCTCCTCGAGACTATGTGGAGCGAAGAGGGGGGCCCAGCCACCCCTCTCAGCATGTCCACACACTGCATATGGCCCCATTATCGCCACAAAGCTTCCAACTTCAAACTCCGAAAACTGTGCAGCCGTCAACGTGTGCAAACCAATGTCGGAACATCGCAGAAAACATGACCGTAAGTGCTACATATTGCAAGCTATTCCTCAGTCCCCCCAATTTCCAAAGCGTTGCCTTAGTGACAAACCACACATAAAAGAAAATGTTTTAAACGAGGCCACTCACTCGTCTGGGTGTGTTTCTTCGGTCATTTTCTCCTGTTTCACCGCCAATAAATCCCCACAATGGGTAAAAGTTTTGATCTGTTCGTCTTTTCCATGCCTTTCTCTGTACTCCGCAATTGCTTCACAACTAAAACGAGTACATTCCCCCAGTAGCCTTTCCCTTAGTGTTTGTTTTGTTCGATCCCCTTCGTCTTGGTGCGTATCCCTTCTTTTTTGCAGCCAGTATCCACGTAATTGGCCATAGAAGTTCCGATCCACCAAAAGCGTGCATTCATTAAGTTATTGTCTTCAGAACGGTTTAATCAGCAACATAATGTGAAAACTGAGATCCTGCATGCGCTGATGTTGCTGAGGGTGGCCCCGTACGAGCCCCATCTCTTGTTACTCCATGTTGGATTCTGTAGACAGCAGCCAGCGCAGCGCCACCGACACAGGAGGGGGGAGAAAGTGCTGTGCGGAAGCGATGACGTCAGGTTGACTGCAGGCTGTGTGGGGATCTGCAGGTTTCTACACGACCACGGCACTTTTTGTCTGAAGTTGCTTACCACCGTAGGCCATTTTAGCTCGTGGGGCATGATTTTACGGCGGGCTGTATTTGTTTACTGCTGTCGGCATCTATGTTATCTGTGTTTCTCGATTTCAGATTAACCAAGAATAATGGAAAGCATATTTTGATGCATTACGACATGTTGTGAAGCGATGATCCTCTCATTTGCTGAGTCATGTGTAACAAAGAAACAGAACAAACAAACAAAAACCAGGCCTGCAGGTCGCACGCATTTTTTTCTGTATGGATGAGGTGTTTACACTTCTCTCCAGGTTTTGGAACCGTATCATTTTAGCTGTTCTATTCAAGCTTACTAGTAATTGTTTGTTTAGGCCTATGCGTAAATATGTGGATACACTTAGCTGGTTTGAAGTGTCTGGCCGGATTCAAATATGGCAACATATTTTTAAGCAGTATGCACGTAAAAAATGCAAGCGCACCCTCACAGAATGGACAAAATATCGGAAGCACCCCAGACCACTAGCTTTAACTCTGCAGTCTACAACACAGTTATAGAAGCAAATACATTATGACTCACATTAAGTTGAATGCCAATTGGCAGCAAGCGTCTACTTAAAAAAAGGCGTAACCAGCAACACATCTCCAGTTTACTGTACAGTAAAAATAGCTACAGAGTATTACACGAATTTCGGCAGCGTCGGTCACAAAAACGTCGAAAATATTCTTGGTGCCTGTGACAAAAATCAACAGCACATGCCTACCAACAAAGAACAGAGAGAGAGAAAAACACGGTGGCTGTAAGTCAAGCCGTATGACAGGGCCAGACACGAGGTAGAATTGCTGCTAATAACCACTGAACTGCAGCTCTAAAAATCACCAGAGAATCGACTGATTCCATATCTGCACCAGCCACAACGAAAACATTATATCATGAGCTTCAATAAGCTTGTATGTACAGCGTTGCTCGATTATTTGACCTCCCTCTCAGAAATTCTTGCAAACAGAATAGGTTCCAAGCGGTGGCTCTTTGGAGTCTAAACGTTGGTGTCTACCTCCATCTCGTGGCGTAGTGGTGGAGACTGAGTACCATATTACAATGCTCCAGATGCGGTTCTTTTAAATGTGCTCTATCCGAGTCCGTCTTCCTGGCGCAATGAGAGATAGCCAATTGGTGAACAAAGTAGTAATAAGAGTACAATCTGAATAAAACATCTCCTGATCTTAACAAAATCATTTGGAAAATTTTTAACCGTAGGCTATTTATAATTTAATTTGAAAGCAACACAGCTGTACTTTGCATAAAAGTAAATCAAACCACCGAACATGCAAGATTTAAAGTTTATTTATTTATTTATTTACAAGCTTCGAAAGTAAAGGGAATATTTTGCGAGTATACTTTGTTGCAACAGAACATCGGCAATTGTTCCAAGCAAATCCAGCGGTGGGGTTAACCGTCAGTGTGGGTGCTCAATGGCAAAGACTATACTGACAATTCCGCCGTGGATATTTAAAGAATGCTTTTCCTCAAAATAAAACTCATAAAAGAAAACTCTTGAATGGATTTATAAATCACTTGGTTGTGAAGTACCAGAATAGACTGAGTTATGTGTGATTATACTCTCAGTTACGCACGAGACACTGAGGAGACGGAAGTATGGAGTCCGGGAGGCCCTGTGACGACTTTGGGGTCAAGATGGGAGTAGCTTTGTTTTTACCTCAATCTAAACACTGAGGAAATCTCTAGTGTATTATTGAGGGTGCTTGGGAATGAGGGGAGGGTGTGAGGAAGTCTAAATTGCCGCAGTCAGAGATTGAAGAGGGACATTGTACTTTTTGTGCATTTTGGACCTTTGAACCTGTATGTCCTGTCTCCTGTCTTCAAGTTTATTGTGGACTAGGAAGAGGCAAGGAAGAACACAAATTCTTTTTTCAAAGGTGGAATGATATGTTTGTCATGTATATGTGCCTTTTGCTGGAATTAACATTTTACCAATAACATTTTGTCTGAAATGCATCTTTCGAGACCTGTTCAAAGTAAACGTGATTAAAAGAATTAATTCAAGAACGTTCCAGGATGGAGTTAAAAAAGAGAATGATATTTCAGTTTTAGCAGGAAATCCAAAATCTAATTGTTGGCTCCTTGTCAAAACCTGTGTAGTTTAAAAGGAACTGACAAATATTCAGGAGTGAGCGTGTGAAGGGGAGACGGGGCTTCAATGAGGACCAATGAGCCATATCACATAATTGTAATCAATCGGTGTCAGAGCTGCTTAAAATAGGCAAAATAGTGATATGACTCTTGGGAAACTAATGGGGACCAATGAGTTATAACACTATTTGTTAAGCAGCTCTGACATCCTTTGACTACAAATATGTGATATGGCTCATCGGACCCCAGTCTCCCTTATATACAAAATCAGATGTGATTTTGTGATTTTACCCTAGACATGCTAATATAATTTGGATTTAATTCTGACTAAGGCCAAATTGAAGGGCCTGTGTAGGGATCAGTGAGCATTCGTTTGTGTTGTGGGGGTCGATGTCCAGCTCTCAGGGCTTTTATTTGACATCACGCCAAGTTAATAATAATAATAATAATAATAATAATAATATTTTATTTATATAGGACCTTTCTTAGACTCAAGGTTGCTTTACAAGCCACACAGAGAAAGAAACATTAAATCAAGGCAATACAAACATGACACATATGACAGGACAAGGAGATCATTATGACATTTGGGAGGGAAAAAAATGTCATCAATAAAATCAATAATCATCAATTAAAGTTAAGAAGGTCAACAAGATTGATGGTACTGTCAGAAGAGGTGGGTTTTCCATTGTGATTTGAATTCAGTCATTGAAGATATAGCACGGAGAGTTTGAGGTAATGAGTTCCAAAGTTTAGGAGCCATGACGCTGAATGCCTTGCCACCCATGCTGGAGAGCATAAATCTAGGGACAGCAAGTGAACTGGAAGCAGAGGACCGAGGTGCTCGGACTGGAGTATATGGTTTTAAAGGTCAAATGTACAGGTTTTAACCTCAACAAAATTTTGATGCAGGGAGGTGCAAACTGAAAATTAAGCATGAAATTTCATTCAAATATGTTCTGGTAAAGAGGTTATTTGGCATGTTTTGCATATTTTTTACAGCTCCAAAAGTTCAATCTCCCGGACCCACTTGGAAACTATCACTGCTTGACATCACATGCTTCAACTGAAACCTGACGTCAACTGACTGAACAGAGCTTCTTACTCTCAGTCTTGTGCCACACTTTGATTATACAAAAAAGCAATGGTTTTTATCTGCATCGTTAATCAAAAAAAAAAAAAATCAAAATTTCTCCGAATTCTATCTTCCATACTCGCTTTTTTTTTCTTCAAATTTCTGTTGAATGCAATATAAGCTTTAGGCTAACGCTTTTAGAACAATCGAGCTTGTAACCGCAAATCTGCGGTGTTTCACGAGAATTTTACAAATGCAGTTCACCAAACTTAACATAAATTGTCCTGTCGTCTTTCCAATAACTCATTCAGTTAACTTTGAGTGCATAGACTTTTAGTGGCGTAGCCAGAACTGAAAATTAGTGGAGCCCAGAACATCCCTTTACAACATTTATCAGTCCTGGCTTGTTCTAATTCATTTTCCTTTATTAGCATTTTTTTACAATTATAATTACAATCCATTGGCAATCAAAGTCAAGGCTTCTCTCTCCTTGCGATCTATCAGCAACTAAATAATTAGCTAAATTCAAAACAGAAAAATAATTAACTAAAAAATAAGCCTATGCCTTATGAAAGACAAACTGCTCTGAAACGTCCATACATCAGGCAATTTAACTTGCGCTTCATGATCGTTTAGATTGTTAAAATTATATAAAAGAACATTTAAAACATCTTTATACAATTTTATAGCTTCCAACCTCTGAGAGAAGAAAAGCATGCGCAGTCTGGAGTAATAAGCATTTATTTATTTATTTTTTTTTTAAATATTATTTTTTGGGAATTTTTCCTTTATTTGATAGTTATAGTGTAGAGGGACAGGAAGGTTGGGGAGAAGAATGGGGGAAGACATGCAGCAAATGACCTGAGCTGGAATTGAACCCAGGTCGCTGCGGGAAGGACACAGCCTTTACGGTACGCACGCTTAGACCGATGAGCCACCGGGGAACCCCAGAGTTATAAGTATTTTATAATGGATTCTGGATGATATTGGAAGCCAATGCAACTTATAGAGGATGGGGGTAATGTGAGCAGAACTGCTGGTGAAAGTCAGAATTCTAGCATCTGAATTTTGAACATACTGCAACTTTTTTGTGAGACTTTTAGAAGGCAAAACAATAAAGAGACTACCACAATATTCAATGTGGGAGCTGATGAAGGCATGTACAAGAGTTTCTGCATCTTTTGAGGAGGGGATGTGATGAAGGGGCGCAATGTTGCGAAGGTGAAAAAAGGCTGATTTGACCAGGTTGTTGATATGATTCTTGAATGATAATGAAGGATCAAAAGTGACACCCAAGTTGCAGGCAGTTTGCACAGATTTGACTGGGGCTCCATCAACGAAAAAGCAGAAATTACAGTGTTTATTGACTAGTGTCTAAGGACCAACCAACAGCAGTTCAGTTTTATCCATGTTTAGTTTAGGAAAGTTGGAGCACATCCAGAGTTTCATATCACCAATACAGGCTGTTAATGAGGGGGGTGGTAAAGGTAAAGTGGAACTGGAACATACGTAAATCTCAGTATCATCAGCATAACAATGAAATCTGAGGCCATGTCGACGGATGATGTCACCTAGAGGAAGCATGCATGTTATAAATAAAAGAGGCCCAAGAACAGACCCCTGTGGAATACCCTGAGTAAGTCTAACTGCTGGGGATTTTTTATTTTTGATTGATATGTAATAATATCTATCAAAGATAGAAGGTCAACCAGGAGAGTGCAGTATCAGAAGCCAGTAAAGTTCACAGTTTCACTTCAAGGTGTTCAGTGTCAGACCTAGTGATGACCTACCTGAGAATTTGCAAACCATTTGCCCCACTGCCAGGCATATTAATCAATAAAGAATAACTGAGGTTAACAGAACTGTGGGCTATTTCCTGAAGACAATCTTCACTGCATCCGCATCGGACTCTCATATAAGAGGGCCCGTGCTTTTTAGATTTCAAAATTGCTGCAGCACAGAGTGAATGATTTGCTGAAAAATATACACACATGTACTGTATTCGAACAGTAGTCTCGAAGGAGAATGCGCCGTGGCTGATCGTGTCGCTCAAAGCAGTGGTTCCCAACCGTCAGGCAGGTTTCAGCACATATGCTGCCTGGGTGCTTTTCATTGTGCTAACTTGAGCTTCCTCAGGTCCTGTTCTCTTCCATGACTGGGAAATTAGTCTGCCTCGACCTTCATGGTGGATCTTCCAATCCATTAAATGTACCTCCAGGTAATGTGGAGCGAACAGTGAGGAGGCTTCTGGAGGAGGACACAGGATAATCCTACTCTGAGGCCTCCTGTCTTGAGGCGTGGCATTTAAATGCCCCACATCCCCTGATGACGTTGCTGGTAACACTTTACAATAAGAATACATTAATTAACAGTAGTTAATGCAGTAATAAGCATTTACTAACAGCTAATTAACATTAAACTAATGCATCTGGTAATCATTCACCTCCACCAAGGAGGTGTATGTTTTTGCCGGCAATGGTTGGTTTGTTTGTTTGCTTGCCTGTCTGTCTGTTAGCAACTTTATACGAAAAGTTGTGAACAGATTTTGATGAAATTTTCAGAGAAGGTCAGAAATGACACAAGGATCAATTGATTAGACTTTGGGAGTGATCCGGGTTAGGGGTTAGGGTAAGGGTTAGGGTTAGGGCCCTGGGCGGAGGTTCTGCGCTCTCTGAGTGCTCTTGTTTACAAATGATGTTCACATCAACTAAGGTATTAATTCATACATTATGGTTTAACAGTTTGAAGTGCTGCATAAGGGATACTTAAGGGATGTTTTCAACTTCACAATAAGGGAAACACAGAAAATTAATAATTGGTCAATTATAATGCTATCTAACGCATTAGTTACCTGCTAATTCAGTAATAGTTAATAAACTAATATTAATTAATGTTAATTTTTGTTCCCTTATTGTAAAGTGTTACCATGTTTCTTGATGGAACAAAGGATTGCTTATTTGGCAGCTTTCAGCTCCTCTGCCCTTGCAGCGCTTCCTGGCATCTCTCTCTCAGATCCTCACTGGGAGGAGCTTAGACGCAGTTGTTATGACTTGAAAATCACAACAAAGAAAACAAGCAATGACAACTTAAACAAATTTATTCTTCACTGATTAAAAAAAAACTTCTACAAATAATCCACTGTTTAATCTTATAATAACACTCTAATGCCAAAACAAAAACTCTCTCTCTACTGATCAAAATCACAGCATTTATATAGACTAGCAACATTCTGAAAAGATTTACAGGATTCCTGGGTGATCTGGCCCCTTCCAGGCAAGAAGATGCCAGAAGCTTCAAGAAAGCACTAGTCTATTTCATCACAAAGAAGTGGTATTGTATCAGATCATGTTTTTCTACAGACATACCACCAGAGGGTGCTAAATGATGAACAAAATAAACAAATAGCTGACCAGTAAGGCAGCACAAATAGTATGTAACAAATCTCCATTTACAAATGATATACAGTACTTTACATAAAATACTCATACGTAACACAGTGAAGAGACGCAAGTGAGGGAAGCGAGGAGACAAGTCAGCATAATGAAAAGAACCCTATGACTTAAACCCTCAGCACAAGGTCTGTACGTATCTGCCCTCAGCACAAGGGCTGTATGTATCTGCCCTCAGTGCATGGGCTGTATGTATCTGCCCTCAGCACAAGGGCTGTATGTATCTGCCCTCAGCACAAGGGCTGTATGTATCTGCCCTCAGCACATGGGCTGTATGTATCTGCCCTCAGCACAAGGGCTGTATGTATCTGCCCTCAGCACAAGGGCTGTATGTATCTGCCCTCAGTGCATGGGCTGTATGTATCTGCCCTCAGCACAAGGGCTGTATGCCCTCAGCATAAGGGCTGTATGTATCTGCCCTCAGCACAAGGGCTGTACATGTCTGCCCTCAGCACATGGGCTGTATGTATCTGCCCTCAGCACAAGGGCTGTATGCGCTCAGCATAAGGGCTGTATGTATCTGCCCTCAGCACAAGGGCTGTACATGTCTGCCCTCAGCACATGGGCTGTATGTATCTGCCCTCAGCACAAGGGCTGTACATGTCTGCCCTCAGCACATGGGCTGTATGTATTTGCCCTCAGCACAAGGGCTGTACACATCTGCCCTCAGCACAAGGGCTGTACATGTCTGCCCTCAGCACACGGGCTGTATGTATCTGCCCTCAGCACATGGGCTGTATGTATCTGCCCTCAGCACAAGGGCTGTACATATCTGCCCTCAGCACAAGGGCTGTATGTATCTGCCCTCAGCACAAGGGCTGTATGTATCTGCCCTCAGCACAAGGGCTGTACATATCTGCCCTCAGCACAAGGGCTGTACATATCTGCCCCCAGCATTAGGACTGAACATATCTGCCCTCAGCACAAAGGCTGTACATATCTGCCCTCAGCATTAGGGCTGAACATATCTGCCCTCAGCACAAGGGCTGTACATATCTGCCCTCAGCACCAGGGCTGTACATATCTGCCCTCAGCACCAGGGCTGTATGTATAACCCCAACTCAGAAAAAGTTTGGATAGTAGGGAAAATGCACATAAAAACATCAAGCTTTTATAAAGTGATTAATAATTTTTTTTTAACCTCCATTTGATTGTGGCAGTATTAAGACCTGATATTCAATGTTTTGCCTTGTCAAATTCTTTGAATTTGTTAACGTATATTTCTCACTGCCATTCAGGCCTGTAAGTCTTTCCAATAAAAAGTTGTGATGGGGCAATTTTGAACTTGTATTGAGGGGAAAACATTTTGAATTACAACTGGTGCCAGGCATAACATACCCTGCCTGGTTTTTCAATGGTCTTGGCCATGTCCTTGAACCAGTTAGGTCCACAATTTAATCAGGTGATCCTTGGACCATTGCACACCTTCCCTGAAAACTGTCTGTGAGCGAGCAATCTGTTTTTGTGCTGGAATTATGACTGGCAAAGACACAAGCACATGCCACTAGAAACAGTACCCTCTTCCCCGTTGCAGCAGGGTTATGGTGAAACCCATGATGTCAGTGGAGGATTATAATCATGATTTGGTACCAAAGCAGCATCCAGGGACAGCCTATTTTATATCGAGCAAAGATGGGCCAAGGATCTCCCATTTGTTAACAAATGCTTGAAAAATCATTGCGAGGTTGAAAGAAGGTTCTTCAAAGAAAGACAGGAAGGGATTTGGATATTTCACTCTCTACAGTGAATAGCATAATTGAATGATACTAGAAATCCGGTAGAATTCTTGTGTGTAAAGGGCTAGGGCGCAAGTCAATGTTGAAAACCCGTGATCTCCGATCACTCAGATTGCAGTGCATCTAGAACCATCACTTATCTATAAGTGACATAAGTCCACTTAAGCTCACGATTACTTTATAAGCCCTTTGCTAAGTACTACAATACATAGTTCCAGCCACAAATGACAGTTAAAACTTTATGGCTTAAAAATGACACCTGAATTGTATTCAGAAGCGCCATCAACTTCTCTGGGCTTGGAGGCATCTGTGATGGACCATCACATAGTGGTAATTTGCATTGTGGCCAGACGAATCAATATTTCAGGTCTTTTTTGGGAGGAAATGCGATCACTCTGGACCAAAAAAGAAGATTATCCAGACCTTCACCGGCGATAAGGCTAAAATCCACGATCTGTCTTGGTTTGAGGTGGTCTCAGTGCCCTTGGCAAGGGAAACTTGTACTTTTGTGAGGGCACCAATAATGTTGGAATGTTCACTGAGATTTGGAGCAACATATGCAGCCTTCAAGCAACTTTTTAAGGCTTATTTCAACAAGACAAGCCAAAACCACATTCTACACAAGTTACAAAGGAATGGAAGCGTAAGAAGAGGGTGTGGGTGCTGAACTGGCCAGCCTGCTGTCCCGACTTGTCCAACGTAGAAAATGTGTGGCTCATATTAAAACGCAAAATGCAATAATAAAAACCCTTTACACTGCACACATTGAGATTTGTTTGCCAGAAGAATGAGACAAAATTACACCGGAAAAATTCAATGACTTGGCATCTTCAGTTGTATAATGGAATGACAACATTACAAAGTTTACTGTCACAACTTTTTGTTTTGAAATATTCTGCCAGAATCAAAATATGAAATGTTTTTTTTTTTTTTTTTTTGAAAAATCTATAAAATTCATGCAGTGCAACATCAGCTAGTATGCAGGTGTATTGTTTTCAATGTAACACAGGTCAAAGGTAACTTACGTATCATTGGTTTCAGTTTTCATTTAAATTTCACATACCGTCCTAACTTTCTCTGATTTGGGGTAGTATGTGCCCCCAGCACAAGGGCTACTATTCACAGTTTTTTTTTCTGCTGTTTTCATGTTTTCTTGAGGTGCCCCGTGTGCTCTATTAAGGCTCCTCTGTGTTGTGAGAGGGGCATAATCACAAGAATAAACACACAGAGCCCCAGACCTGAGCTTAATCAGCCTGTAATCAGGGCCTTTCCACTGGGCTCTCTACACCACACACTGATTAATGATGAGTATCAAGTCCTGCCAGAGCTGCGTGACTGTGCCAGCACTACCTTTCATACACAAACACACATAGTATATGGGGATTACAGCAGAAATGTGACCTTTTTTGTATGTTATGATTAATAATAAATATTCTAATTACTGCGACTTTATTTATCCACAACAGAAGTTTGCTGATTACTGTCTTCATATTATAAATGCTGGAGCTTGGTTTCATTGTCTTGCTCTACAGAGTAATATTTGTATCCCCATATATAGGTGGAATCAAGGCATCGATGGAGACAGTTTTGGTTAATCGTATTTAATAGAGTTTGATATAGCTCTAATTGTGATGGTGAATTGTATTGTGACGATTTTATGTAATTATGCAATTTCTGTCCGGGATTCAGTGGAACAAAAGTTTATTTATTCATTTTAAACATGAATAATCAAATATCAAGGTCTATGAAAGCAATTATGCACCTGAGAAAATATAATTTATTATTTTATCATTATAGAATATTCCTGCTGGTGCAGTTTCAGCTGATTAAAACACACGGTTCTTGTGACCACGACCAGAAACTAGCGTTCCCTTCAGCAGACCAGAAAGAGCGGTCAGGTCTTTGGACGGTCCGTTTCATCTGTAACTACACGATTGTCAATAGAGGGAGCCAAAGACTTCGATAAAATATTTCCTTTCTTTCAGTGAAAAATGTATCACCATGAAAATTGTTTGAATGATATTCAAATGGTACTGCCCTGACAAATCCCCATAAAAACCACAAAATGGGAGCGCGGATTTTTAGTATTATATCTAAACTCAGCGGAAGCCACAGTGGAAACCTACATTTGCTGTACATATTGTAAGACAAATATTTTGATCCATCCATTGAAGCTACAATGTAATTTTAGAAATAGTGTTTTTTTTTTTTTTTTAAATGCTGGATATTTTCTATGGATTAAGATTAGCTGCAACTCTATTATACACTGAATCTTCAGGATGTAAAGCAGAAACATAAATTGAAAAAAAAATTCTATTACGTCTCTTGCACCCAAAGAATAATCTTAATAAGCTTCGTCACATAAGAAAATCTGGGAGATATGACTTGTTTTTTCCATGTCTAAAACTACTCCATGTGAGTGAAAAGGCCTTTAGCAGGATGCTCTTGGGTCAGTTAGCCAAAAATGGCTGTGGCCACAGTGAGAGAGCAGGCCTGCCTAGCTGTCTTTACAGGATGTAATAACCGCCATAATCTTTCTGTGCTGGCCTCTCAGAGAATTAATAGATAAACAAAGAAGCCAGGGTCTTATATATTGTTATAAGAAAAAAACAGTCATGTCCGTTTTCCTCCTTATTTTTATTTATCTGGATGTTCATGCATCCTTTGCTGTTTTTATCGCTGTTTGTTTCATGTTCTTTCCTGGCAAAACCCACCCTTTGCCCCCCCCAAAACCCTATCAAGTACAAGACTTCATGTATGAAAAGTATGACAACGATGTAGAATATATATAGAGTATATACAGTATACTGTCAACTCCATACTGTTAAGAAAGAAGTTCTGCAATCCCCAATTTTCAATGTGAACTCAAACAACTGGCTAAAGCGCACATTTATGGCTTTTGTAAGTTTCAGCTCGGGATTTCTTTCCAGGTGGTCTGTTCAGTTGCTTCCACACTGTATCGTCATAGGTTACGCTGCTGTTTTAGGGTGACTCACACCAATCAGCCACTACATTACCACCACCAGCCTAACACTGTGTAGGTCGCCCTTGTGCCGCCAAAACAGCTCCATCAAACTAACGTCCACTTGAATTCCCAGGACCCAGGGTTTCCAAGCAAAACATCTCCCAGAGCAGCACGCTCTCTCCGCCAATTTGTCCTCTTCCCACAGTGCATCCTGGTGCCATCTCTCCCCAGGTAAATGGTGTGCATGTACCCAGCCAATGCTGATGATATAAAAGAATATGAGACACATTCAACCAGGTGACCTTCTTAGATTGCTCCAAGGTCCAGGTCATGAGCCCATTGGAGGGACATTAAAATTCTCTGTGACTTGTACCACAGTGGCTCTTCTGTCAGTTCAGTCCAGAGGGGATAACCTTAGCTGTTGTGCATCGATGAGCCTTAGCTGCCCAACACCCAGTCAAAGGTTCATGGTTTGTCCCTCCTTGGACCACTGTCTGTAGGTACTCAGCACTGCTGGCTTGGAGCACATTCAAAGCCTTGCTGCTCAGAAATGCTCTGGCCCACTACTCTGGCCATAAAAATTTGGCTTTTGTCAAAGTTACTCAGGTCCCATTTCTCACACATCCAGCACATCGACTATGAGACCCAACAGCGCGCCTACTGCCCATGGTCTCTCTCTGCACACCTTAACATGGCCCATTTTTCCAAGATAATCAATATTATTTGCTTCATCTATGAGTGGTTTTAATGTTTTGACTCAACAGGGTATATTGTTAACAGTTAAGCATCATCACTGGGAAGCACTTTTATTCAAAATCCAAATCCGCATATTATTTTTTACACCAAATACAGTCAGGTGAGTAATTTTTTTGAAATTGACAGGGTAATTGTTATTTTCGCAATCTGAAACATATTATCGGAGACACTCTTACAAAATGAACGTGAGCTCAAAGGGTCAAGGTTCTTTAGTGGCTGTTTCAATCTGCCCATCAAGTTTTCCTTATTTCCAAGTTACTTAAATAACCATCATGCAACTTCTTGCTGGAATATTAGATTGATTAGTTTCATGTTCTTAATGGAAGTGTTACAAGACATGGTTCGTTTGCTAAAATCAGAATCCCGAACACCTTTATGGTATCGTCCAAGAAGCTTTGTAGACTCTGGGCAGATGGAGACAGCATGTGTGCGTCACCAGGACAGGGCTCCTTGCGTAATTTGTTCCAATTTGCAAAAGTTCCATTGGCTTTATCTGCAGACTGATTTTTTTAAATATAATCTCAAGAGCTGTTTGCGCTAATTCATTAATAAGCAGATGGATGGGTGAGGTCGGAATGGACGAGCGATTCTGGCATCAAGTGCAAAGCCAGGATCACACAATCGATGATTAGAAGAACACTGTTACGGACCGCGGATGAGCGGACCGCGATTCACATGAGACTAACAAGGTGCTGACGGATCCACCACAAGCGGAATTAAACCCAGGGACAGCGAGGAATTATAAAAGCCTGGCTGCTTCCCGTTCCCCGAAAATCTTGTTTAGAACAGAGCTTGCAAGGATTAAAGGGCGTTTCTCCGGTTTTTATCTAGTCTTCGAGCACTTGATCGCAGACCCGTGCCTTAGTCCAAACATCGATAGGGCTCCATTAGTGTGGAGTCTCAGAGCTGTGCTTTGACAGCAAGTCGCTGGCGTGTTTGGATCTTGTCATGTCCTTTGTTAAATTCACACTCTCTTTTGATAATCCATGCTTAAAATCGCATCTGGAAACCTTTTCAAAATTTCAGTAATAAAGGAAAAGATTTTTTCTGCTTAAGAGCTTCGGTTGGCAAGAGAAGCTCAAGCATTTTTGATCATGCATAATTTTTTTTAAAGAACAAAATAAAAAAAAAGATAATGAGCTACTTCTTTTCAATGTCATAACTTTCACACTGTCAACATATTTGCAATTTATTGGAACACAGAGAAAATATATGGAGGCTTATTGTATAGCCTGGACCCTTTGGGAACAAACTAACACAGGACATGCTCCAACATGGCTATTTTATTTACAGTGTTATAGAAACATAATTGTACTGTGTGAGTGACAGAATAATTTGTTATTAGCAAACTTTGCGTTTTCAGCTCCAGAACAGTCACTGTTTTCATACTTTCTTTCAAAAACAGACCAGGCCAAACTGCCCCTCTGAAGTTCCCAGGGATGCCATTGCTACTGAGCCAAAATGTTGATATGGTGTGTGTGTGTAGCCTGCGCATTTGTGGGAATTGTACAACCAGATGCCTGGTGTGTTTATGACAGGGGGCTGTAGATCATATTCCTGGGTGTGTCATAATTGCATGTGAACAGACTGTGTTGTTTGTCGTTTGGGTAGAATGGGGGGTGGGATCTGGTAGGTGAACATGAGAGGGAGAGAATACTAGAGGAAATTACCCTCGTACACAAGCACTGCGCTAACATGCCTGGGTGGTGGCGACTGAGGCAGGGTGTAAACAGCGTTAATGTAGGGGGAATGGACAGACACTGATGGGGGGGCTCCGGTGGGACTGACCTGAGGTCAGTGGGGGGGTCAGCGTTGTTTAGTCTGTAGACTCTCCAGCAGGCAGGGCGACTCCAGCTTTCCGCCGGCGTCATCGCCAGGCCAAGGTGATTTATGAAGAGGTTCTGATCTGTATGCAGTCGCGCAGACTATACGACTGCTTTTTAGTAGCACAACGTCTGCTCAAATCCCTTACCTCTACTCAAATGCTTATACCGATGCACTTTCTCACAAACACACGGACACGTGTTGACACACACACCCATCTACACGTTCTATTTCTAAACCTTGGCGTCAGAGAGATGGCTGGTGGGCAGTTTGGGGAATTAAGCACCCCCACCCCCTTCCCCAGGGAAAAATTGAGCAGAAAATTCTCAACATGTTACAACCCCAATCCCAAAAAAAGTTGGGATGCTTTGTAAATTGTAAATAAAAACAGAATGCAATGATTTGCAAATCTTATAAACCCACATTTTATTCACAATAGAACATAGACAACATATCAGATGCTGAAATTGAGTCATTTTACCATTTCATGAAAAATATTAGCTCATTTTGAATTTGATGGCAACACATGTCAAAAGAGTTGAAAGAGGGGCAACAAAAGGCTGGAAAAGTAAGCGGTACTAATAAAAAACAGCTTGAGGACCATTTTGCAACTAATTTGGTTAAATTAGCAACAGGTCAGTAACATGACTGGGTATAAAAAGAGCATTTTAGAGATGCAGAGTTTCTCAGAAGTAAAGATGGACAGAGATTCAGCAATCTGCAAAAAACTGTCTAAAAATTGTGGAAAAATTTCAGAAAAATGTTCCTCAATGTAAAATTGCGAAGACTTTGAAGACTTCTACAGTACATGACATCAAAAGAAATCTCTGAGCATAAGGGACAAGTCCAAAGGTCGATATTGGATGCTCGTGATCTTAGGGCTCTCAGGCGGCACTGCATTAAAAACTGCATGATTCTGCCCTGGAATACACTGCATGGGCTCAGTAACACTTCCAGAAATCATTGTCTGTGAATACAGTTCGCCGTGCAATCAACAAATGCAAGCTAAAGCTGTATCATGCAAAGAAGCCGTATGTGAACACGACCTAGAAATGCCACCATCTTCTCTGAACCAAAGTTCATTTAAAATGGACTGAGGCAGAATGGAAAACTGTTTTGTGGTCAGATAAATCAAAATTTGAAATTTTTTTTTGGAAACCATGGATGCCGTGTAATGCGGTCTAAAGAGCAGAGGGACCTTCCAGCTTGTTATCAGCGCACAGCTCAAAAGCCTACATCTCTGATGGTATCAGGTTGCAATAGTACCTATGGCATGGGCAGCTTACACATCTGGAAAGGCATTATCAACGCTGAAACGTATATCGAGGTTTTACAACAACATACTATATGCTCCCATCCAGACAATGTCTCTTTCGGAGAAGGCCTTGCATATTTCAGCAAAACAATGCCAAACCACATACTGCATCCATCACAACAGCATGGCTTTGCAGTAGAAAAGTTTGAGTGCTGAACTGGCCTACCTGCAGTCCAGACCATTCACTAATAGAAAACATTTGACATCATAAAATGAAAACTCCAGCAAAGAAGACCCAGGACTGTTTAGCAGCTAGAATCCTTCATCTGACAAAATTGGGACAACATTCCTCCCCCAAAACTCCAGCAATTGGTCTCCTCACTTCCCAGACGTTTACAGACTGTTGTTAAAAGAAGAGAGGATACTAAAAAATGGTGAGCATGGCCCTGTCCCAACGTTTTTGAGATATGTCGCTACCATCAAATTCAAAATGAGCTAATATTTTTCATGAAATGGTAAAATGTCTCACTCTCAACATCTGATATGTTGTCTATGTTCTATTGTGAGAAAATGTCAGTTCATGAGATTTGCAAATCATTTCATTCTGTTTTTATTTACATTTTACACAGTATCACTTTTCTGGAATTCGGGTGTATTTTAGGAGCATTATTTCCAAAAGAAGAGACCATTTTATGCTGAAAATATTGGCTAGGCCTTCCATAATTTTGGACCATAAGTAAAAATAAGGAGTCCATTGAAGATCATTTAGTTCTTTTTTCCAAAATACAGGAGAAACAAAACAGAAATATTTCATATCAAGAGGAAAGAAGAAACAGTCCATCCCAGTTGCTGTGGAAGTGAAGTTAAAAGCCAGGGTGGGTCATGTTATGTGTATGAGTGGCCATAGCATGAGTATATTACACATTTGTATTAGTATCACTAACACTGAAGGATCTACACTCACTGAGGACTTTATTAGGAATAATAATTAAAGAATACTGGATGAGGCCTGCCTTTGATCTCAAAACAGCCTGAAGTCTTTTTAGCATGGGTTCAACAAAATGTGGGAAAGGTTCCATTGAGCTTCTGGTTGATGATGTCATCCCATCATTTCCACAGATTTGTCAGCGGCACATTCGTGCTGTGAATCTCCTGTTTACCACATACCACAGATGGTCCGTCAGATTCAGGTCTGGTGACTGAAGAGGCCATTGAAGTACACTGACGGAAGTCTTAGTCATCTTCAAACCAGAATGAGATTGTTTTTGCTATGTGACATGGTGCATTGTCATGCTGGAAGTAGTCATTAGAACATGGGTTAATTGTGGCTCCAAAGGAATGCACATGGTCAGCCACAATACTCAGATAGGCTGTGGAATTCAAGCAATGATTAATATTATTAAAGGTCTTTAGGATCGGTTAGAGAGGCAAGAAACAATTTATTCACTTCTTAGACCATGCAGTCATGTTGCCATGTTGTTTTCGATTGGAGCCAGATCTACGTCATTCGTGCCCCACAGACCTCAGTGTGTGGCGGTGTTTACATTTGGTACCAAGTACTCTCTTGTGCAGTCGTGTCTTAACCACTGCACATTTGGTTTTACGGTTCTTTCATCTTTTCTGCACAGTCGTCTGATCATGCCGGTGAAACGTGTCGTTCAGCTTTGTACAAACTCGTGTTATACGCCTTACAAGTGTGAATTAATTCCCCAAAGATCCAGCACTCAGGCTTCAATGGGTGTGCTTCATTCAAACCAAGGGGGCTAATCAACTTCCAGACACCCACGGAGAATTCACAGGCCGGCATATTTACGGATCACGATTCAGACTGTTTACAATTGAGATGTTAGGTATCGTTCAGGAACCAGACGCGAGAGCAGAGCAGAAAAATGGGATTTATTTTGGAAAGGGGGCGAACCCCCGCAGAGCAGGAGGCAACGGTACAAAGTCCACAATGCAAAAAAAAATCACAATCCCAGGGACAGAATCCAAAGTCGAAAAACCAGGGCAGCAAAACAGTAATCGTAGTCGGGCAGAAAAAGGGTTCGACAACAGATGCAGACAACAATACCAAATCAGAGCCAAAAATCGGAAGTCGGACGGTCCAGTCAGAAAAGCAACACAATGAATACAAGGCGAAAATGAGAGCAGCACAGGTAGACTAGGGAAACGTTCTGACAGGGATCTGCTGTGAAAAGACTGCTTAAATACACAAGGGAAGTCACATGCTATGATTAGGGACAGGTGAATGGGATCAGACTAATTACGTGGGAGCAAACACAAGGGAGAACCTAACCACATGAAATTGGCAAAAGCCAAAACGCGGACAGGGATCACGAGACAGCCTATGACAAAACATACAGCTCCGGTTAGGGAGTTCTAATGTGCACAGATAATGAGAGGCAGGACAGAGTGGAGCAGGTGTGGAGGATCCGCTGAATTGCAGCAAAGACTCAGAGAAGGCAAGAGGCGGAGACTAGAATAGGGCGAGTGCTGAGAGCTTGTTAATCAATTAGTAAGTGCAGCTATACAATCCCTGGTGCTCGTTAGTAAATTAGTATTATATACAATGTTAGTCTTGGTTAGTAACTTGAACAAAATAACAAACTGTTAGTATTGGTTAGTAAAATAGAAAAGCAAGGCGAAGGAAGAAAACGAGATTAGAAGGAATGTTTGAAACCCAGAAACCATGAAATCACCTAAACATGTGACATGCAGGACTGGGGAGAAGCTGTAACTTAACAAAAGACCAGACAGGGGAGACAAAGTGCAATGAAGGGCATGAACAAAGACATGGACCGGAGAGAAACAGAAATGTGGATCTGGCATGGCAAAAACAAAAACATGGCAAAGACAAAAACTAAACAGAACATAGCAAAAACAGAACAGGCATGGCAGAAACATAACGGGGCAAGGCAGAATCATGACAGACATGGCAAAATCAGGACAGGCATGGCAGAATCATAACATGAGACTTTTAATTAAGGAAAAATAACTTTAAATCTTGTTAATCTTCACTTTTATGGCCTCTAATCCTTATTGTAATTAGAAATCTGGGCGTTGGGAAGTTTTGTATATACAACCCCAATTCCAGAATAGTTGGGATGAAGTGTAAATTGTGAATAAAATCAAAATGCAATGACTTTCCGATCACATGAGCCAATATGTTATTTACAATAGAACATAGATAACATTTCAAATGTTGAAACTGAGACATTTTACATTTTTATCCACAAAATGAGCTTATTTCAAATTTTCTGGCAGCAACAGGTCTCAAAAAAGTTGGGACACAGGCAAAAAGGGCGGAAAAAGCAATTAATATTCAAGAGAATCAGCTTAAAGAACATTTAGCAAGTAATTGAGTTAACTGGCATCAGGTGTGTAACATGATTGGCTATGAAAGGGATGTCTTAGAGAGGCTGAGTCTTTCAGAAGTAAAGATGGCCAGAGGCTCTCCAACCTGTGAAGTCTTGCGTAAAAAAAAATTGTGGAATATTTTAAAAACAATGTTCCTCAACGTCACATTGCAAAGGCTTTAATAGTCTCATCATCGACAGTACATAACATCATCAAAAGATTCAAAAAAACTGGAAAAATCTCTGTGCGTAAGGGATAAGGCTGAAGACCTTTACTGGATGCCCGTGATCTTCAGGCCCTCAGACGCCACTGCATCACTCACCGGCATAATTCTGTCATTGACATTACTAAATGGGCTCAGGAATACTTGAAGAAACCACTGTCTGTAAACGCAGTCCGCCGTGCCACCCACAGATGCCACCTAAAACTCTATCGTGCAAGAAGGAAGCCATTGTTGAGCATGATCCAGAAGCGCCGCCGTGTTCTGTGGGCCAAGGCTCATTTAAAATGGTCTGCAGCAAAGTAGCAGAGTGTCCTGTGGTCAGACGAGTCCAAATTTGGCATTCTTGTTGGAAATCATGGGCGTCGTGTCCTCCAGGCTAAAGAGGAGAAAGACCACCCCTCCTGTTATCAGCGTGCAGTTCAAAAGCCAGCATCTCTGATGGTATGGGGATGCATTAGTGCATATGGTGTGGGACACTTGCATGTTTTAAAAAGCACCATGAATGCTGAAAGGTATATTAAGGTTTTAGAGCAACAAATGCTCCCCTCCAGACGACATCAATTCCAGGGAAGGCCTTTGTGTATTTCAGCAAGACAATGCAAAACCACATACTGCAGCTATTACAACAGCATGGCTTCGTAGTAGAAGAGTCCGTGTGCTGAACTGGCCTGCCTGAAGTCCTGATCTTTCACCGATTGAGAACATTTGGCGCATAATTAAACGAAAAGTCCGTCAAAGGAGACCCAAAACTCTCCAGCAGCTGGAAGCCTGTATTAAAGAAGAGTGGGATCAAATTCCAATGGCTAAACTCAAGAAACGTGTCTCCTCAATGCCCAGACGCCTCCATTCTGTGTTAAAAAGAAGAGGGGATGCTACACCATGGTAAACAGGCCCCTGTCCCCACTTTTTTGAGACTTGTAGCAGCCATCAAATTTGAAATGAGTTCATTTTGTGGATAAAATTGTAAAATTTTCAAGTTTCAACATTTACTATGTTATCTCTGTTCTATTGTGAATAAAGTACTGGCTGGCGTGATTTGAAAGTCATTGCGTTTTGATTGTATTCACAATTTACACTTTGTCCCAAATATTTTGGAATTGGGGTTGTAGAAATGCTCTAAAAACAAAGCAATATTGAGATGGAACTTTTATATGTTGACAAAATACTGTCGGACACCACAGATGCCTGGCATGAAAGTGGACTGACTCAGAGCGTGCAGTCGCACAGCGATAACAGTCTGTGTTTATCTTGAAAACACAGGGACATTTTTTAAGGCCTTAGTTATATGAATTCATCAACATCAAAGGCAAATTAACTGTTTACCACTCTGTGTATCTGACATGACCTGTAAATTCAAACCCAGATTTTCTCTGTCAATCTGACAGGTGTTAGCATCTTGTGGTGTTCTTAGACCAGTTTCCTACAGATATAGCCCATCCTGGCCTACTTTGGGCGAAAGGCAAGAATACACCTCAAACAACTCGCCAATCCATCACAGGTCACATTCTTTCACACACTCATACGCACAGGAAATTCAGAGTCTCCATTTAGCCCGACACGTATGTCTTTTGGCTATGGGAGGAAACTGGAGTACCCAGAGGAAACCCACGCAAACGTGAGAAGAATAGGTAGACTCCACAAAGAAAGGCCCCAGGCCAGATTTAAACCCACTACCTTCTTGCTGTGAGGCAATAGCACTACCCTAAGTAAAATAAAATTACTTTTCATTTGCTTTTATCGTACTGTACATCAGGGCCCGTATTCACAAAGCATCTTATCTTACCGCTAGGAGTACTCCTAAGTCACGCTAAAACATTTTATGTAGGAGTAAAACCTTAAAAGTTATTCACCAAGCTTCTGAGAGCAACTTTTAGTTAAGAAAACTGGTAACTCCTATACTAGGAGTAGCTCTGAGATAGGTGGGAGTAAATGTCCGTTGCTATCGATGACATCAATTCTCATGCACGAGCCTTGGGACAATGAGCACGGTGATTGGTTGTTTGGTGACAGCGCGGCCCATTGAAAAAAATTTCCCACATACAACCCGTGGAGAAAAAAAATGAGGAAATAGTCCGAGCGGCTGGTCTGTCCCATAAAATAATAACATGTTGAGCACTCCTGAAAATGCACTATGCGCAGTACCCACATATCACGCTCTAGGCAAATAAACATACATAGGAAAGAGATATGCCAATAGCATAAAATGAGGCAATAATGAAACGCGTCATTTGCCCCAATAACTGGCAACTTATTACCCAATGGGAATATGCTGTGATCATTTAAATGTCGGGCTGTTCAAGTTTGTTTGCCCTAAACTGTCAGTCCTCTTTGTTCAGCAACGTTGCAAATATCGTCATCCTCCTCGACATTATCATCATCATCACCGCTGTCGGCAGAACCATCATCATCCGGTTGAGGTATGTTTCTTTGTTGGCATAAATTGTGAAGGATGGCATATGTTGTAATTACTTTACTGGCTGTCTCTGGGCTGAGACGCATGCAGCACATGAAACCGACGCTTCAGCTGCCCAATACCATGCTCCACCACACTGCGTGTCGTCTTGTGTGCTCTAACTTGCACCATGAAACAGCAGACTAAATATACCGGCAACAAAAGAAACGCAAGTTTGCTAGTTAGTTAATGTACTCTTATGGTTACTCAGTCAAAGTGACCGCAAAGCAAAGAAAAGTTTGGTGAAATGAGTGTAAATGTTCACACGCTGGTAATAAATTTGAGTTTCTATAATAATTGCGCGTCTACTTATTTTCCGGTCTGTCTTTAATTAACTTGCGTTTCTTTTGTTGTTCAGTATATTTGTAATTTACAATATTATGCCATCTTCACATGTAATAGGCTATGCCAATGTAGGCTATAGCGACAATGACCACCTGTTATAATTTTGTTGTGGTCCCGGTTGTGGATTCAGGAAAGAGGTCAAGAGCCAACGTTTGCAGGTGTAGCCACTGTCCACTGGCAAGTGGCATCCCGCAGGCACATAATGCCTGGCAAATAATTGACATAAGCCGGTTTCCATTAAAATGCGAGAGTCGTGCGTGGATCCTGGCCATTTCAAAACAATGTCCAAAATATTGTATTCGGCATCTAATACTATCAGGGTGTTGCTGGAATGAACTTTTTTCTGTTTACAAATACCTCTTCATCTTGGGTTGGAGAAATAATTCAAATACGGGTCCCTTCAATAGCACCGATGATACAGGGCATATCTGAGATGTGCATGAATTCAAGTTTGATTCTGTGTTGCTGGTGAATGTCCATTGGAAACTGGATAAACTGTCGGATGATATGGGGTTCACAGAGTGCATTGTTTGTTGAATTGAGCGACTGACAGATGATTGTGAAATCCCTAAATTGTCCGTGTTGCAAAGTTGCAGTTTTCCGGTGGCCAAGTAACGAAGTGTTGTCAAACATTTTATTTCGGGGATTATTGGGTTGTTTCTCATGGTTGGAGACGTAATTCTCTTCCTCACCAAGTCAACAACAAATAAAATCCCTTCACAGTCGATCCGATATCTTTTCAACTACTGCGCATCATTCAGAATTTCCAAGTCATTCCGTCTTTCAACAGCAGCAGCCATTTTCCGATTCTTTGTGAACAGGTTTTAGTGAGTTAGGAGTCCTCTTGACTACTTTTAAGCTCTCCCAGACTTAGGAACTTCTTTTAGGCCTAAACTGCTTTGTGAATAACACTTAGTAAAAATAATTAGGAGTCCTAAATTTACGACTGACACGCCCATTTTTCTGAGGAGTTTCTCCTAAATCTGGCAGTTAGGACCTACTTTTAGCGCTAAGATGCTTTGTGAAGACAGGCTCTGGGTTATTCAATGTTATCCTGCTAGGGCCTGTGTGGGTGCAGCCTTTCATTCCAACCAAGCACTTACACACCTGATTCTACTAATCATGCTCTTTAGCAAAGACTCTTGGGGTTGATTAGTGGTGTCAGGAGTGTAAGTGCTTGGTTGGAATGAAAGCCTGCACCCACACCGGCCCTTTCTGGATAAGGTTGAATAGCCCTGCCGTACATGCTAATTTTATTGATGATGAGGTTGTAGTTTTTGAAGGTTCTGCTGTCTTGTTTGTTCATCTCGAGTCATTGTCTCTGTCGTGACTTTTCTTCTCTTCAGAGGGCAGACTAAAAGGAAACAATCATAAACATGCAACCATTCATTTAATAAAGGCTGTTAGAAAAGGGTGTAAATGATGAGGTGAGATTTCTTATTTCATTCTAAATTTTTGCTATTTATGAACAAAGCCACAGAAACAGGAAGGTCTAAACTGAAGGCAGGGGAGACTGGGGATAGTTGGAACACATTTGACAAAATTTGCAGTATGTATAGATGTTTGGCATTTCCTGCAAAGTGAACATCATATTTCTGTGGTACTCAAGAAAGCTACATTATGGCACGTATAACTGGTAAAAAAAAAAAAAAAAAAAAAATCAGACTTGTGTTCTTACAGAGAAGGAAAAAAAAATCAAAATTTTTGTGTCCCAACTATCCCCACATGTGGGGTAAGTTTGAACATTCCCTGGGGAAGTTGGAACATCTAAGTTCAGTATGGAAATAGGGCCTATATAAAGGACAAAACACTTGTTGATCAGCACTTTGATTTATTTTGGTACACAACGCATCCACTGTATGCAAATGAACTTTGGTCAACCACGATTGGGCTTGATGACGGCGACAAAGCACAAGCCATCATTCCCGCTATATGAACAACAAAAACAAAACATTACACAAATGACAAAAGAACGTACTAACACTGCTTTCCACAAAAGGAAGAAAATTCAGCATTTGCTACTGGTATGTTTACAGGGGGTAAAAGGCAGATAAGTCAACACCGAATGTTAACTGAGATGCACATCGCTTTGAACCCCCCATGGATGATGGAAGAGGAAGTTTCATGATAATGGAGTCCCGGTCATGAGTTGCTATATCTTCGCGATCTGGGAAGACAAAGATGAACACTCCATGCTTGCGTTGATCCACTCTTCTGAGGAATTTCATTGTTATTTCAAAGAAATAGAAATAAAAAAATGAAATAAAGAAAGCATTTCGTAAATAGGTATTGGTACTAATAATAGTTTAATTGAATTAAATTTAATTGGGGGAAGTTGAAACACCCTGGGACTAGTTAAAACATTTTCCAACCTTCCCCAGTGCATATGTTTCAACTAACCCCAAGACAGTGCTTTGGGCATTCCGGATAAATTTTGCTTCAAGGTGAAGTTTTTAGCCAAGCAGAAAGCGCAGACAGTTAGATGTAGATACAACCCATATGATTATTATTTAGTGCTCAAACAATACCTGAACCATCAGTTCAATAAATCAATATTACCGTCAGGTAAAATATTTACTTGGAGGGGTCAAAAATCGAAAAACTGTACCTGGTTAGTACATGTGCAGCTAACCGCTATGAAGACAATATGGCTTTGTCCTCCTCATATGTCTGCAATTTACCACCACAGTGATGAAGTCATAAATTCAATACCTGATTGGCTAAGCTCGGTGTTCCAACTTCCCCGTGTTCCAACATCCCCGGTCTCCCTAAAGCCACAAATTATTCTGGTGTGTTTCCTAAAATCATGGCGAGGAGCAGTGATAGGGTGTTGCTTAGACTCCGGTTTTGATGAAAGCTGAGTCATTGCTGACCGTGTCCTGCTGGTCACTAGGGCTCCACATTACTGGCTGCACTGTGACCCAGAAAAGGGTGGTCGCTGACAGAGGGATAATTCCTGTCTCGCGGTCCATGAGGAGCAGCAGCAGCGGGGTTACATGTTAAATTCAGCTGGAGCACTGCATCTGTGTCCCTTAGAACAGCCCTTAACTGAAATCGCTTTAGTTAATAAACAGTGGTATAAAAATGTTTATCGCGTTTTCAGCTAATGTCTGATGAAAGCTGAAATGTAAATGATCAGGGTGACCTCACAGCTGCAGCCCACTGTGCTTTTGCATTACACTCATAACATAACATGAGTGGCGAGAACAGGCCGTTCAGCCCAACTAGGCTCGCCAGTTTCTTTATACTATTGTGAATATATCACTTCAGATACTCAATGACTCAATGGTATATAGCTTTAAGTCAAGCCTGCTCTTGAAAACTCCCAAGGTCTCTGCCTCAACAATATGGTCAGGCAAGCTATTCCACATCGAAATTACTCTTTGGGTGAAAAAATATTTCCTAATATCAGTGATAAATTTACCCTTGGTCAACTTCCATTCGTGACCCCAAGTTCTACTAACAAAACTTGCCCGAAGGAATCCTACATAATTCACTTTTTTAATCCCTTTAACCTATTTAAAGACCTCAATCAGATCACCCCTAAGTCTCCACTCCTCACGCACAAATGCGCAAAATGTTCTCGCAATGTCATCTGAAAGTTTCGCCAAGGTGATAAAACTGCCGCTACCTTGCAGCGACACTGCCATTGTTTTCACTGGGTAAGGACAATGGGCGATAAAAACGGCGACATTTGGTTGCTTACGCCTCGGCGCAGCCTGTCAGACCAGATGCTGAATGTATGTTTCCTCTTGCCTGTGGGTGAAACTGAGCGGTGATATGGGTAGTGCAGTTAGCTACAGTGCACTGCTGAGATGCTCGAGCTGAGAAAGGTAAGCAGCATTCTGGGTAACAGACCTGCATTAGTCTCATGGTTGCTTTCACCTACATTAGCACAATCGCAAATTATTTTGCTTCCTGTTTCACTGCGCTGGAATAAATTAAACTTAGGAAGGAAAGTTCACTGGCTGCCTTAAAAATGTGAATTAACTAAATATGAGTGATTATGCCTTGAATATAAGCTTTGTTTCGGCTCACAGTTTGTCGAGACAATGGATATCTCTAAGTTTAACTTCTGAAAACGTATACATTTGTGTTCAATATCAAAACCTTGTCATGACAAGTGGAGTTAAAGAGAAGAAATAAGTTCACATAACTTAATGGGGCTATCATTTTTTACAGAGAACATGACTACCCACTATAATTGTGAATGCGTTCACTGAGTGCTTCAGTGATTAGAAACCACTTATATTTATATTATGCCGAAAATTTACAATTACTTTGCCATGCAAGTGAAGACTGTAAATAGGACGACCAGGTTTGGTTGATATACCAACACGTAGCTGAAAGCATCAACGACCTTGGATTGCAGGCTTCGCTTTCTGACTTCAGTCTACTATCGCAATGTTAACCCTTCATATAACAAGCCAGTTAAGGTGACCGGATAACTGAGTAAAATATATTAGCTAATTTGCAGCTCTATTGAGGAAGTCCTCCTACATATATTAGATAATATTCTTACTGGAAAATGCAAAGGCTTCATTTCCTTTCAGATTTAGATTCTGTAAAAATGCTTATTTTGCGTCCCTTGTCGCATTTTCAGTACAGAACTGTTGAAACAGGATGGTTAATTACCATTGCTTTCACAAACTGTCAAGGACAAGAAAACGTGTGAACATGTGACTGAGGCAAGCTTCCCTTACTCGAATGCGCCTCTGTGTACATTAACATGCCTTGCTCTGTATTTTCTGAATTTCACGAGTGGAGGTGGCAAAACAGGGACTAACAGCATTTAATAAGGAAGTGTTTTGTTGTACCGCTCAGCATGCAACACAAACAGACAATCAAGCAATTCTTAACAAGGCGTGAATTCAGAACTGATTTTCCACTCGCCTGAGTGTGCTCCAGATTGATGTTGATTGGGGGGGACCTTATTGTAAAATTCTTTCTGCAACATCAGCACAAACAGTAACACAGTTCTTCAATTCTTTCTGAACAGATTTTGCCCTTTTCTCCTTCTCTCAGAACATCAGCGCAATGATCATTCACTTAGATGCATCTAAATTCTTGAAAGAGCAGGGAACCTTCCTTGATAATGGACATAAACTGGAAGTATGTTCGAGAGATAGCCATTACAAGAAGCATCCGAATAGTCTATGTCATGAAGGAAAGGAAGCAAGTAGCTCCTTTGTTGCTTCGTTCTAGCAATGAAACACAGAACCAACCTTGGAAGAAAGACATGACAGACTCTGGACCACAATTCTTCACAGCTGTAGTGATTGGACACTTCATTCATTGCAGTTTTCTATAGCTGGATCAGTCGGGTCATTATTAATCGTCGTCGTGCTGGTGACACGTTGAAGGAAAGGAGACCAATAATTTTACTACGGAGCCCAGGAAGTGCAATGACATGAGAAAAAAAAAATATTTTGTGGCCACGAGGTAAAAGTAGTTCCCACAATTTAGTTAATCCGTGGCCACGGGTTATAACACGTTCCCTCAATTTAATTAACTCCTTCCCACAATATAGCAAATTCCTGGCCACAAAATACAACTCTTTCCCACAATTTAGTTAACTCATGGCCATGACATATAACTTGTTCCCTAAATTTGGTTAATTTAAATTGAGGGAACGACTTGTATCTCATGGCTATGCGAAAGCTAAGTCGTAGGAATGACTATTATCTCTGGCCACAAAATAGCGAAGTTGTGGGAACTACTTGTATTTTGTGGACAAGAAACACCTAAGTTGTGGGAACGAGATGGCTAAATTGAGGGAACAACTTTTATCTCGTGGCGACGTCATTTTTTTTTCATGTCATTGCACTTCCAGGGCTTCATATTTTACTTAAATTGTAAGATTTTAAAAATAATTTGAGTGAAAAGCCAAGAGGATAAACAGCAAAGATAATTTTTCACTGCGTGTTTTGCTCATAAATATTATGGGTAACAATAATTTTTGTGGGTACTACACATCCTATTCTAACTTATCCTATCTGGTGAAAGTGCTAGAGTCTTTATTAAAACACACAACCTGAATCATTTCTTTCATTCGCTGCTGTTGAAAGTTCATTTCAATCTGACTTCAGGTCTATCCACAGCACTATTACTGCCACCTTTTTACTCATAAATAGTATTGCTTACGGGTTAAATGACCGAAAACATTATGCAGCAATCTTTGTGTATTTATCAGAAACTTTTGAACACAGTTAATCATGTTTTACAATTTCATTAACTCTCTGCCTTAGGTTTTGACTAAACAGCTTGTAATGAGTTTTGTGAGTACTTCATAAACTGGTCACAAGAAACAAAGATATATGGTATTTTTTTCTGAGAAATCAGCTTTATCCATTGGTGTTCCACAGGGTGCTGTCTTAGGTCCTCCTCTTTACCACCTACACCAATGACACCATTTCATCCCTATTTGATTGTTTTTCTCATCTTTTTGTGGATGATACAATACAGCATAGCAGATTCATTATGGATTCAAAACTGCAATCATCCTTTGACGTCATGCAAATGTCCATAATGAATCGTAGACTAGTGTCTACTCCACAGAAAACAAAGTGGATGCTTTATTCCCTGATGAAGCACACTGTTGAAAAAAAAAAAAAAACTTCCTCCCATTCAACTTCATCTGGTAACATAAACAAGAAAGTAAATTTTTATATATACCTTAGTATTTGGAGCTATGACGAACTATAATTTAAAGACCTTATTGAAACTCCGCTCATGAACCGAATGCAGACGGTTGGTTTTTTGTATTGGAATAAAGTGTTCTCTCTCAAGAAAAGCATAGTTCAGGCTTTGCTTTTTACCACTCTTGGATTATGATGTGTGTAGAAACGCTGCAGCCTCTGCACTGAACTTCCTAGATGTTTCATATCAGCCTCCATTTTATTTCTGGGGAGCCTCATTCATCTTATCACTGCACCTTCACTCTGAAGTTAGTCATGCAAGAAATTGAAATGACATTAGATATTGTTTGACATTTTGATTTAATGGTCTGGACTTGGCGCGATTCTGGTCATCTTTCCCTGTGGATAATCTGGTTTGGGGTAATAAAATCGTTTGGTCAAATGTTTTGATGCATTTTTGTGCCGTGGATTAACACCAATGATGTAAACAAAACTTACTTTCAGTTTTTACATTTCACATACTCGGGTCAAAAGAGTGTTCCTTAACTTTGTTTACTAAGTATAATTTATTTGTGTTTGCTCTCAGCACCAGAGTAAATGAGAATTTGGCCTCAATGAGATTCTCTGGGTATTAATGTCACAAACCTCAGGTGAGTTTCCTCCTCCAATCCAGCAACCTGTGTGTCTTTTGGAAATATTGTCTCTAATTGGTTTGCCGTTGCGTGTGCCTCCCCTCCAGGTGTAATAGATTTGTGTGCCCCACTCCCGTGTGTTCCTGTTGTGCATATAATCTTATTTAAATCTTGCAGATTGCTGGATTGTCCTTGCTATATGCCCTAAAGCAACCAGTCAGCTTCCTTCGTCATAGTATGAGAGTTCATTGTCTTCTGAAATTATTGTAACCATGAATGATTGTAAAATACGGAAATATTCTTCTCAGTCTGATTAATAGGAGCAAACTCCCATGCGTATTTCCCAGTGTCCTGGATTGAGACCCGTTCCTGTAAATCTGCCTCTCCATTTTGTTCCTCTGCGCAGTTTATTAGGAACACCATCTAAGCCTTCAAGCGGTCTCCAGATCGAGACTGCGTTCCTGCTAAACACTTTGCCATCTAACAGTTCTGCTCTGGCAAGGGTGATCACCACCTGGCTTCGGTGCCAGGACACCACTGGCCAGGTATGGACACGCTCCTTACCCTTACCCATTATTCCATCTGAACTGAAACGTGCTGATTCTACTCCAGGTCCCATCCCTTCTTGTCATTACCGTATTCATATCAATAAATGCCCTCATTGGATTGTACTCTGACTCTGTGTTTGGTTCCTTGTCTGGATCATAACAAATAAAGGTGATATATGGTGTTAGCTGTGGTATAATAACTCTACACCACTGCAATGTCATCTTATTCCTTTGCTAAATTCAGTATCACGACACGTGTGTATATTGCGTAGCAACCGCCTTACAATATGCACGGGCAGATAGAGGAGCCTTTTTTGTAAGAGCAAAGCTTCATGAATGGTTTATTGACATATTAATATGAACGGTTTAAATTGTAATGTGCCTTTAACTTTCATATTGCCATGCTTGCTAACCATTTTATAAAAGCAGGCAACCATTTTACAGATGCACTTCATGCTGAGCCATACAATGCCCCTTAGCTCTGATATAATCAAAATATACTACAGTTGCGCTCAAAGGTTTGCATACCCTAGCTGAATTTGTGAAATGCTGCCATTTGTTTTGAAAATGTGTCTCATCATGCGAAAAACCTGTCTTCTATTTAAGGTTAGTGATCATGTGAAGTCATTTATCATCACACAGGTGTTTGGCTCCTTTTTAAATCATAATGATAACTGAAATCACCCAAATGGCCTGGATCATAAATTTACATACCCTTGAATGTTTGACCGTGTTATATAGACACAAGGTGACACACTCAGGTTTAAATGGCTATTAAGGGTTCCACACCTGTAGCTTTTTAAATTGTAACTAGTGTGTGTGTATATACTCACTCAGTTTGTTAGCTCCTGAGTGGATGCACTGATCTGGTTAGACACTGAGCCATGGGGAGCGGAAAAGAACTGTCTGAGGACCTTTGTAACAAGATAGTTAAACTTTTTAAAGATGGGAAAGGATATAACAAGATAGCCAAAGACTTGAAAATGCCAGTTAGTGCTGTTCAGTCAACGAATAAGAGGTGGAAAATTAGGGAATATGTAGATACTAAGCCAAGGTCTGGTTGGCCAAGAAAGATTTCAGCCTAAACTGCCAGGAGAATTGTTCAGGACACAAAGAAAAAATCCACAAGCTACCTCAAGAGAAATACAGGATGTTCTGGAAAAAGATGGTGTGGTCATTTCAAGCGGCACAATAAGGGAGTACTTAAACAACAATGAGCTGCATGGTCGAATTACTAGAACAAAGCCATTATTGCGCCAATCCCACAAAAAAAGCCCGCCTAAAATATGCCAGACAACACCTTGACACACCTCACAACTTCTGGAATACTGTCATTTGGAGAGACAAGGCCAAAACAGAACTTTATGGTCACAACCATAAGCGCTTTATTTGGATAGCATTCAACACCATTCCCACTGTAAAGCACGGTGGTGGCTCTCTGATGTTTTGGGGGTGTGTGAGCTCTAAAGGCACTGGGAATCTTGTGAAAATTGATGGCAAGATGAGTGCAGCATGCTATTAGAAAATACCGGCAGACAATTTGCATTCTTCAGCAGGAAAGCTGCCATGGGACACACTTGGACTTTCCAGCATGACAATGATCCAAAGCACAAGCCCAGGTTGACCCTCCAGTGGTCACAGAAGAGAAAGGTGAAGGTTCTGGAGTGGCCGTCACAGATTCCTGACCGCAATATCATCGAGCCGCTTTGGGGAGATCTCAAACGCGCAGTTCATGCAAGATGACCAAAGAATTTGCAGGAGCTGGAGGCATTTTGCAAGGAAGAATTAGGGGCCTCATTGACAACTATCACAAAAGACTGCACGCTGTTATTGATGCTAAAGGGGGCAAGACACAGTATTTAAAACTAAGAGTATGAACACTTTTGAACAGGGTTCATTTCATTTTTTCCCTTATTGCCATGTTTTATGTGATGATTGTGCCATTCTACATGATCTACAGTTGGACAGGAATCTCAGAAGAGATAAAAGAACTGTGTTTTGCCAGGCCATTCATGTTTTCTTAAAGAAATGTTACCTGAATTTTGCAAATTCAGCCAGGGTATGCAAACCTTTGAGCACAACTGTATAATACTACAAAATACTGTTGAGAGCTATCGCTGAAATATATATTCATCTATACATCCTCAGTGATTCTTTAGTCCTGCCACTTCACTGTGGCAAGCTACTTTTATGCAGGACTACAAAGCATTTGGGTCTGCACAGTAAAATCAGGACAGGACCTAAATTTGGTGAAAGATATGAAGACAAAGAATAAAGACACAAGCAATACGTTACTGATACAGTCACAGAGGAGGAGGGATGCGACAGTCACAGACCGCCACTCGCTCTTCATCGTTGTTCACGAGGACAGAGCCTATTGTCCATGCTGAAGATGCTGTGGCCATTTCAGTATAATTTCAGTGCATAACTAACTGTCGTCCTGCGTTACGCTGTGCTGATTGCCGTATGATTGACTTCCGGGATGGGATACAGGTTGAGATTCCACCATTCACAAATTTTCAGCCCGATGGGCACTTTTAAAGCTTGAAAGGAGAAGATATTTGTTGCTCCTTCATGTCAGATGCTTACGTGACTGTCCTATAGAAGAATACAATGGGAAAACACTGTTGGTGATGATGGATCCCAAGGTCACAGAGGGTGACAACATTATCTTCATGGTTCGCCAGCAACATGTGCGTGAATGTTGGCTAATCATGAAGATTGTGGTCGCAATGGCACCACTCATGGGCAAGTGTTTAGCAAATGTTTGGCGAGTCTTTGGCAAGTGTTTGGCAACATTGGAAAGAAATATGGCAGGTTCACGTCGACGTGGATCAAACTACTACCTGGCTCTGTGTGGTACCTTTCAGTATCCGTAGTCGCAAATGCAGAGCACAAAAACAATTTGCCGAGTTAAAACAAAACACCACGCAGTGGCCACACAATGACCACACAGTGGTGACACAACAGTGACAATATGAGAAATGGCACTAGAGTGATGAAAACAGCGAGACAGTTTTGAACATTTTAAAACTGTCACCCAACATGAGCGAACTACTGCGAATCACCGGGGAAGTCCCACGGCACATCAAATTCAGTAACACCAAATAACATGAATATCATGACAAATTTAGCAAAGAACTTGGTGAATTTTTACCACCAAACTTCGCCAGCACATTCTAATTCGCATTACAGTGATGTCATCATCAGCGCTGCAGGTCAGTTTGAGAATATGGCCCGAGCCTGTGAGGAGCTCCGCCAAAGCGCGGGATGGGATGTCTTTTGAGCTTCAACAACGGTGGTGGACCAGAGAATGTCCCTCCTGTTTTGAAATCAAGCCCATGCTGCTAATATACCTGAGTCACAGGACAGCACCATTAATAATGGGACAGATAAACCTCAAGACAATACAGCACTGATAGTGACAATGGTCTGTTTTTTTTTTTTTTTTTTTTTTTTTTTACTATTTAATTTCAGGAAGAGTTGTGTGGTATCATCTGAGGCTGTAGAGAACTTCAGCACTTGGTAATGAACACACATTAAGTGCCCAAGTGGGCAGATTTGCAAAAATTATTAATTTATGTCTTCATATTAAAAACACCTGTTTGTAAACAGGGCAGTTATTATTTACCGCATAATGAGAGCGTGGCGCTCTAATTATGCATGCATCTACCTTGTTATAAGGTAACTAGACATTCCCCAACAGAGTTAAGACTGATTAACTCAGCTCCTTCCTGTTTAAAATTCAAGTTACAAATTAAGAGAGAATGGATATCCAGCTTTTTTCCCCCTCTCAAGCCCCTGGAAAGAGAATACATAAAACGCTGCAGTTCCCTGGTGTCAGCACAATTAGCCGCTAAATAAAATGCCATTCTCTGTCATCAGCACCAGTTTAATTATACAAACTGGGTGAATTAGTGCGGTGTTTAAGTGAGGCAAGCAGCAATGTTTGCGCAGGCAAAATTTCCCCAGAGAAGTGGATACTGGGAAAGGAACTGTGGGAGGATTGGGAGCGTTAGGCTCACTGCAGGACGAAAAGCTATCGGAACATCCTTGTGCATTTCTGTAACATTCTGTGACCTTCGACATCAGCTCAGGCCTCAATGATGGGACGCCATGAGAGGAATACTCCCCTACCAATCAAATTGTGCGTTGCAGACATACAGGGAAACCAAACGATTCAAACTGTGCAGAAAATAGTTCCAACTTCAGTACAGTTTTATTCCAAATCATACCACATTAGTGATGCATGTTTGGAAACGTACTATCAAAACATATAAAATTAAATATACAGCGACCTCCATAATTATTGGCACCCCTGGTTAAGATGTGTTAAAAGCCTTAAAATAAATTCAATTTTTATTGCAGAAGCATACTCTCACACTGAAAATTGTAGGAAAATGTAACCTTCAACTCAAGTGAATTTTAAGGAAAAAAAAAATCCCTGACTAAGAAATAATTATTTTTCATAAAATCACCTGTTCCACAATTATTGGCACCCCTAACAATTCCTGGGAAATAAATGTAATTGAAGTATTTCTGTCATTTCTACAGTAGTTTACAAAGTTGATCAGAGTATCTAGGAACATTTAATTAGTAATTCATCACTGCCTGTTTCCCTGGGGTATAAATATGACGTGACACATAGGCCATTTCTCTTATCCACTCTTCAACATGGGAAAGACAAAGGAACACACCATTCAAGTAAGGCAGATGTGTGTCGGCCTTCATAAGTCAGGCAATGGCTACAAGAAAATAGCCACTCGCCTGCACCTGCCCATATCTACTGTCAGAGGAATCATTAAGAAGTTTAAAAAAACTGGAACAGTGGTAAACAATCCTGGACGAGGACGCAAGGTTATTTTGCCACCATGCACAGTGAGGAGGATGGTAAGAGAAATAAAAAGTTCTCCAAAGCTCACTGTTAAAGAATTGCAAAAAATGGTAGCATCTTGGGGTCACAAAGTCTCCAAAACAACCATCAGGCGCTATCTACATGCCAACAAGCTGTTTGGGAGGCATGCACGGGAAAAAACCTTTTCTTACTCACAATCATAAGCATAAGCGTCTGGCGTTAGCTAAGCGGTACTGGGACTTCAACTGGGACCGTGTGCTTTGGTCAGATGAGACCAAGATAGAGCTTTTTGGCAACAAACACTCTAAGTGGGTCTGGCGGAACACAAAAGATGAGTATGCAGAAAAGCACCTCATGCCCACTGTGAAGTATGGGGAGGATTGGTGATGCTGTGGGCCTGTTTCTCTTCCAGAGGCCCTGGGAACCTTGTTAAGGTGCATGGCATCATGAACGCTTTGAAATACCAGGACATTTTAAATCAAAATCTGGTGGCCTCTGCCCGAAAGCTGAAGATGGGTCATCACTGGGTCTTTTCAGCAAGATAATGACCCTAAACATGTGGCCAAATCTACACAGAAATGGTTCACCAGACACAGAATCAAGCTCCTCCCACGGCCATCTCAGTCCCCAGACCTCAACCCCATTGAAAACCTGTGGAGTGAGCTGAAGAATAGAGTGCAGAGGAGAGGACCCAGGTCGCTGGATGATTTAGAGAGATTGTGCAAAGAGGAATGGTCGAAGATCCCCTCTTTCTGTATTCTCCCATCTTGTGAAACATTATAGGAGAAGATTAGGTGCTGTTTTTTGTTGGCAAAAGGGGGTTGTACAAAGTATTAACATCAGGGGTGCTAATAATTGTGGCACGCATGATTTGATGTAAAAGAATTATTTCTTAATGTGGGATTTTTTTCCCACTGAATAAATGCACTTGAATTAAAGGTTGGATTTTCCTCTTTTTCTCATTGTGGTCCTATATTATTTAGAAAAAAACTGAATTTATTAGAAGCTAAAGAACACATCTTAACCAGGGGTGCCAATAATTATGGAGGGCGCTGTAACTCTAAGCTCTATTTAGAGTCGACTAAAACATTAACTCAGAGAGTTAAAGGGATATTTCAACATTTTGGCAAATTGGCCTATTGCCATAATCCCTATAGTCATATTAGTTGGTACATTACCTTTAGTTATCCGTGCCTGTTGTTTTGAGATTCGTGGGGGCACGAGCTGCTCAGCGAACATAACGAAAGTGAACGGTACAGGTCCCTCGCTCCTTCAAAACTCATCAAATACACAATCCAACAGCTCCAAAACACTCTCGTGGACAAGTTGTGACCACGCTATAAAATAATAATGTATAATTATGTAACATTACGACACAAAAAGCAAATACTCAAAACTACTTTACAAAGTATTGTTTTGAGTTCCAGAGTAGCTGCAGTAAACATACGCTTTTGAAATCACTCCGCCCAGCCAGTATGTCTGGAATGTAGTTCCAGTTATGCATTTGCCTTGAAAATTACTCTGTCTCATAATTATCATTATTATTTTATAGCGTGGTGAATGTGCAGGTCACAACTTGTCCACGAGAGCATTTTGGAGCTGTTGGTGTGTATTTGATGAGTTTTGAACTAGGAGGGGGATTATCTGCTCAACAGGGCCAATTTCATAGGGATTAAAATGTTCCAAATAAATCTCAAAACAACAGGACGGATAAAAATATACTATTTATAAAATGTGTAAACAAGTGCAACATTATCGCCAGGAAATGTCAGAGTTATGCACCTTGAAAGAAGTACCTGATGTGTGCGTTCGCTGCCAGACAAAGCCCAGTTTTTTCAAATGGTGACCTCTCATTGGGGTACGAGTTGCCGCAGAGTTTGTCAAGGTGAAGACTTGTACTTATGATTGGACGAGAGGAAGATGCGGCTTTACTCCACATTCGACTGCGCCGGCCCTGCGAGCCGTGCCATGACATGAGACGTGAAGGCCATTGTAGGGGATTGTGGGGGAGTCAGTGAGCAGTACATCCTGCTGACATGTTTAGCTTTGGCTTTTCGGGCGGGCAGACACCCGCTGGCTCCTCGAAGGGGGAGGAGGTTCAAGGGCGCTCAGGGGGGTTCAGGGGTGATGGGACTCTGCAGGCCCTCAGTGCCAGACGTGGTCCCCGTGTCCTCGGATTATAATTCAGCTGAGATTTTAAGCCGATCGTGTCACGGTCTCACACTCGCCTGAGCCTGTTTGGTCGATGGGAAAATCAGCTTTTCATCAAAGGCTTCAGTTTTTCCATAACTGAATGTATTATTTTATAAGAAATCCCCCGTGTCTGAAAATAAACTATTTTTTCCACCCAAATACATCTTTAACCAGACACTTTCTTTTTTCTCTCTTCATTTGTCTTTCTCTCTTTAAGTGGTTTAGTTTCTGCTCAGTTTTCGCCTCGTTGTCATGCAGACTTTGTTCTTTTGAACAGCTATCCACATTATATTCATGCATTTGATTGTTCTATTAACAATACTGATCATTTTCATGGAATCTACTGATGTGTTTTCTCTATGGGTGCTGTTAAGGCTCTTCGCACGACTCTATTAACCCTCAAGACAGAGGATCTAACCAACAGGAGTCAGGATGAGACCATACAGTCTTTTCCCATACACACACACACACACACACACCCTCACGTGCACATGCACACACACGCACAGTTTTGGACTTTTCTGGGTTACTATGAGAACAATCCAGTTACTACATTCTATTTCAAGTGGATTAACCGAGTTAATGAACTGCAGATCTATTTACAACACTGATAGCATTGATTGAAAAAAGCCAGTTCTTTTTGGTTTTACAAGTATTTCTCAAGTCTCCACGCAGTATGAAGAGAATCTTGAATGTAGAGAATTTTAGGCTTCTTCATTACCAGACCATACCTGGAATGCCTCTTTAACTTGTGGATTTGCAAAGCCTAGAACCAAATTATTGTGGCGACTCAAATATGCAAAGGAGTCACTCACTCACTCACTTGGCTGTCAGCAGATCGATATCTAAACGTTATTTTGCATGCAACCGCAACTGAGTTTCAAGTCGCTACAATGAGGACAGTCAAGTTTTCACGATATCCACGAGTTGCTCATAGAGTAGCTTTGATTTGAGATCTGTATTGTTTCCCAGCTGTTGAAGCTGATATGTCCTCCTCCGGTATCATCAAAGCCACTGCTGTGCACTCACTCTTCTTAAAACCGTACAGGTGGCCATAAGTGATATTTATAATCAAAATCTCTCATTCTTATGCTTATCAATGGAATTCATAAGCCGTTTTGCCATTGATATTGATAAGCCATTGATATCAGCCATTTTGTTACCCATTTACAGTGCTCTCCACTAATATTCACTGTAAACCCTGGTAAGTGTTGTGAACTCAAATTATTTGTGGGAACTGATTACTTCAAAAAAATTGTGTATGCCAACTTAATGATCTTGTGTTCACAGCACGTAAAAACATGTAAAAAATAACCTTATTTTCTTTAAGTTCCTTCCACTCAGTGCAATTAAGTTTGCCTACACAATTTTTTTTAGGTAATCGGTTTCCACAAAACATTTGAGTTCACCACACTATTAGGGTTTACAGTTTGGAAACCTTTATAAATATGGATAAAAGTGTTTATGAATCAATGCCTTTATTCTTTGCACTGTAAAATATAAAAAGTTCACTTGAATTAAAAAAGTAAGGAAACTGGCTGCAAGGACTTTTGAGTTGGCTCAACCTCAAGTTCTTTAAAAAAAATAAAACGTGCAAACTCAAAATCTCAAGTTGACGGAACTCAAAAAATGCTTTGCAGCTCATTGCATTATTTTTTTAAGTGTTCTTTCTTACAGTGTGATATCTAATTCAAAATATTAACAAAAAATTACATGAATTGAAATAAAATAACTGAAAGAAAAAAGATCTTCATGAAAGATATTTTTTGCAGAAACCTGTGTGTCACCGGATCCCCTTTAATTAAATTTTTGTGCAGCCTTTGTTTGCCCAGATAAAAGCTCTGCCTCATCTCCTATGATATGTCATGAAGTTGGAGAAAACACAGCATGGGATCTCAGACCATGAGTCCACATATAATCTCTCCAGAACCTTCAAACTCCCAGGTTTACTCTTGTGGACTCTCCTCTTCTGCTCGTCTCACAGGTTTTCCACTGGGTTTAGGTTGGGCCTCTGGACAGCCGTGACAAAACCCTGATTCTGTAGTCAATGAGCCACTTTAGTACTGATTTCGATGCATGCTTCGGATCATTGTCTTATTGATAGATCCAACCACGGCCCAGTTTAAGCATTCAGTCATATTTTAATGTCACATCTGCTGTTAGTTGATGGAATCTATGATACAATCAAGCATACCATGCTGTCGGTGCCATTGAAAGAGAAGCAGCCCCATGACAGCCTATTAATTGCTAAGAACTCATTTTGGTGTCATTTGACGATAGAATCCAGTCTAATTATACAACCCCTATTCCGAAATAGTTGGGACAAAGTGTAAATTGTGAATAAAATCAAAATGCAATGACTTTCAGATCACATGAGCCAATATTGTTATTGACAATAGAACATAGATAACACTTCAAATGTTAAAACTGAAACATTTTACATTTTTATCCACAGAATGAACATATTTCAAATTTTCTGGCTGCAACAGGTCTCAGAAAAGTTGAGACACAGGCAAAAAAGGGGTGAAAAAGCAATTAATGTATACGTGAATCAGCTGAAAGAACATTTAGCAAGTAATTAAGTTAACTGGCATCAGGTGTGTAACATGATTGGCCATAAAAGGGATGTCTTAGAGATGCTGAGTCTCTCAGAAGTAAAGATGGCCAGAGGCTCTCCAACCTGTGAAGGCTTGCGTAAAGAAATTGTGGAATACTTTAAAAACAATGTTCCTCAACGTCAAATTGCAAAGGCTTTGAAGGTCTCATCATCGACAGTGCATAACATCATCAAAAGATTCAGAGAAACTGGAAAAATCTCTGTGCGTAAGGAACAAGGCCGAAGACCTTTACTGGATGCCCGTGATCTTCGGGCCCTCAGACGGCACTGCATCACTCACCGGCATGATACTGTCATTGACATTACTAAATGGGACCAGGAATACTTCAAGAAACCACTGTCTGTAAACACAGTCCGCCGTGCCATCCACAGATGCCACCTAAAACTCTATCATGCAAAAAGGAAGCCATTGTTGAGCATGATCCAGAAGCGCCGCCGTGTTCTGTGGGCCAAGGCTCATTTAAAATGGACTGTAGCAAAGTGGCAAAGTGTCCTGTGGTCAGACGAGTCCAAATTTGACATTCTTGTTGGAAATTATGGGCGTCGTGTCCTCCGCGCTAAAGAGGAGAAAGACCACCCCTCCTGTTATCAGCATTCAGTTCAAAAGCCAGCATCTCTGATGGTATGGGGATGCATTAGTGCATATGGTGTGGGACACTTGCATGTTTTAAAAAGCACCATGAATGCTGAAAGGTAAATAAAGGTTTTAGAGCAACATGCTCCCCTACAGACGAAATCTATTCCAGGGAAGGCCTTGTGTATTTCAGCAGGACAATGCAAAACCACATACTGCAGCTATTACAACAGCATGGCTTCATAGTAGAAGAGTCCATGTGCTGAACTGGCCTGCCTGCAGTCCTGATCTTTCACCAATTGACAACATTTGGGGCATAATTAAACGAAAAGGTCCGTCAAAGGAGACCCAAAACTCTCCAGCAGCTGGAAGCCTGTATTAAACAAGAGTGGGATCAAATTCCAATGGCTAAACTCAAGAAACTTGTCCCCTCAATGCCCAGACGCCTCCACTCTGTGCTAAAAAGAAGAGGGGATGGTACACCATGGTAAACAGGACCCAGTCCCAACTTTTTAGAGACCTGTAGCAGCCATCAAATTTGAAATGAGCTCATTTTGTGGATAAAATTGTAAAATTTCTCAGTTTCAACATTTGCTATGTTATCTCTGTTCTATTGTGAATAAAATACTGGCTGGTCTAATTTGAAAGTCATTGCGTTTTGATTTTATTCACAATTTACACTTTGTCCCAGCTATTTCAGAATTGGGGTTGTAAGTCTCAGCACTCACTGGCAAAATGTAGGAGCATGAGTTTGTTTTTTGATGACAAAAGAGGCTTCTCCTCTGGCAATCCTCGCAAATGTAATAATCTTGAGGATGACATCTGTAATTTCTGACCTCAAACCATAATAAATATCTGCAGTTCTCCAACTGTGACCCCTGGAGTTTATTTGTACCACTCTAACCATCCTCTTCACAATGCTGGAAAGCAGGATGTCACGAGTGACCTCATAAGTTTTTCTGATCAGCGAATTAAATAAAGTAAAATATGAATAGTTAGATTTTTCATAAGATTTTCTAGAGGTGCTAATGATTGTGAATTACATGTTAACTTCAGATTAGATTTTTTTCCCCTTATTTTTTCCCCACATTTTCTTTGAATTTAAAGTCAGATTTAATACTGTTTTTGGAAATAGAGGGGGCGCCTGACACGCCTGTCTCTGGACCGTGGGAAGAAACGCACGCAAACACGAGCAGAACATACAAACTCCAAATTTGAACCTACTACCTTCTATCTGAAGGGCAGCAGTTCAAGTCACTGCATCGCAACGCCTAAATTAGAAAAGTTTTTGGACTAAATTTTAAGCAAAATCAGTGACAACTTAAAAAAACGACAGAAAAACCAGTAGACTGGAGTTTTGTATCTACAATCACTATTGCCATTTGATTTTTTCTGTGAAATGTACTTACGTCAAATGACTAATTCCTAAAGTTAAGTTCACCCCCAGCTCCGTTCCAGCATTTTTCCAGACATTATACCCACAGAGGCAGTGGCAGAGTACTGGTGTTGAACTGGGCCAGTTTAGAGAGACAAAATCTCTCCAAGGAGAGAACACAAGGGGAAGGGTTGAAAAGCTCTGCCTTTTGCGCTTGTCACCTCTAAAGGACCCATGCTCAGCGTAAGACAACCATTTAAGGCCTCTGTGAAACGAGCAGCAATTAAAAAACTGACAACAATTCCCTACCAGCATCAACACCACGCATTCACCTTTAGTGCCAGAAAGAATTCATTCCAAACGAGACCAGCAAGCCATGCACAGCAGCCCACCAACCAATGATAAATCACATTCTTCCGGCCATTAAGATGGCTGTGCTTTAAATAGAGTTCTAAACGTAAGTAAGTGAACCAGAACACGCCTAAAAAACATCACTCCATTCATCCACGTCCTAACCAACCAGCCTATTTATACCGCCTTCATTCTACAATCCTCGTCTGTCTCATTCGACGACCTTCCCTCCCGTTCCCCTCCATTCATCCCTCACCCAATCATTCTACAGGAACCCCCGGGGACTTCAAAAGAGCCTTTATGATTCCAAGAAGAGACACGACCCCCACCCTGAGTCTCGCCGCCTGGGGCTTCCCGTTATCCTGCATTGGTCTCCACCTACTCGAATCTATTCTGTCCTTCATCAGTACAAATTCCCATGCTTAATCAATTTAATACATATTGTTAACTACTATTTTAGGTGTGGTCTGGAATTCAGTAATTATTTTTGTGTGATCCTTACACTTGCGTATACTGCAACTAGCAAACATTTAGGTGTATACCGGAATCTTAAATCCTTGTAACTTATTCATAAGACCATCACCTCCTGCTACTTACAAACACATATTTGTGCATCTGACAGACCAGTAGTCTATTTTTCTAAATGGGCTGTTCTGTCACTATTGAACTTTATTACCATCTGCTGGTTCTTAAATTGTCCAGCATTTATTCCGCCAAGGCCAAATGCCCCACATCATAATGTTAACAAGGAGAAAAATAATATATGGATCTACCCCTTGATTCCTATCCACTCCAACATTTAATGGCTTTTTCCTTAGCCCATGCTACACCCTTCCAAGTTTCATGAAAATAGGGCAATCAGTTTTTCCATTGTCCAATAGATAAATAAACTAACAAATTAGCAAACAAAATCAAACCTAAAACATAACCTTCTAGACAGAGATAATAAATGTGAAAAAGTGCACAGGAATGTAATTAAATGAAGCACAATTGGGGAATTACACCAGATTCAGCAAAGGTGAAAAGGTACAGCAAAGGTACCTTTAAATAATCTGCAGTATCGAAAGCTTTTGAAAATGCAGGCTGAGATTATGATACCTAAGTCCAAAGTCCTGCAGTTTTGCTAGGCTCCCACAATAACGATTCGCGGCACGATTGAAATCGTGGTCTTAATCGTGGAGTAATTGTGGTGATCCTATCAGATCTTATCAGATCTTGAGGTCAATCGTGGCAATCGTGTTGATCGTAGAAAAGTTTTGGACGGTTCAAAAAAATTCCTTCGATCAACACGATTCATTGTCAATCGTTATCATCGCATCATCTCGTATCCAAACCTGAAATTTTAAGCCGCTTTCACACCTGGCGCGAAACGAATTTTTCGCACGACAGATTACATTCAACGTCAATGCAAAGACGCGAATATTCGCGAATGATCAGCTACGAACGGCCGATCATGGCGTTCGTAACGGAGCGCAAGACAGTGGGAACTAAGCATTACGCGGGTCCACTCTGCAGCATTCGAAGCCAGACCTCAGAACAGAGGGTGTCATAATCTTCTGAACCACTGGAGGGCAGTGTCACACTGATCACATTAATACATTAAGCTGAGCCGTGCTGTCCTGCGTTTGCCTGAGAGAGAAGCTGTGCGGAAGGGAAGGAGCCCGGTAAACTGGGGTGGCGTGACTGCTTCAGTCTTGTCTAGCAGAGTGACTGTTTAGTGACTGCTCACGAAGTACAATAAAGAATTGTTCTCAACGGGATTTCCATGTTAAAATTAAGGTTATTGTGCACTGGGTAACTACTCTCATCGTGGATTGAGTTGGCCAGTCCAGGTCCGGCCTCTGGGGATGCTCTGATTTTTGGGGAACTTTGAAACCGAAGCAGAAATATATGTTGACACATTCAGATTTCGATAGGATTGTTGCTGTCACAGTAATTAGAATAATTTTGAGTGGTAATCAAGCATCATTTATGCAAGTGCCAATTCAAGATTGTTGTTCCCTTTTCTTTAACAGTAAATTACAGTGTTTTCCATGAATAAATGATGATTAGCTCAAATAAATGAAAACATTTTGTTGCTCAAATGTACTCAAAATACACTCGTTAATTTCAAAAATCCCTCTTGGATTTAAACTTAACTCTCTACTCTCTGTTGTGAAAGAAACTCTCTCTCTCTCTCTCTCTCTCTCTCTCTCTCTCTCTCTCTCTCTCTCACACACACACACACACACACACACACACACACGCACAAATATATGTTTAATTCATTGGGTGGTTTACCTTAATGATGATGTTGCACATGAAGTTACAGTATGCCATGATGGCTTAAAGACTTCAAACCAATTCCTGAATCTGCACAAAGCTACACCTTCTCTAAACGATAAAGCTCTGTTATTGAGGTATCTGGATAAGTGCACCGCTGTAAAACCTGCTGTAAAAAGTAATTTTTACTTCGGCGCATGTTGAGGATTTTGGAGGGCTCTGATTGTGACTCAGGGCAGTTATCCTGCTAATACCCCCAACAGACCGATGCATCTCGGGAGAGAGGGACTCGCTGAGCTCAGCTCTGTCTCCCCTCTCTGTGGAGGTAGAGTGGAGCCCGACAATAAGAACTCTTACAGAGGGAGTGCTCTGCTGTGGCATGAATACAACAGGCATGCATGGACACACACTCAAATGCTCACTGACTCATGCACACACATGTACACACACACACACTCAAAAACACAATTGCACACACATGCACACACACACACACAGATACACACACACACACAAACACACACACACACATTTGCACGCACACGCATATACGCATACACATACCCACACACCCGCACACACTCAAAAACACAATCACATACAATCACCACTCAAACACACACACACACACACACACACACACACATACACGCTCAAAAACACAATTGCACACGCACACACACACACATTTGCATGCACACACACATACGCATACAAATGCCCATACCACACACACACACACACACACTCAAAAACACAATCACATACAATCACCACTCAAACACACACACACACACAAATTCAAAAACACAATCACACACACTCAAACTTTCACACGTATACACACACACACACAGACACACACACGCACACACACACAAAAACACAACCACACACACACACGCGCACGCGCACACACACACACACTAAAGCAGGCTTTAGTGACTAGGTGCTGAAATCGCTCCATAGACAAATGAATCTGTCAAACACAACAAAAGATATTTTTCATTTGTAATGGTTCGGCTGTTTAGCCTTGTCACAGCGCATCAAGTTGAAAAAGGTGTTGACTTTGCCGTTCTTAAAAATTTATTTTTCATTTTTTACCAGGTTTGAATAGTATAGAGTATTCTACAGGCCTGACTGCCCTTCATATGGACTTTCACAGAATACAGTCAGATGTGTGTGTGTGTGTGTGTGTGTGTGTGTGTGTGTGTTCTTGTACTTGCAGCAAAATGAGTAACAGAAAATGCTTTTTTTCTGACAGAGTTCAGATATTATTGGGAAGTGAGGACATTTTCTCCTGCCCTAATAACTACTAAAGCAAATTTTGACTTAATTAGTTAAGGTTAGGGGTAAGGTTAGAATTATGAAAGGGTTAAGGTTAGGGTAAAGGTTTGGGTTAGGCATGCGTTGTTTATTGTTAAGATTATAGTGGGTCAGATAACTGCAAATATCAGAAGAATCGTTCATTTTGTCAAACAAGCTCCAAAATTGGCCTGTGTATCCACCATAGGATGCTTATTCATACAAAAACATTAGCCACGTGAATTTTGAAAATGGCGGCCATTTTTCAAGATGGCCGCCATTTCCGATATGCAATCCCACATATTTTTACACAGCATGACGTTGTAGAGCGATTTGCTTGGTTTTGGTGTCAAAATATATATATATATATAACTTTATATGTAGAATCTAAATTTGCATGTTTTAACACAATAACTTGCATCCTAACAGCATGTTTCGCACAGTTTATTTGAAAATATGCATTAATATAGAGCAATGTAGTGATGTAATATGCATGGGGTGTAAGGGTGTAGTAGCAGAGGTAGCACTTTTGTTTCAGAAGTCAGTCACATCCTCTGGATGGACTCCTGGCACTAGTCCCCACTACTTACCCAACTCTCACCTATGGCTCCAAGAAGTTGCTTGTGCACAGTATTGGCCACACCCCGGTAAACTGCGTTGGCTCGCAGGCTAAACTAGGTGAGGGTAGCATGTGGAGTGACTCTGCATGTGACGGTGTATGTCTGAGTATGGGGTCTAGTGTCAACTAAATTAGTCTACCTGAAATAGTTGTACACTGTAGGCCTAGTTTAAAATGCTTACCGGTACAAGTTTACTGTGGCACTGCTCTAATTTAGTCTCCCAAATGCTGTCTAATAAGCCCCTCACTAACTAATACGCAGACTAGTATAAGATGGTAGACCAAGTAGTTTGTGACATGTACATAGTACTTTAAACATAGACTGCAGTAGATACCGGTAGCCTATAGTGTAGTTAGTTGCATAGTTAGATAGCCGCATGTGATTGACAGGGTGTGCCAGCGTGGGAGAGCTGAGCCAAGGGTAACGGGGCTGTGAGTTAACCGGATGATGTACAGATCACACGGGAGTAATGACACCAGATGAATGATCGGGCTAGGTGTAGGGCAATATGTTGCACCATAAACTAATATGTTGTTGGAACCTAGCCATATCCCATACATGAATGTGCTAAGGCGGTAAAATGATAATCCCTCGGCCTTACAAAATGGCGAGTGTAATGCCCAGGTGGAAAACAGACTGGACTAAGTGTTGTTTATGTCAAGAAGACAAGAATGAAGAGTTAAAATCTCCCCCAACTCGCTACACCACAGAGCAGCACGGGTACTCTATCATAGCCAGAAACATACCCATGTTTCAGTCCATCAAAGACATGCCAATAAAGCTAGATCCTGCCCGCTTAGATGACGGTAGTGGCATGGAGGAAACTTTGCGAGTAAACAAAGCTAAGTATCACCAAAGCTGCAGAGGGCTCTTCAGCAACACAAAGCTTTCAAGGGCCCAAAAAAGGGCAGCCAGCCGTTGCAGCAAGGATGCACAATGTTCTTCCAAGTTGAGAAGGACCAGCCTTGATAGCAAAAGTTTTGTTTGCTTTCTCTGTGAAGAAGCGTCTCCACCATCTCAGCTTAGACAGGCAATGACGATGCAGTTGAACCATCGACTGAATGAGTGCGCTTGAAAGCTCAATGATGGGCGCCTTTTGGCCATACTGAGTGCTGGTGATGTAGTGGCCCAGGAGCTCAAGTACCACGCTGCCTGTCTGGCAGCTCTCTACAACAAAGAGAAGGCTCATCTGAGCAGAACTGCAAGCAGCAAGGAACAGAACAGCAGCCCTGATGTCTACCCTCTTGTGTTTTCTGAGCTCATCACATACATAACAGAAGCGAAACTGAACTCTGAGGGACCTACAGTATTCATATTAGCAGAGATGGCGAGTCTATACAAACAGCGGCTACAGCAGCTAGGTGTTCAGGTAACTGAAGTCAACTCAACAAGATTGAAGGACAAGCTCCTGAAAGAGCTGCCTGAGCTAGAGGCGCATAAAAAGGGTAGATGTTTTGCTTGCCTTTCAAGATGATGTGGGTTTTGCTTTGTCAGACAGCTGTGACTACTGCGATGCCATCATTCTGGCCAAAGCTGCAAAGATCCTCAGATGTCACATGCTTGGCCATAAGGCCACCTTTGATGGAACATTCAATATGGACTCTTCCGAAGACGCTGTTCCACCTTCTCTCCTGCAGTTTGTCGGCATGGTCGAACACGGGGCTGATATCAAATCCCAACTCAGATTTGGAGCATCCAAGACGGTAATTGCGCATCTATTGCAGTATAACTGTTATGTTAGGTTCAAGGAAGGTGCAGCTACCCATAGACACTCAAAGGAACGCGAGACGCCATTCCCCATCTACATCAGCATGTCAGTGTTTGCAAAGACTAGGAAGAGGAAGCTGATAGAGATGCTTCATGAGAATGGGCTAAGCGTATCCTATCACAGAGTACTTGAGGTATCTGCTGAGTTGGGAGATGCTGTTGTGGCCAAGTACACTGCACCGAGGTCTGTTCACCACTGCTGCCATGGATAATATAGATCACAATCCAGCTTCTTCAACGTCTACCACATCTTTCCATTGAACAAGCATTTCTCTGTTCCAACATCCCACTCAAGAGAATGAGGGAGAAAGGCGTGAACAACTGCAGTTGAGAGGCAGCACGGCGAAGATAGTACCCAAACTTCCAGACTCTTATACAAACGTCCGACCTGCGCATTTCTCCGAGAAGAGTCCATCTCCTCCTCAAGTGGTTGGCTTGTCTTTGCCAGACACCAACATGCTGAAACCCTAGGTGGCTCTGGAGTATGACTGGCTTCAGAAAGTTTGCATCACAGAGGAAGTAGATGGATCAGTGAGTCTGACATGGTCTGCTCACCATGCAGACAAGAAGAGGGGTCCTGCATTTCAGGCTTGTATCTCTGCTATGATGCCTCTGCTGAGAGATAAAGCCCATTCTGTAGCCACAGTGCGACATGTGATGGACAAAATCAGGGATGCAGTGAAGTTGCTCAACCCAGGACAAGTGCCTGTGATCACAGCAGATCAACCGATTTACGCTATAGCCAAACAGATTCAGTGGCAGTAGCCTGAGGATTACGGCGAAGAGAAATTCCTTATCATTTGGAGGTTTACACATCGAGATGACTGTGCTGCGTTCACTGGGTTCCCTTCTCCAAGACAGTGGGTGGACAGGAACCCTCATTGAAGCAGGAGTGGCCTCATCCGGCACGGCTGATTCATTCCTATCAGCTGCAAGTGTCAGGAAGACCCGCTAAGCCCACCAGGCGATAGCCTGTAGCCTCTACAAGCTCCTGAAATCAGCCTACTATGGCTACTGCACAGATGTACAGGGATCAGCTGACCCTACTGGACCCATGAGTTTTGAAGACTGGTGTGAACACCGCAAACTACAGAGCCCGCAGTTTCGGTATTGGCATCTTGAGTTGTCAATGGAGTTAGCCACTCTGATTTTTATCAGGTCTCTGAGGGAAGCCAACTTCAGTCTGTATCGCCAGGCTTTATGTGAGCTGATACCGTACCTGTTCGCAAACAACAATGTGAACTATGCCCGATGGCTTCCAATCCACCTACTTGACATGATGACCTTGGAAGAAAGACACCCTCAGATTGCTGCACTTTCCACGATGGGAGGTTTGTTGTCCACAAGTCAGACAGAGTTTTTTCAGCAATGGCTATCGACTAAGCTCATGAACAGGCTAATGCTGTCATCAAGGGTGATGGTGGAGCTGTTGGAATCACGGAACACCCAGCAGCACTACAAAGATGGACAGTTGCTGGCCCTGTTGAGTCACAGCTAATAGCGCAGTATGAGGAGTCGTCGGTGTTGAGAGACGTGACGAAGCAGATGAGCCACCATGAACAGACAATAACCAATCAGAGAACATTCTTGGAAAAGGTCCAAAGGTTGACCAGCACACAAGAGGAAATGGGCAATCTATTTCAAGAAGAAACCAGAGATCTGCTGAGCCTGGATATCAATGATATAGCTCACCCAAACGCTGCCGAGAGGGTTGCTACCCACCTTTCGACTGGGAATGCATGCTTTGACGCATTTTTAGCGGCGCTAGAGAGGGAAGACACTTGCTCATTCTATGCACCTATCAAGTAGACCAAGATGAACTTCTTTCAGCAAGAAAAGCTGCAAACTTTCGCTAAAGAGAAAGTGTTGAAGGAAGACTGCCAGCTCTTCTCCAAGTTATTCATCTCCTGTCAGAGCAGGGAATGTGACCTACATGAGTTTTTCCGCCACGAGAATCAGTCATTTCCAGCAGCCCTCAGCGACAGCGGCAGGCTACATGTCTGCCAGAAATCACAGCTAGCTGCCATTCTTGAAGCCAAGGTCACACTGCCTGATGCAGAACCTGTGACTGATACTATCATAATCGACGGTTCAGCTCTGGTCAATATGCTGCCACCAAGAACTTCAAAGACATTTGCAAGTTATGCCATGCTGGAATTCATCCCCAGAGTTGAAGCTTGCGCCAAGAAGTATCAGAGAACAGACGTTGTATTTGATGTTTATCTATCATCGAGTCTCAAATCAGAAACTCGATCAAAATGAGGACACGGAGCCAGACGCTGGGTCACAGGGACCGGAAAGTTGCCATGGAACTGGCGCAGCTTCCTTCGTCATTCTGCCAACAAAACAGAGCTGTTTGAATACCCGGCTGAGAAAGTAGTGGAGCTCTGCACTGAAAACCGAGTCGTCATCACTAAAGGCCCGGATGCCCTCAGCAACCATCCTGATACTAACCTGAGTAGGATTACACCTTGCAGTCATGAGGAAGCTCACACAAGAATCTTTCGACATGTCAGTCATGCTGTAAAAGAGGGCATAAAAACAGTCATGATCAGTGCCAATGACACAGATGTTTTCGTGATCGCTGTCAGTACATTCTCACAACTACAAGTTCTCGGGCTTCAGGAAATGTGGCTAGCTTTTGGCCAGGGACGCAACCTGAAGTGGACCCTAGTACATGAGCTCGTCCTGACTCTTTCCCCAGAAAAGATCCGAGGAATGCTGTTTTTTCACTCTTTCACGGGTTGCGATATCGTATCATCATTCAGGGGAAAGGGGAAGAAGTCAGCCTGGCAGACATGAGATGTGTGCCCCAAAGATTCTGAAGTGTTCTGCAAGTTGAGCTGCTACCCTACAGCTGTTGAAGATCGTGACACGAAGCTGCTGGAGAAGTTTGTCGTGATGATGTATGACCGGTCCAGTTCAGCTGAAGCAGTTGATGATGCACGGCTGGAACTCTTTGCCAGGAAGCAGAGGTCCTATGAAGCCATCCCTCTAACTTGTGCGGCCCTTGTTCAGCACATCAAGCGCGCAGCATACCAGGCAGGATGCATATGGAGCTAAGCCTTGGTATGCCAGCCCAATGTGGAGAGTCCTGCTGAATGGGGCTGGAAGCAAGAATGAGAAAACTGGAACATTATCTGGTCTGCACTTTCTCCAGTTGCTCAGAGTTGCCAACAACTCACGAGGTGTCAGTGCAAGACGCAGTGTTGCGGAAGGTGCAAGTGCTATAAGTTCAGCTTGAGTTGCACAGCTATGTGCAGCTGCACCTGCTCTGAATAAGGAATCATAAATCAGACTTCTGTGGACTCACTACTGTGAATTAATGAAACCATCACCATCTTCGTGACCAAGGCAAATGATCGTTTATTCACCTGTTCTGTAAGTCGCTATTGCAATAAAACCTATTCGAAAAAACACGTCTCAGTGGTAATTTGTAGATTTAGAATATTCATAGATGCTTTCTGCAGCCAGAATCGGATTCCCATTTGACAGAAATGTATGAAACGATGGTAAGATCAACAAAATTGGACAACCGAGTCAAATGATATCCCAAAAAATCCAAAAATATGGCACCGATGGCCGCAATGTTGATAAATGACCGCCATTTTGAATTTTCGCGTGGCTAACGTTTTTTCCTAAATCACTGGCCTATAAGTAATGCGCATGCCAAACTTTATGCTTGTATGACAATTTGAACGATTTTTCAGTTATCTGCTCCACTCTTAAAGAAAGGCAGTAAAGACATGCAAAGAATGAATGGAAGTCAATATAATGTCCTCACAAGGATAGAAGTACAAGGATGTGTGTGTGTGTGTGTGTGTGTGTGTGTGGTGTATGTGCTTCTGCGTTTGAGTGGATGCGTGTGCAGTGATTTGCTCTAGGAGAACATGGACCCTTGATTTCTGGGATGCCATTGCGGGATGCCGAGGTCACGGTTCTGATCTGGAAGGATTGTACAGAATAATGGGCAAGAGGAGGGCCAGACAGGCAGAGAATATAGCGGAGGAGCTGGTAAAAACCAGGATCAAACTGCCATTTGTCTGGACCCTGGGATTGAGAGAGAGTCTGTCAGTGTTAATCTCTGGGATATCTGGGACTGCAGGTAGTCAGCAAGAGTCTAGAAAGGACTCAGCGGTTGCTGCAGTGGCTGAAGCATGTGATGATGCGCCCGGGTGCAAAAATTATTTTTGGGCCCCCCAAGCCCACTCATTCACAAAATACACACTTGATCCAATCCCGTTAGTTTCCGCACATTTATACGAATACTGACAGCAATATACTGGCAAAATATACAGGCATCAAATCATTTTGTGTATTAGGATAGGCAGAATGTGCATAATGTATTTGATTTGCTTCTGCCTTATGTATAGTTACAAGCATTTTTATCGACCATTTTGAATTCATTGACCCCCCCTCCCTCTGGTAGGCTGCATACATTGAATGTATATACATAGACTCAGGGGCATCACCAGGGGGTCGATGAATTCAACACTTTAAATTCATGCTGGGTACATTCATTTAAGAGCATCGTGCCTTATTAAAATTGGTGATTTAATGACATTTCATGTGATTTTTTTAAATTGGATATTAAATTTCTTTGCCGTACATGATAAGAACTCCATTATTGTTTCCATTATTTTGTCATTTAAGTCAATGAAATCATCACCTGCAAAGACAAATAGCTCAATGTAATATAGCTTCCCAAAATCTTGAACTACATTACAGGCCAGCCATTTAATAAAAACAGGTTAACAAATGTTGCTAACGTAATTAACATTTATTATGTTCTGTAACAATGTCAATCAATTGATAAATCATTTTGCAAGTTATTAAATGATTAAACGATTGTAGGTTTCATTATTAGCAAACGTTATCAGTACAATTTATTTGCAAGACAGCTAGGCAGGAGCTCTTTTCCATGTTTTCAGATCCATGCATTTTACGTTACTCAGATAGTTTTTCATCATTCAACGTATTTTTGTAAAACTAAAATCTTCAATTCAATGCCCATTCAAAACTTTTTTTCAAAAACTGGGCGCTAGCTAGCTAGCTACGTACCTAACAGTACAAATGGTCGAGCTGAGAATATTAACCAGTGGCATCCACATTACGAAATGTGATGCTGGCAGTTGCTCTGGGCAGCCAGTTAGCAAATTAGCTAACTTTGTTAGCTAGCAAGACAGTCCCATGGCTAACTAGGCTAAACATCAGCTTACTGTTCCGTTATTGGACATCGCACGAGAAGACAAAAAATAAGAATTTAATTTGGGCAATTTTACCCTCGCCTCCTTTTTCTCTCTACTCTTTTGTTCCCATTCTAGTGTTTGTACTTTGACGCCTGCCCAGCATTTTCAGTTAAGTTACGTCACTGATAAAGGCCAGCTAACCATTAGGGCATTTGATCGGTCACCATATTTCCCATAAATTTACACAATTAGAAAGCAAGAGAAAGGATAAATTCTATAATATTACAAGCAAATATGCAGCCTTACCAGCATCAGTTTTCATTAAAAAATTTGTTTACCCAGGCTTTACGCAGGTCCCTACATATTTGCACGAGTATTAAACATAGACTGATTAAATACATTAAAATATTCATCACTATGTTAGAGATCTATTTGACTTTGTTGTTGTTTATGAACATTGAAATCCTTAATTATTCTGAATATAAGTCACTATAAGTCTTATTGTGATCGTCACAAATATATTAATTGCGATGAAATACTCTGGCAACAGTTTTGCCATGGTCATGTGCTTACTTATCAACGCGCCCCTATCCCATGTAGACCAGGGTGCAACTGCACCCCCTACACATCTGGTATTTCTGTCGCAGGGTTGCTGCACTCTGATAGAGAAGAAGTTTATTCCTCCAAAGTAAATTCAGATGGTATCATTTTTGGTAGCTCTCAGAAAGAGGGCAGAGGTTACAAAAAGGTCATGGTGATGAGATTGAATTGTTTGCAATGTTTATGAAAGAGTTGAAGAAGATAGGCTGTCGATGAGGGAGTTCTGGGAGTAGACAATCTTGGGTACAAGGGAGGAATTTAAGGGGTTGAATGTTAGTGCCCAATAAAGAGGAACTGGTGCTGGGTGGGTGACTGCAAGAGGTGACAAGCCGTTGAACTTCAGCAAAGAGAAACGAGAGATCCAGCTTCCAACACTACTTGAGGCTGACTGGGGCCTAGTTTGATGACCTCTTGGGGGCTACAGGGGTAACAGAAGAATGATGATTGGAATTTTGGCCGACTCAACTTTTGGTCAAGTTCTACAATCCGGCACCCTACTGCCTGCTGACCTTCCTCTACCAAGAGCTGAACACCGAGGGCCACAGCCACTCCGAAAACCACTTTGTTACTGATGAGACCTCCCCACTCCACCAAAACAAGGGCAATCCCTGGGCACAACCTGATGAGAGTGCGACGGATCTGCCATTACTGTCTGTCCTGAGATGGGCACATGGTGGAGAATATCTTTTTAATCCTTTCTCCCCGATGGGGGATGTACAGGCGTTCCAGTGAGGTCCACCCTCAAGTTGCAGACGTGTGTGAAGGCTACCAGTGTTCTCCATAACTTCATTCCGAGGACAACCCAGGAGACTGCAGCGAGAGGGAGCAGTTCACTCACTGAGGTGGAACCACTGCTGGTTCTGGGAAGACTTTCTGCAAACAACTAAGCAAGAGAGGTCTGCAGGGTACGGGAGGCCGTCACTTGCTGCCTTTTTGCAGAAGGAATGGTCCTGTGCAGAGACACTGCGCAGTGCACTAGCACACTCAAAATGGCTCTTTTAAGAGTCACCCAAACATTGCTGTTGAGCAAACTTCCAGCAATATTACTATACTGTACGTCAGCTGAGGCAAGTTATCAATTCATATTCATATCATGGAGAACATTGTGTCTGCTTTTATTCTTGTCCTTGAAATATTATCGTGAGGTAACACAGCTTTAATTTACGCTGCATTACAACGCCCTAACTTCAGCAATAAACACAAAAATGAAAGCGGAAATCACAGTGATAAGCTTATTCTATCAAGCAAGTCCGTGCTATAATCAACAGCAACGCGCAATTATTAAATAAATTACTGCCAAAACATGAATTCATGTGTCCCACTTCCTGTTTTTTTTTTTTCATAATTTTTAGACAAGAGGCCATTTGTAGGTTGAAGGCAGTGGCCACACTGACCTAGACTTCTGATATGAACAAATGTGTGAGAATGTTTGAGACCAAAAAAAAACCAAAACACACACACAAATTAACTCATCAATAACGGAAAGCGCGGTTCTTTCCCTGTAAAGATTGTCACCTCAATAATCTATTCTAATTGTTTAAAATTGAGCACCACATTGCTGGCATCAAAAATTAATTTATGAATTTGAAATGTGACATATTCCTTCCTCTGAGGTGGCAGTCTTTGCAGGAAGGGAACGGGGCGCCTGAGGAACATCTCGTCCTTTGAGGGTGGAGCTGTAGCAGATGGAGCAGGTGGAGCTGGGCTTCTTCAGCGCATCCAGAAGCAGAGCCTCGATCTCTTCCTTTCACTCACCTGCTCCTCTTCAGATCCTCCTCATCACGGTATGACATTGACCAACTATTGCATTTCATGAATGTAATCATTGGTGAAGTAAATATTTGATAATATTGAAATCAAGACAGACAAAAACATGAAAGGGAATGAATACAGTACTTGCCGTGCAGAAATTATACACAAACCATACAATAAATGCAGTTCAACTTTTTTTCAGGTACAGTGCTATGAAAAAAGTATTTGCATCCTTCCCAGTTTCTAAAACTTTTGCTCATTTGTCATATTTTAATGTCTCAGATCATCCAAATGAGCAGCTCACATGAAATGCGGCTGCAGTTCAGTCAGGGAACTGTTTGCAGCTGCAGCATCACAGAATTCGGACATCACATGTCCTCTCACTACCCAATCATGTCTGCACACATCACTTCAGTAATGCAGCGCACTCTTCAAAAAATGGCTAATTAAGCTAATGCTCTGCAGCTGTTCATACTGGCGCTTTGTTTGCAACAGTCATCCGCTGTGCAGCTTGCATTTACACCTCATTGCTGTCATTGTTGGTTATTATGCTGCTATTTTGTTTTCTGCTCACCTACCACCACCCCAGCTTCCACCTGTGTTTAGATCTGCTTGTGTACTCGGGGGATTCAGATCTTGTTCATAGGTAGATATTAGTTCTCCCTCTATTCAGGTTAGTGCACATATTGTGCACCGAGTACCCAAAGCAGGTCTATTCATGCCCCAAACTCCGCTAAATTTTATACCATACTCAATAAATGGCTTTATTTTAATACGTGAGTTGTCCTGACTGAACTACATTTCATAGGAGACAAAGACAACATGAGTAAATACAAAATGCAGCTTTTAAAACGATCATTTAATTTAGTGCAAGGTGACGAATAATTCATAACCTGTTCCACCCGTGTGAAAAACAACTGCCCCCTATATGTTAGGGTTTGGCCTTGCAGTCCCTCCCCCCGCTGCATTCCTTCACCTCCACCTTGACGGGCTCCAGGTGTGGCTCGTTAAGGTGGAGGTGAAGGCAGAGATCAGCTCTGCATTTTTGCACCTCGCGTTTTATTCCTGTTCTGGCCTTTGTGACTCGTGCTGCTCTGGTGTTTGCTTTGTTTTTGTTTTAATTATTAAAACTCCTGTCTTTTTACCAGCCTTGGCATTTGAACCTCATTTTCATTTAGGCCCATGGTCCTAGCTCCCGCTGGACTGCAGTTTGCATCCGGCGGGACAAAACCATGACACTATAAACCGAGTAACTAGTTTTGCCGCCCAACAACCAGGGCCGTCGCAGTGGGGGCTTATCCGGGTAAGCTGTTCTGGGGCCCCAAGTACGAGGGGGGGCCTTGGCATTTGTTAAACTTTCAATATTTTTTCCTTTTAAAAAAATTGGGGGGCCCTTCAGGAGGCTTATTCCTGGGGCCTGGAATTTGGTGCTACGCCCCTGACAACAACTGCGGCCAAATTTTGTGATAACTGACAATGAGTCTCTTACATTGCTGTGGAGGACTTTCGGCCCACTATAACTTGCAGAGTTGTTGAAAAACCCTCCAATGAGGCTGAATTATGAGCATGAACTGCCTGTTTAACCCTTTAAAGCACAGTCTTTTTTTCCTCCCGAACTTAAGTGCTTGCTGTTCTTGAACTACAAACTACAGGCATAATCCTGGACTCGTTTGACAGGTGATACTCAGCAGATTGCTCTCAATTAGTCAGAATTGCTGAGAATATTACCCAAATTGAGTAACAACACTGGAAATATAAGTTTTTGTCTGACAGAAAAAGATCTAATGTTTTCTTCTGCCCCTGTGGCGCTGTGAAGAAACCTAATCAGCGTAGAAAAATAATACAGCCAAAGCCAGACACCTGAACAACTGCTGGTTCAAATATTACGATTCTGTAACCAAAATTGTTTGTGTGTGTTTAAACAAACAATTTAAGAGAGTTCAAATTTCCCCAAGTTCCTGGTCGCGCCCACATTTGCTTGTACAGTAGTTCCATAACTTCCTTCTTTCAAGTCAATTTTCCCCATCAGTCTTAATTTTCACTCTGATATACCCTTCAAATTCCCTGCACTGGTGTGCGATCATATTTGCGCAATAAAGTCGCTTCCGAAAATCCTTCCTTTGGCTACCATTCGCATCCTGCTTTTGGCTGTCCGTGTAGACTTAAAGAATTAGATTTTCCTGTTTTATTGGAGGAGGGCTGACAGGCTAAAACATTTACTGTTCTGTTAGGTCAGCATATGATAGCCAGTAGGTTCTCATTTTGTTCCGGAAGGGCTACTCTACCATCTAAAGCACTGCATCATGATCGAAAACACGGAGTATGGTGAAATTCACAAAGATGCACAGCTACTACCTCTATGTCAAAGTCAATTGAGTTAGGTTTCTTCAACCTTGCTTGTTTTGCGGATTAAAAACTTTAAAGGGTTTTTTTTTTTTTTTAACTCTGGACTGCTATGAGAGGTAAGAACATTGATTTCAACATATTTTGACACATCTGAACAAGACCATACAATTGAACCTATAGGACTGCATAATCAGGCTGAGAGTTGTTATGGCACAATTTTAAATACTATTTTTGCAATCGCATGTGTGTCATAAAATGGCTTACGCAGTTAGAATATTGTGTCCTCAGACTATTGGACGATATATAGTTCTACAACATAGCACAATATTTGATGGTATGAAAATGCAATTTTACTGAGTAGCCCACCCTTGGGCTGGTGCTTGCGAAAGGGTTAGGGTCATGCGACAAAATCTCAACCTCAAGTCAGGACATTGATAAGGCTACTCCGAAACCTTTGTTTTGTTTTATTTGAGCCACTCAGATGTGGACTTGCTTGTGTGCTCCAGCTGCATAACTGAAATTGTGCTTGAGTTTTAGGTCACAAACTAACGGCCTGACCTTCTCCTTCAGGATTTTTGGATAGTTAACAGAATTCATGGCAAAAGGGAAAGGTAAGTTTAAAGTCTCATTACGCATGGTGACCTCTAGGCTCACGTGTCCAATAATTTCTGAAACGCATCTCAGCTACGCCTGACCGACATGTGAAACGCACCTTAGCGACACATGAACAACATGTTCAATGCATCCAAGCTACACCTGAATAACATGCAGAACACAATTCAGCTGCACCTGAATGACGTTTCAAACGCACCTCAGCTACAGCTCAAGGACGTGTTAAATGCACCACAGCTACTCCTGACTGACACGTGAAACACACTTCAGCTGCTATACCTGAATGACTGAAGCACACCTCAGCTACACCTGAATGACTGAAATGCACCTCAGTCACACCTGAAGAACACGTGGAACACACCTTAGCAACACCTGAATGACGTGAAAAACGTCAGAACTACGCCTGAAAGATGTGCGCAGTGCACCGAGTGGCTCTAGCTCTTCAGCAGAGACAGCGAACCTCTTCAGGACCATCTCATTCACTCCCATATCCAGAAACTTGCATGATTTATTGAGTAAGATCATATAAAAAAACACTTTGGATCATGTTTACCTCCTACTAAATGAAAAAAGAAAAAAGTCTCCAAAACGTGGGAGGATAATATGACAAAAAAGCTTGAAATTTTAATGCAGAAACAAGACCAGTGTAAAAGAAAAAGAAAGAAAATGCAAATGCGCTTTTTTAGGGCTGGTTGCGGAGGTAGTACCTGAGGCATTAGGAAGCGTTAACATGAAAACCACATCAGAGATGGGCAGCCGGGCGAGCAGCTTGCCTGCTTCTCATGCTGTAATTGGCCAGGAGGAGCACGCTCGGTTAGCTGTGTGCAGCCAGTGTTACGCAGCTCGATGCAGCGTTCTGGTGCCACGCCACAGGCCCCTCACGCTCCAGTAGGCCTGTATCTGCAGCCCTCCTGCACATCTCCTGCTCCCGGTCTGCGGTGCGCTCACACTTCATTGACCTGCATTACAAACACATCACCGATACTATGTATAGTACAGTCGAATAGCAGACATTCGTGGCATCAAAGGTCACATTTTTTATTTACCAAAAGCAGCACAAATAAAAGAATTGGATTGCAAATGAAGACCACAAAGGAAAAACGAGTCCAAATTTTGCATTTTTGTATATTTTACATACAACCCCAATTCTGAAATAGTTGGGACGAAGTGTAAATTGTGAATAAAATCAAAATGGAATGACTTTCAAATCACATGAGCCAATATGTTATTTACAATGGAACACAGATAACATTTCAAATGTTGAAACTGAGACATACATTTTTATCCACAATATGAGCTGATTTCAAATTTTCTGGCTGCAACAGGTCTCAAACAAGTTGGGACACAGGCAAAGAAGGGCTGAAAAGGCAATTAATATATAAAGGAATCAGTTGAAAGAACATTTAGTCAAGTAATTACATTAACTGGCATCAGGTGTGTAACATGATTGGCTGTAAAAGGGATGTCTTAGAGAGGCTGAGTCTCTCAGAAGTAAAGATGGCCAGAGGCTCTCCAACCTGTGAATGCTTGCGTAAAAAAAATTGTGGAATACTTTAAAAACAATGTTCCTCAACGTCAAATTGCAAAGGCTTTGAAGGTCTCATCAGCGACAGTGCATAACATCATCAAAAGATTCAGAGAAACTGGAAGAATCTCTGTGAGTAAGGGACAAGGCCAAAAACCTTTACTGGATGCCTGTGATCTTCGGGCCCTCAGACGCCACTGCATCACTCACCGGCATGATTCTGTCATTGACATTACTAAATGGGCCCAGGAATATTTCATGAGACCACTGTCTGTAAACATTCCGCCATGCCATCCACAGATGCCACCTAAAACTCCATCATGCAAAAAGGAAGCCATTGTTGAGCATGATCCAGAAGCGCCACCGTGTTCTGTGGGCCAAGGCTCATTTAAAATGGATTGTAGCAAAGTGGCAAAGTGTCCTGTGGTCAGACGAGTCCAAATTTGACATTCTTGTCTGATGTCATAGGTGTCGTGCCCTCCAGGCTAAAGAGGAGAAAGACCACTCCTCCTGTTATCAGCGTTCAATTCAAAAGCCAGCATCTCTGATGGTATGGGGATGCATTAGTGCATATGGTGTGGGACACTTGCATGTTTTAAAAAGCACCATGAATGCCGAAAGGTATACAAAGGTTTTAGAGCAACAAATGCTCCCCTCCAGATGACATCTATTCCAGGGAAGGCTTTGTGTATTTCAGCAGGACAATGCAAAACCACATACTGCAGCTATTACAACAGCATGGCTTTGTAGTAGAAGAGTCCGTGTGCTGAACTGGCCTGCCTGCAGTCCTGATCTTTCACCGATTGAGAACATTTGACGCATAATTAAACCAAAAGTCCGTCAAAGGAGACCCCAAACTCTCCAGCAGCTGGAAGCCTGTATTAAACAAGAGTGGGATCAAATTCCAATGGCTAAACTGAAGAAACTTGTCTCCTCAATGCCCAGACGCCTCCACTCTGTGTTAAAAAGAAGAGGGGATGCTACACCATGATAAACAGGCCCCTGTCCCAACTTTTTTGAGACCTGTAGCAGCCATCAAATTTGAAATGAGCTCATTTTGCGGATAAAATTGTAAAACTTCTCAGTTTCAACATTTGCTATGTTATCTCTGTTCTATTGTGAATAAAATACTGGCTGGTGTGATTTGAAAGTCATTGAATTTTGATTTTATTCACAATTTACACTTTGTCCCAACTATTTCGGAATTGGGGTTGTTCAACTATTATCATAATATTTTATATATTTTATATTTTTTGCATATTGCTTTTGTTTCAAAGATCGTTTTGAACTTTTAATTCATCATTTCTCGACAACGTGAAAATGTGACTGATCAATTTTTCATTGTTGCCTTCAAATGTTTTCAGACACTGTGTTTTATATCTTTTCAATCGTGTCGTCAACATTTCCATGCTCTAGGATCAAAAACTCTAGGAAGCCAGATTGGATGAACGTATCATCAACATACAAGAACCCTGACATATAAAGAGATGATAAATGACCCATGCCTTGATCCTGGTATTTTGTGGAACCTTGAAAAGAATAGTGCAAATAACCTGCATGTTTTTGAGTGCCGGTGTTCGAAAGTGGGGGTGCACCGATCTGCCCACTTGCCTCTGTTCCCAATCATCTCTCTCTATATTTCAACCTTAAAATAAGAATGAAGCGGTATGGCCTGGGACCAGGTTTGTCTCGATCTCAGCACAAATGCTGAGCCAACACTGCATCAAAATTGGATCAACCCCACGATGCTTTGGACCACCTCGTTTTACGAGTGACCTGTCCACATGCGCACTAGTGGACTCCGTCTCTAACACAGCATGGGCGCTGAATAAAACTGGCTTGCGCTTGGCGCCGCATAACCCCTCGATGAGCCTTACAGGTGGGCCTGCCTGTCCTTTGAATGACAAAAAATGAGGTCAAAATTAGACCTGTGATCTCATTACACAGACTCTTGCAGACTCCCATTATGCATGACCAGTTTAAATTTAAAGGCTGTCCCTACAACAGTTCTGCAGCTAGAGCGGTAACAAGCGATGGAAAGACGGACAGAGAGACAGATTAAATCGACAAGAATCACCAAGGGGGTAAAAAAGACTGTAATTGAAAAATACTGACATTTGTGTCGTTGCCGTTTGGTGGGGAGAGTAAGAGCGGAGTTTGTTTTGACGCTGCTGTTCAGTCGCACAGTGAGAGAGGCAGACGGGTCATTCAGCAACCGCTTACATCACACCCTGCTCCGACTCTCCTGCCTCAGGTACGCGTTTCCCTCACCTGTCAGGCGCGGTTCAGGAGTGCACGCTCCAGATCACATCTGACTATATACAGTTACACTTGCTCTGCCGCAGCTGTATGGCACAGCTAAGATTAGCCGTTTTATCTTACAAAAAATGTTGCTACATTGTGCCGTCTGACAATTCTTTCTGCTCAGAACACACCGCTCTTTATGCTGCCCAGACATCCATCACTGGAGGCAGAAATCTGACCGTGTTCAAGAAGTTTCTTTTGCTTTTTGTCTAAGCAATGGAATTCTGGGTAATCTGTGGAGTGTATTTCATCAGTCAGTGCTACACAAAACAGAACGTGTAGTGCATGTGGAATAGAAATGACTTGGGGATGAAATGTGTTATTATAACGTTTGATTGGAAACATGCTAAATCTTCTAGCCTAAATCTTCCTGAATGATTGTGCAGTTATGAGAAACGCGTGATACTTAAGCTATCAAACAGTAGGAAATGCTCAATTGCAAAGGTTTTCATATAAAGCTGCTGAACTTTTTTAAAGTAAGAGAAGATACTCTAACTGTACTGCACTGTATTTCACTGTATTCTGCTAAATAAATGGAGCTTTAGCGTTATTTCGGGCAGGCATGAAAGTCAGATCTAGTCACAGGACCCTTTCTGTCCAGTTATTCTTGACTTCGGCATCTCCCAACCAATTGGTGAGCTTTTATAACTAAAGCCTAATTTATGGTCGTCCAACTCCGTCAATGCGCAGACACGCAGTTGTATCGACGGAGATGTGGACCTTTCAGACTTCTCCGTTGCTTAATGGGTGTTGCAAAGCAATTCACCGCTAGGACAATAGGGGGCGTAGCGTTTTTTTTTGAGACCCGCCTACTATTTCATGACGTCTGAACGGCATTCCGGTAATGATGTAGTTAGCTGACCAATCACAGGCTTGCGCTATCCGTGGGGTCTCCGTCGTTTTGACGGATAGTTGGAAAATTTGGGAGGTGTCCGTCATGCGTCTGAGAGCATGTCGGAGAGGGTTTACGACGTCGGACAGGGGGTCTGCGTGCCTGTGCATTGACGGCGTTGGACGACTATAAATTAGGCTTAAGGCAGCGTGCATTCATTTCTCCTGCTCTGTACTCTCCACACTGCTCCTGCTCTGGCCTACTACAGATCTGTATTTCATCTCCCCTGCCTCTCCAGCCTTCTCCTTCACAAGTAGCAATGTTCACTGTAAGCAGCATCTGTTGATATTGTCTTTATTAATTTCAACATAAAGATTCTCAGGCTCTTCCGGGGGGTTTGTGATCTCACGGACTGTCAGTGTTATGGTTCAGGGCATCACTCGAGCAGAGTCACTGCAAAACTCAAAGGCAGGTTGTCCTGCAATAAATGGTTAAATCTGACGTTAAGTGTCCTGCTGAACTGAAGGGGACGGTTGTTTTCCTGACGGTATTGCGGATAATGGTTAAATCTGACGTTAAGTGTCCTGCTGAACTGAAGGGGACGGTTGTTTTCCTGACGGTATTGCGGATAATGGTTAAATCTGACGTTAAGTGTCCTGCTGAACTGAAGGGGACGGTTGTTTTACTGATGGTATTGCAGATCTCTTCATTCACCATATTGACACAGGGTGACATGACAGCATTTTCATCCTGAGCGGTGACCACCCCAGCACTGTTTTCATGAGGTCTCTTGACTGCAAAACCAATCCTTGGCCTTCCATTGGCAAAACCTTTAAAAGGTACAAAAAGATGACAACATCCAGTTTTTTATTTGTTTGTTTACATTTTTGTTATTTGAAGCATTGTATGACATTACAGAAAAATCGCAAAAAACCCAAGTCATGATATCTCGACTCCATATGGGCAATTCTTATACTATTAGTTTGATGTAAAAGTTGTCTTTCACTTTAATATCATTTTATTCTGGGTATTTCTACAGTACAAATCCTAGTATGAAAATTGCTGTTGTTATAGTAATCTGAAATGGCCTCTAAGATTTTATAGAGTGGGCTGGTCAGCTATGAAAATATATGCCACTCAACTTCACCATCACTGTTATACTGCGTCTCTTTATGAGGAAAACTGATGAATCGGATTAATTAATCTCTGTTTAGTGTCTTTCAGAATTGACACAAAGATTCTGCGGTGTAAAACTTTCACTGGACTTTGATTTAAATTTCAAAAGCAAATTTGTGCATGCAAAATAAATTATGTGATCCCAAAAAAATCATTCAAAATGCCCAATTTCCTCATATATTGTTATATAAGAATATTCTGTCACAGTGATGTAAAACAATTCATTTGTATTGTTTGCCAAGAGATTGCTTGTGATTAATTGTAACTTAAGTGTCTTGAATATTCAAAATTACAGGGGCAAAGTTACTGCCTGGCCACCAACCTAGTGCACAGTGAGAAAATGGACATACTTTTTTCTTAAAGAGTCTGGAAGGGTGTCTGCAGTGAAATTGCAGCCTGCTGGGCAGCCAAACAGGACAGTGAAGCCATGAGGCAGCTTTTAAATGGCGGGTCTCGATTCTTCTGGCTTTTAAAGAGGTAACTGAAAATGTATTTTTTCTCTTGTTGGCAGCAATTACCTCAACACCCATTTGTTTTATGATTTTTTTGTCTGGTCTCTGTGGGCACCAGTTATGAGCCTCGCACTTCTAGTTTATTACAAACAGGAAGGTTTCACTGCAAATTGCCTTTCACCGTTAAAAAGTACAAGGCACCCCAGATACCCGGTCATAATGGCACCAAGGAGGTCTTTGCAGTGAAGTTTCCAGACCGAGGGCGGGCTAATCACCATATCATTTTAGCGAATGTCCGGCCACTCTCACATCTTTGACCCCCCCGCGTGCACCAATCGCTAAAGGCCTGCGGAGAGAATATTCTGGAAGGCATGGTTACATCTCAGTGTGAGACGCTGTGATTTGATTGGCAGAGAATGATGTCAGGTCCGGCCGGAGACCTAAAGGGCAGGTCTCTCAGGCTATTTTACCTCCTCTCTCAATAATTCCATGCTTGATTAAAAATTGATCCACGGCTTTAATGTGAATATATTATTGGGATGATCTGTCTTGCCTCATGGGCAGTTGGGAGTATACAAACTCCCATTTTCTTAGAAATCCTCCGCCTTGTTGTTATTTGAATCTGAGTAAAATAATGGCCTCACTGTCTGTGATTCTACAGGGCTGTTGATGAAGACTGTGCTTCTCTAGCGAGTGTACTTTCTGAGCAACACACGCACACACACATGCACACACACACACACCTGCATGCATGAACACACAAATACACACATGCACACAAACATACACACGCCTGCATGCATGAACACACAAAAAAAACTCACGCAAGCGAACACAAACAGAATTGCAGGCACAAGCACACGCAGGCATGGATGACCATCATCACACTCAAACAGTCATGCACACAAGCATAAACACACACTCTTACACACACGCTCACACATGCACTTACACAAGACCCAAATGCCGACACACACATGCTTGAACTGTCATGGACACACACACGCACACACACATGCGCTCACACACGAACACAAACACATGCACACATACAAACACGCATTCACACATAGACACACACACACACATGCGCTCACACACGAACACTCAGGTCCTCCCACACACTCCTGCTCCTGCACCATGTTGGAGGAGAGCCATCACCTCTGAGACTCAGCTCCTTCCTCCTGCATATATTACTGCAGGGACCCAGCAGTCGGGGGCGGGAGGAAGCTGTTATGCAAATGGAATAATGTAAAGCATTAATTATTTGGAAACAAACAGAAGGCGTTGCTTCGAGAAGGGAAGAAATGAGCCCTGCGTAGGTGAAGGTAAACATGATGATAGATATCAGATTTTCTGCGGATGTGGAAAGCTTGTCTTACTTTTGTATCATTTTATTCCATTTTTTTTTCTTTTGGAAATTAATTAGTTTGATTTGTCAGTCCTTAACAGCACTGAAAGACCATGCAGACCATGCAGTGCAGATGTTTTTGACCAGTGACACAAAAACGGCTGGCATTCCCACAAGGATAATATAGTGTGAATGTAAATACCCACAATTACATATGCGAGCATTCAGTGTGTACTTTAATCTCATATCACTCTTCTGAAATGCAGTGTACTGGAGTATAGAATCAAAAAGCATTGACATGTAGCACTGTCCAAATTGTGGACTGCAAAAAGCTCTAACTCAGGCTTATCGAACTTAAGAAAAAGTGAAACAGTCCCACAGTACTGAGTTTAGCAACTTCAAATTAAATTTAAATTTAATAAATGTAATTGATAAATTAAACTGGTCAAAAATAGAAGAATTAATTTTGAAGTTACTTGAAACTTTTGAGAGGAAAATCTTTTATTTTTTAAAGTGAAGTTGGGCTACTGTCACTTCGGTTTCTGCAGCAGGTAATCAGCTGGTGTTTGTCTTACAGGCAGCGCACTTCAATGCGCAAGTGACTTTCAGCACCACTGTTTTACATGACTTCCCCGCAACCTGAAAACTCGCTAAAAGGAGATGATAAAGTAACATGCAGTGCTTACAGAAGAGGCGGTCTCAAAGATATAGAGTGTATTTCTGTTTATCTTGCGATAAATAAGCGAGTTTGCAGTATGAGATAAGTCACCCGCCTCCTGCTGGAGGCCTAGGAGCTCTATGGCTTATCGTGTCATCGCTAAAGCAGGCAGTGGCAATACCTCAGTCAAATGTCAAGGTCCGATGCAACAATTCACTATCCAAAAGCAAACTGGTCACCATGTAGACCCCACAAACTCACTCTGACTTCATCAGAGAGTCTACTGATTATTGTGGATGGATTAAAGGAGTAAAGCGGTGCAGGTTGACCACAAATGACTGCATCTATGATGTACGAGAAGGAAGTGAATTAGATGTAATTTTGTGGACGAGTAATTCATATCCCTCAGCCGCAGCTTCCTATATTCAGAGACTGCTGCTTTCCACACAAAGGGGCTTCTGCTCTCCTATCGAAATTACCAGTTAAGATTAATAACAGCATTAAGCAGTAATGATGCTACAGTAAATGAAATATTTATTAAAGATCCCACTGCTAGCAATTAGCGTGGCATGTAATCATTCAGATACAGAAATAAAGATGATTGCGCTGGTTCCCCCGGCCCGTCGGCTGCTCGCCCAAGCCCGGCCCCCGTCTCCCTTCACAGTATGACAAAAGATCTGAAGCCTCCGATCCCATCTTAATTACTGCCAATACACAAAGGTGAGAGCGTCTTCCAGATGCAATTACGTCAATGAGGAATGCTGTTGCATCGACGCTCACGAGAGAACACAAAGTCTGGTTTAAGAGACAAGACCCCGCTAATCTGTTAATCCCTCCCCCCTTCCCACGCACAAACACACACACACACACACACACACACACAGTGCCCATGCGGACGCAGACAGGAGTTCCCCCCCCCTCCTCTCCTGGCTCAGTCGATACCGCTCCCCTGCAAGAGGGATGCGGTCTTCATTTCCCTGAGCTCGACGCTGCGCTGTTCCAAGCTAAAAACGAAGATCGCAAAACGCCAAGCTGCTTCTGCAACTGAATTAGAAGGAAAATTCGAGAAATCTCCGCGACATTCCCAGTTTGAAAAATCGAGACATTGGCTGTGTTTCTTTTGGCATTGTCTGTCGGCACTTTTGTCTGTAAATCCCACACTGTACAAGCCGTATTGAAAACAATTCTGTAAGGCATTAATTCTTCCAAAAATCAGAAAATAAAACGGATTGTGATATAGAAAAATTAACCAAAAAGAACCCCGAACAGTTAAAAACTAAATTGTTGGTGTGTCTACCCTTTGCCGAAACATTAGGAACACTGTCCTGTAGTTCTACAGTTTTATAAATGCATTCATTTTTGTCTTGTTTTGAGCATATTGGAAAATGAGCTACAGTTCCTCTGCAGACTCATTGTCTTACTTGGAATTCCCAGTCAGCTTCGATAATGTTGAGATCAGGGCTTTGTCAAGGTTTTACTATCTGTATCAACAAAAACTTACTGTATTTCTAAAACCATTTTTTTAAAAATTAACACTTGGTATCTTTTTGTCACACGTGCTTGTTATCTTTAGCAGTAGGAAAGTGGAACACTGAAAATAAATATCTAAGGCCAGATTTAATTCTTTAAAAAATCCAGGGTGGCTAAAACTTTAGCGCAGTGCCGTATGTGCCTATGGGACTGTAGCATTAGCATTGTCCCAGGCCTGAAAAGCAGCTCGAGCAGGTGATGTGTAACTGCAGCTTATCGGCATGGTTACTGTCAGCGGTCAGGCAATCAAAAGCATCCATTTATTGCATAGATCATCAAAAAGGGGAGACCCTATCAACAGAGTCAGCCAGGCGTGAGCTCGATTAATCAACTCTAGTGCCCGTGTTTAGCCACGCTCACTCAACTCAAAGAAGACAAGAGGGAACGGCAGGAACAGGAGTCAGATAAAGATGGAGTCGGGAGGGAGTGACATGACAGAGAGAGAGATAATGCGATAGGAGCTTGCTCAGGACAAAAGACGATTGGGGGAGACGGATCAATTTGTAATATTGTGTCCGGCAGCCGAGCAGTAAAGCAGAAACAAGAAAGACGAGCATTAGGGGAGCCTCTCTCATGAAGTCCTCAATCAATAAACATCAGTGACTGGAAAAAGAAACAAGTTCCTCATTGTGCCGAGTGCCCCGGGGCCTCAGAGCTGACCGATCAGAGCCTGTACGTGTCACAATCGTCACCTGTTCAGTGCTGCTCGCGAGAGAGGCCTGATCAGGGTGAATGCAGGGACAGGGAGAGAGAGAGAGAGAGAGAGATGGAGAGAGAGGAGGGTAAGAGAGAGGGAGTAAGGTACTGAAGGGAGAAAAGAGACCACGGAGAAACAGACAGTGTTAAATTCGGCCCTGAAGCATTTACAGACGTCTCTGATATCTTTTCTCTAATGTACAAGAATACCCCTTTATGGATATGATACTATTTCTTTGTGATGGAAGTATATCTTTTGCCAAGGCTGGGTGCCTTACAGAGAATCATTCCTACACTGTTAATGTTAAAGAAAAATCTTGAATAAATGTGGAAATCAGAGATAGGAATGCTAGAGTCATGCACAAGAGGAACAGGGCTCCCCCAGGGGCCAGACGCATGCTCTCAGATCAGTTCTGGCTACAGAAAAGATGGTTCTGGCTATGGGGGTGTGGCTACACACCAGAACTGGTTAACAATCCTGCGCAAAGACAGAACTTCTGCCTGTCTGGTCACAGGGCAGTGATGCACTCCTCTTGTTGCGTCTAACAAAACCAATAAAGTGGCCTTTAACTGATAATCCAAACAGCCTCTTTCCTCTAAACGGTGCAGTACGGGTCATCACTGGTTTTACCTCAGCTGCCTTTCAGGTGTTATTCCCTATTACACTTACATCATATACCCCCACCCCTCCTCCACCCTGTAACCCCTCACCACCACCACCACCCTACAACCCCTCACCACCTCCACCCAATAACCCATCACCATTTACACCATAAATCCCATCATCAGCTCCACACATCACCACCTCCACCCAGGCATCCTCAATCTTATCCAGTGTGGGTGCAGGCTTTCATTCTAACCAAACAGTTACTCACCTGATTCTGCTAATCAAGGTCTTCAGCGAAGACTTTAATAACTTTTAAGTAGAATTGGTTTTGTGGCAGGCTGAAGGAGGGCCCGGGCGGGGGATTGAACCCCAGACTGCCGGGTAAGAGTCACACGCGCTGACCACATCGCCAAAGAGCCAGGCTCATTGGCTAGGTAGCCAGCGCGCGTACATATTAGGAGGCATTTCTAGTGACAGGACCCATCAACTGTCACAGTTAGAATGAAATATTTACCAAGGGTGCCAATATTACTGGAAGGCATTGTGCTGCCTGAGGCAGATAGTTACTTTTCAGTATTATGCTGCGAAGCCAAAATTTTTGTACTCAAGCTTGTAACCTATCCCCATCAATCGTTTTCATGGTGAATACAGCTGGAATCTCAATAGTTTTGCGCAAGACGTTCATCCTTAATGGCACTAGGGTAAAGTACACGGTAACTATTACATGATACCTGAGCACTAATGTTGAGTCAGAAACAAATGAGTTAAAAAAGAGAGAGAGTCTGAATTAATGATATTCAATAGCACATTCCAAGCATGTGGATTTACTTTTTTGATTGCTAATCACATTTTCTTCAAATTTGAGGCGTACAAAAAATAATGTTCAATATTGTACATATATTCCTTGTTGTTACGGAATAAGGCGATCCAAGCAATATGATCAGTTGGTTATTCTAAAAGATCAAAAAGATCAAAGTATTATCAAATACTTTGAGAAGCTAATGAAAAGCGTCTGAGACCTTCAGAACTATAGTTACTGTTACAACCTTTGGCCAAAAATCAAAGAGCAGTGTTTGGTACAAAAATGATGTGACCCATTACCCAGGTAACACCATTCAGCACGGCAGTGCCAATATATCACAACCATGTAGCTTTCAGCTGGAGAGAATTGAAAGTTAACTGCCACTATTGAAAGGCCTCAAGACAACCTGTTTTGGTCCACAAGAGAACAAAATGACGAAATAATTTTTTTTTTGCCAATGACAGCCTAGTATTTTTACTTTATTGCTTTGGAAAAAAAGCTGATATTGAAAGAAACCCCTGCGGCTAACCCAGAGGTGCAGCAGAGCTCATTGATGTATGATCAGGGTTTTCCCCTCATTCTGTCAATTTAAATTGTGAGAAAGAAAATCCTTGAGGTAAAATGTTATAACTATACAAGTCACCAGGGGGGTCAATAATCAAACACACAACGTCCTGTTTACTGTCCAGCTTTCAGGTGAACTTTAATATTCTGTTTCTCACACATTTAGAGTTCAAGGTTGCAATGACCTCTGATGTCAACCAAGCACATTCAATTCTACTTAGGGCTGTCAGTGCTGTTTCACTCTGTGGGAAACATTGTTCACTCTGGGGCATTCTAGAAAGGATCCGACATAAGCAACAGGAAGTAACAGCATTCAAAAAGGACTTCAGCGTGATTTGAATTTTTGGGTTTAAGAGCCTGGGAATTTAAAAATTAACAGGAGGGGGTAAAAAACTCCACAAATTAAAAAAATCATAAGCTTTTCTACCGTTAATGCACAAGTATTCATCGGTGAGATGGTCATCCTCATCTGCCTAAGCGCTTTGACGTCAGGTCCATCACGTTACAGTACGCATCAACTTTAGGGCTTGTCCTCTGATAAGTCCAACTAGAACCCTCACCCAAATAATAAAATTAGAATACCCCAGGTCGAATATGAATATTTCATTTTTGATTCATGCGCTCACAGCATTACTGCATTTCACAGACAGTCATTTTCATAGGTGCTTTCTGTCTATTTGGTGTTATAACTGTCCATACAGTGTAGCACTGCCGTAGGTAGATGTCAACGTAATCTGTATTTGGATGAACCAGGAAACAAAACAGGAAAAATAATTTTTTTTGTTGGATGAAAAAGTGACAGATCATAATTAACAGAAAAAAGCCCCGGTATATGAACTTCGGTGGTGAGATGGAGGTTTTTCTGCATGAGAGAAAAAAAAAAACAGAATAAGCATATAGCAACTAAGGGTAATTACAGCCTTTTAAAGAAAAGCCAATTAACACTCTAAAAATGTCTAATGCCGAACATTATCTTATAAATTACAAGCCCACTTATCAAATCCTTTTGATTTGGATAATAAAGTAGCATGTGTGGCACGAATACATTTCAATCCAGATTTAATAATCTTTTTTTTATTACCAATCAAAATTTACATTGCATTCCTAGGAAAAGAAGTTTTGCCCAATAAAATATGAAATAAAAGTATTCATATAGCAATTCATCTGTATCACAGATCCCTTTATTCACCAAGATGCATACGTAATTGAACAGCAATGTGCTAAAACCATTTAAAGCTGCTGTCAGTAACTTTGGAGAAAAGAGCAAGAGAGAGAGAGAGAGATTCTGATTATAAACACCACCACCCCTCTCTCTTTGTTCCTTCTCTCCATCCTGTAGCCCCTCCCTCCAAGCTCGTTCATGAGTTCAATTCACCCAGCAGAAGACAGAAACAAATGAGGACCTCCAGTACGCCTTATTGTGAAATAAGAAACACTGGTAATGACAAAAAGTAAACAATAAGCATTTGCATGTTTCTCACTGACATACCACGGCATCTTAAAGTCATTGTAATTGTGCTTGGTAATCGAAAGATGATAAGGAAACAAGTCTGTATATCAGCGAAGCAAGTGAGCGAACTAAGGTCACCTACACAACATTAGCATTACCAACTGAGCCTAGTGACTATCCGCACATATTACAAAAGCTACCTACCAATGAATAACATTTAACTTTTTTTACATTATTAGATGGTAGAAGATGAGAGCCTTGGCTCCAGCGATAACTATGCTCCAGGTCCAATAATTGGACAAGAGATGTGGATTAACTACAAAACCCAAAACCAGTGAAGTTGGCACGTTATGTAAATCGTAGATAAAAACAGAATACAATGATTTGCAAATCCTTTTCAACTTATATTCAATTGAATGCACTGCAAAAGACAAGATGTTTAATGTTCAAACTGAGAAACTTTTTTTTTTTTTTTTTGCAAATAATCATTAACTTAGAATTTAAAGTCAGCAACACATTGCAAAAAAAAGTGGCACAGGGGCCTTTTTACCACTGTGTTACATCACCTTTCCTTGGACACTCAGTAAACATTTGGGAACTGAGGAGACCAATTTTTGAAGCTTTTCAGGTGGAACTCTTTCCCATTCTTGCTTGATGTACAGCTTAAGTTGTTCAACAGTCCGGGGTCTCCTTATTTACGCTTCATAATGCGCCACACATTTTCAATGGGAGACAGGTCTGGACTACAGGCAGGCCAGTCTAGTACCCGCACTCTTTTACTACGGAGCCATGCTGTTGTAACACGTGCAGAATGCGGCTTGGCATTGTCTTGCTGAAATAAGCAGGGCGCCCATGAAAAAAACGTTGCTTGGATGGCAACATATGTTGCTCCAAAACCTGTATGTACCTTTCAGCATTAATGGTGCTTTCACATATGTGTAAGTTGCCCATGCCTTGGGCACTAATATACCATCACAGATGCTGGCTTTTTGAACTTTGTGCCTGTAACAGTCCGGATGGTTCTTTTTCCTCTTTGGTCCGGAGGACACGATGTTTCCAAAAACAATTTGAAATGTGGACTGCAGACCCAGAACACTTTTTCCACTTTGCATCAGTCCATCTTAGATGAGCTTACAGTTTTGGGTGCTGTTGATAAATGGCTTTCGCTTTGCATTGTAGAGTTTCAACTTGCACTTGCAGATGTAGACTTTTAACTGTAGTTATTGACAGTGGTTTTCTGAAGTGTTCCTGAGCATGTGGTGATGTCCTTACACACTGATGTCGGTTTTTGATGCAGTACCGCCTGAGGGATCGAAGGTCACGGGCATTCAATGTTGGTTTTCGCCTTGTCCCTTACGTGCAGTGATTTCTCCAGATTCTCTGAACCTTTAACATATTACGGACCAATGATGAAATCCCTAAATTTCTTGCAATAGCTCGTTGAGGAATGTTGTTTTTAAACTGTTCGACAATTCACGATTTGTTCACTAAGTGGTGACCCTCGCCCCATCCTTGTTTGTGAATGACTGAGCATTTCAGGGAAGCTGCTTTTATACCCAATCATGGCACCCACCTGTTCCCAATTAGCCCGTTCACCTGTGGGATGTTCCAAATAAGTGTTTGATGAGCATTCCTCAACTCTCTCAGTCTTTTTTGCCACTTGTGCCAGCTTTTTTTGAAACATGTTGCAGGCATCAAATTCCAAAATTAATATTTGCAAAAAATTACAAAGTTTACCTGTTCGAACATTAAGTAACTTGTCTTTGCAGTGTATTCAATTGAATATAGGTTGAAAAGGATTTGCAAATCATTGTATTCTGTTTTTATTTATGATTTACACAACGTGCCAACTTCACTGGTTTTGGGTTTTGTACAAAAAGACAAGCTAGTTTGCATCCATGTACACTATCGAGAAGTCCACTTCTCAGCTGCTAGCTACATAGCTGCTGAAAACCACCAAGCTAAGCTTGGCAAAGCTAGAACGCTATACTAGGCTATCAAACACATGTAGGCACCAGTTATTAGACCTACAGTTTCTAAGTATTACACATTGTTGAATATTTTGTTGCAGACAAATTGCTTTTACATCATTACAACTGGAGCCCACTGTAAATATATGAGCAATGACTTCAGCGGTAGTTGTCACATGGTATTTTGGCTGTGCAATTCAAATAACATGTTTGAAAGCAATATAGCACAACTTCAAAGGCTGGTGAAATGGTCCATTTTCGCACAATACTGTCATGGTTTTGCCCCCGCCGGCTGAAGACGACAAGCCGGCGGGCACTGGGACCATGTACACCAAAAAGTGGTTAAGGGACCCTCACGCACAGGCTGAGTAAAAAATAGAAATGTTAAATAAAACTAGTAAAAAAATACAATATAAAACTCAGGGGAGCAGCGGCAAAAACAACAACAGGGCTCAGGCATCAGAATGCAGCTGCACTGCCAAGCTGGCAGTGCAGCTCTTAAATACTATACCCTTCACCTCCACTTCAACGAGTAACAGGTGTGGCTCATTGAAGTGGAGGCAAAGACAGCAGGAGGGGGGAGGGACTGCAGTGCAGAACCTTCACACAAAACATTTAAAGTCGTGTATATCAAACCATACATTCTAGAAATATACAAAAAAGTCACTTCATAGGCACTTTAATAACTGCTGGTTATTGATATGTAGAATCAATGATGGCATGAACTCTAGGCCTTTAGAAGAAAAAAGCCCCACAACATCAAAGATCCACCACCATACTTCACAGTAAGGATGAGGTTCTTCAAGTAATGGCTATTTTTGTTTCTACAGCAAATTCATCTCAGTTTTATGCTCAAAGATCTCAACTTTCAGCAGTGGTCGGCAACTTTTTCAGAACAGCGCACAATTGGGTAAAGCGCTGTAAAGATGCAAATTGGGAAGGGACTGCTGGGAAGGGATATTAAAAATGATTGCCTTGTTGGCCAGCCGGGCGCTTGTCAGCGAGATTCTGAGCTTGCTCATGTTCGGGTATCCTCCGCCCTCGTTCTGAACTTGCGATAGTTTCGACCAATGAGTGTAAAGATGCAGGGGCTGACAAGCGCGTGCTTCGGAGGAGAGCCGCGAACTGTCTCTCTCTCCTGAGCTGGCAAGAGCGGGTTGCATCCGAGCAAGCCTTGTGCCTTGTACATAGTTCTCGGATTGGGCATTCCAGATTCGGGTGGGATTGGAGATGCCAAATTAATAAAAAAAAAAATTTTTTTAGATTAAAAAAAAAAAAAGATCTCAACTTTGATCTCATTTTATCAAAGAATTTGGTCCCATTGGAAGTTCCAGAACCATTGAACAAACTGTAGACAAATGAGTTTGTTCTCAGATTACTACGGATGCCTTTTTTCTGGCAACCAATCTGCTGTAGTTCAGTAGACGCTGTCTGGACATAGTTTTGGAGACGTTCTAACCCCAATGCATGATTAATGTTTGCAGCTCTATAACTGTGATCCTTCACCACTTGAACTACTGTGTCTTCCTTGCAGCGCAATGATTTCCAAAAAGGCACACATCTTATTCCAGGCAGATTTTTTATATTGCCATATGCCTTACACTCCATAACTACTGTATTGCCTTGATAGTCATCATGGGTATTTTTTTGCTATGTTGTTGTAGCCGTTCCATAGTGATGGATGGCAATGGAAAATCTGCCTGTGTTTCACCTCATATTTATTCCCCAGGGCAACTTTTTAGCTATATTGTTGTATTCATTTCATAGTGATGGATGAAAAAGGAAAATTTGCCTATTTTTCATATTTATTCCCCAGGGCAACAGGGGGTCATGGTTGACCATGTAAGTTTCCCTAATCATTATGACAAACTTAAAAAAGTAAAATATGAATGAAAACAAACTGCAATCAGATTAGGTTTTCAGGGGTGCCATTGACTGTGCAACACATTTTTGGGGAAAAATATTTTGAGAATATTTTTGTAATCATTTCCCTTAAATTCAGGGTTCGATGTTTGAATAAAATGTGGGAGGATTAAGGGCAATCGCTTTCTTTCACAACCTCTTTAGCTAGAATTTAAAGAGGGTGCTAATATTAGGTCACTGTAGATAAAATACCGTAATACTGAATATGAAATCAGCGGGAGAGGAAGTAACAGGGAGCAATTTAACGTTGGTCGCTGTACCACCCCTTATGAGTCTGCCACAGCGTGCTGTAGCTATATAGATCTCTTCTTCATGGTATTTAGTTATGATGGCCTTAATGGAGTGGAACTAAACCTAGCATGATAAAAAAAACCACAGATGAATTTAACTGGCTGTGCTGATTCTGAGTGACTGTTCTCAGACAATTATATCCTCAGAGGTGTCCTCCCTTCGAAGAACTGAGAGAAAAGCAGTGAGATCCATGCGAAACTTCGACGCAATGAAACATTGCATTAAGTGGAGGTGGTGAGAGGCATTTTTGTGATCAGTTCTGAACTCTACCCTGCTGTACCACAGTCAATAACCCATTCATAACTCATAGCTAACTCTAACAAGATTTGCTCATGACTGCCAATCCTGTTTAACAGTTATATTTTGAGCTTTCTGGTTTAATTTTGTAATTTAAAGCCACCGGGAATTTGTCTGATAGTAAGTTAAATGTGCAAAACAGCCAAATCATGTCTAAGACAGAGACAAAAGAGGTGTGTGGATTTGACTATTGAATATTTTCTGAAGCATAATTTTTTTACAAACAGCTCTGTAGTTCATGAATCTCTCTTTATTGTGAAAAGCTCCGAAAAGGAACATTAATTGTGATTTGTGTTCAGACATTTCTCCCCTATAGCTGCCATAGGTAGTTTTATCTGATTAAAAAGTCTCCGTTAAGCATGGTGCCACATTTAATAATTAAATTGCTTGAGTAGGTTTGAAAGCAGATACTTAGGAATAGAAATCTGTCCACTGCTTATCACAGAAATAAAAGAAAAGTGCAATGCATCTGAGAATACATTTGACTCCTGCTGTCTGCTCTACCTTCCATTAATGTCCTGAAAAATAAAGTGAACTATAAGGGCACTCAGTAGAGCGCATACCTCCACCACGCCATATGTCAGTATTATTGGTTTTTCCAGATTATCTAGAATCCAGAACATGTCCCGGCTCACTTCCAAAATTGAATCAACTTATCCTTGGACTACCACCTACCATTCTACCAAATTTTGTGCCAATGCGTTCATAACTTTTTGAGAAATCCAACTCACAGACAGACAAACAAATAAACAAGCATGGGTGAAAACATAACCCCTTGGCGAAGGTGATAAAGATAAAGCTAAGCACATTGATATCATATGTTCCATTATCATATTCCAGGCTGAAAATAATGAATCTGATCAGTCAAATGGAATCTTATCTAAGTAAGAGATGATATGTAGTTTAGAACATCTTATATGAAGTTGTATCTGCTAACCTTGTTTCCTTATTAAAGGTTATAAAACTAATGACCTGCACTTTCAGAACTCGAACTGCCATGTTGCCAGTCTGGGGCATGTCTGATGCAGCCGCAGCCATGTGGATTTCAATGGTAAAAAGAGGTATTTGCCAGCTCCACCCCCATGCCTACAGCACTCCATCTTTTGTTCATGTAAGGAGAGATAGTTTTATATATAAAGCAATATTTGGACTACTGCCTTCCTATATTTGCACCTTAATTGCTAAGAGAGGTGCTGCTCATTACTCCCTCCATTCACAAGATCACTTGTTACTTTTTGTTCCATATGCCCATACTGAATTGGGTAAAAAGGCTTGTGCCCACTCTGCACCTTTTGCTTGGAATATGCTGCAAAATGAGTGGACACAAACGCTTTTAAATCCAAATTAAGAGTACTTGAGGCCCACTCCATGCACTTGTTTTTTTATAATCTGTTTGAAATTTAATCTTTTTTCATCATTTTATTTGTCTTTTGTTTGTGTCTGTGTAATTATGTAACTGTGTTTTGTAGTTGCTGCTGCGGATCTTAGCCAGGTCTCCCTTGAAAAAGAGGTTCTTAATCTCAATGGGATTTTCCTGGTTTAAATAAAGGTTAAATAAAATAAGTATTTCTTGAACTGGCACCATAGGAGTTTGCTGTGAAGAGTAGACAGGAGAGAGGGGCTTGGTGTCAGGATGAGTGAAGCCATATATCTTGGTAATTAAAGCCCAAAGTAATGATGCAAGCCTTCTTCAGCATGATTTCTGTCTGATCACATGGTCGCTTCATTAGGAACACTCAGACTAACGAGGTGTTGCTGTAATAAAGTAATTCTCTGTCTACTCTGGTGATAAAGAGTTCCTCTGGCCGAGAAAGGACTGGAAATATAATTATAATTGGAAATGCTCGACTAAAGTTATTATAGAGTTGCTGAAGGGTACAGTGTTTTTGAGTTGAGAATGATTTCTGGTGTCTTGAAGTTCCAGGATCCACAACTGTACCAAACAGAAGGAAGCTGAGACGGTAATTTAGCAAAGTGTTGGTGCTGATGCAATTGTTTAAGGAATATGGGGGACAGAAGAAATAGAAATAAATTCAATAAATAAAACATTCCCGTTTGTGAATGACTGTTACTTCATGCACTTGACTGCTAAAATAGAGGATTCTGTGAAGTTCCTCCTGAGAATATGTGATGCTATTGACACAGATGAGACTGACACAAACCATAAAACTGACCTTTCAAATCAGTGCAGTGATTAATTCCCATGGGATTTCGTATTCACTCCACGAAGCACTGGAAGACTGGTAAGATGTAAACATGTGAGAATGGAAAGGAAACATTGAAATACAGCCATATTTGTTGAGGAAGCTAAACTTCAGTGCCCTTCCATGATTTCATTCATGATCACTCATATTATTTCTGTGAACAAACGAGTCACATTAGACATAAAATAGCGTACAAAACACACATAAGGAGGGCGCATTGAAAGTGGTTTTGTTTATATCATTAGGCAGCATAGGCTGATCTGCAAGATCTGAGCCTGTATTCACAAAGCATCTTAGCGCTAAAAGTAGGTCCTAACTGCCGGATTTGGGGGAAACTCCAAAAAAAAATGGGCGTGTCAGTCGTAAATTTAGGACTCCTAATTATTTTTACTAAGTGTTATTCACAAAGCATTTTAGGCCTAAAAGTAGCTCCAAAGTCTAGGAGAGCTTAAAAGTAGTCAAGAGGACTCCTAACTCGCTAAAACCTATTCACAAAGAATCGGAAAATAGCTGCTGCTGTTGAAAGACGGAATGACTTGGAAATTCTGAATGATGCGCAGTTGTTGAAAAGATATCGGATCGACTGTGAAGGGATTTTATTTGTTGTTGATTTGGTGAGGGAGAGAATTACGTCTCCAACCATGAGAAACAACCCAATAAGCCCCGAAATAAAATGTTTGACAACACTTCGTTACTTGGCCACTGGAAAAATGCAACTTTGCAACGCGGACAATTTAGGGATTTCACAGTCATCTATCAGTCGCTCAGTTCAACAAACAATCAATGAGCTCTGTGAACCCCATATCATCCGACAGTTTATCCGGTTTCCAATGGACATTCGCCAACAACACAGAATCAAACTTGAATTCATGCACATCTCAGGTATGCCCAGTATCATCGGTGCTATTGACGAGACCTATATTCAAATTATTTTTCCGACCCAAGATGAAGAGGTATTTGTAAATAGAAAAAAAAAGTTCATTCCATCAACACCCAGATAGTATTTGATGCCGAATACAATATTTTGGACATTGTTGCGAAATGGCCAGGATCCACTCGTATTTTAATGGAAAGCAGCTTATGCCAATTATTTGACAGGCATTATGTGCCTGCGGTATGCCACTTGCTCGGGGACAGTGGCTTTGGTGCTGTACCTCCTCCTGCTATGCATGAATTATTTTATTCGGCTGTTGAGCGAGGGTTACATTTAATATCATCATAATAATACCAGCCTATGTCATATTTTGTATGCATATTTAAATTGTAGGCTATAAATTACAAACCAAGCTTAGTACGCTTTCCTCTTTGAACAATAGCCCGTTTATAGGCTGCAATCTCGGACCTCCCCTGCGATCACAGCCCATACCACTGCTTCTCGCAGTCGTCTGCCGTCTGAGATGGCACCATTGATCTGTTGGCTGATATTATCCCACGCATCCCGCTTGGATTTGCTGTTCACCCCTGGGCCAAATTTCCCTTTGATTACATGCTTTCACTCCAGCACCAACTGGGCCAGCAGCAGTAACTGGTCATGGCTCCAGTTGGGCTTTCGCGTCCTTTTTGAACTTTCATCCATGACAGTTTTGGGCAAACAAACTTGAACAGCCCGACATTTAAATGATCGCAACATATTCTCATTCTCATTTGGTAATAAGTTGCTAATTATTGGGGCAAATGACACATTTTATTATTGACTCGTTTTATGCTATTGGCGTTTTTACAACTATCTCTTTCCTATGTATGTTTATATGCCTAGAGGGTGATGTGTGGGGACTGCGCATAGTGCATTTTCAGGAGTGCTCAACAGGTTATTATTTCATGGTACAAACCAGCCGCTTGGACTATTTCCTCATTTTTTCCTCCATGGGTTGTATGTGGGATATTTTTTTCATTGGGCCGCCCTGTCACCAAACAACCAATCACCGTGCTCATTGTCCCAAGACTCGTGCATGAGAATTGACGTCATCCATAGCAACAGAGATTTACTCCCACCTATCTCAGAGCTACTCCTAGTCCAGGAGTTACCAGTTTTCTTAACTAAAAGTTGCTCTCAGCAGCTTTGTGAATAACTTTTAAGATTTTACTCCTACATAAAATGTTTTAGCGCGACTTAGGAGTACTCCTAGCGGTAAGATAAGATGCTTTGTGAATACGGGTCTAGATCTCCTAATGTGAGCCTTCATGTTCCCAATTCAAACTATTAAAATAAATAAATTTAGCATAACTTTGCGTGGAAAGTTATATCCACTCTTTCAATAACTTTTTCCTTTGTGTTTCTGTGCCATGATCGGCACCAGGGGAGCGTTTTAAGGCTAGTCTGCAAAAACGAGATGCCTTGATGAAAGCTCACCGCTCCGCAAATCAAAAACTGGTGAAACTGGCAGTCTACTTTTATTGGTTCATTGAAAATGTTAGCTGTGATTAGTTACACAATCCAACATTAACCTGTAAATTAAAATTCCTGGGTGCAATTTGATGGGTGATTTAATTTGGTCCCTCTCTCTGCTTGCCGCCGGCCAAACCCATTATGAATTCTTTATATAGCCTTTTCCCTTAATGATCAGCCTCCTCTGTTCGAGTGCTGATTACTATTGTACACTTAGCACTACATAAAGCAGGGGATTAATATGCCCCAGAAGGACTGTTGCTATGGATCGCCTCATTCCCTTCCAAGATATTCTTCAGCTGCTTCAATTGCCCATAAATTATGATCCCCAGTGAATTCGCCCCCAGACTGAACAGGAGAGAGCAGGTTTAAAGCAGAACTCTCGCTCCGGCCCGAGACCAAAGCCATCTACTCAATTATTCATGGTGGGGGTTTTGGTAATGTTAGTAGCTGTATTACATTTTTCCTCTGGTCTCCTCTCATTCCAGCTGCAAGTGATGGGAGATTCCGTTGGAAGAGAGGAGATATGGGCGAAGTGTGGGAGGGCAAGGTAACCCCCGTTTTCTGCATCTACAGGAATAAGGAGAGCAGGAGGATATTGTGGAGCACACCCCGGGAATCTGGGGTCCTGATCTGCCCTATCAGGGGCCCAAAGATCCAGGATCTGCTTGTGAAATCTATGAAAAGTGTGTGAATGCTTGTGTGGTGTGGGAGTACCTGTGTGCAGTGCGGTGTGGTGCTTTCAGCATTTAAAGGGGCCATATCATGCTTCTTTGGTTTTTCCCTCTCCGTCAGTGAATTATGTATTTTCTGTGAATGTAAAAGCCTTCAAGGTTACAAAGCCTAAAGTCCATGCCAAGAGGGAGTCATTTCCATTGACAGAAAACACAGCTCCTTAACTTGCCAGAAATGTAGTCCTGCCTTTTCTTCTGCGACATATCTACATCATGATGCAACACATAATGTCTGGATGCTGGCTTGTTTGGCACGGTTTTGAACAAAGCTAGTTAAAGCTGAGGCCAGGAAGAGTTTGGTTAGTGTGCACTGCCATGTCGCAAAGATGCCATTTTAATCAGCACGAAGGCAAATTTCATTTGTATAGACTTCCAAAAGAAGACAACGTGATGAATCAGTTGTTACAATAAATTTTTATTATTATTCCTCAGCAGTATAAGCCCAACCATTGTGGTTCCTGAACTGCAGTCAGCCAATCACAGCAGAGTGGGCTTTTAGGGAGGGGCCTTCAAGAGACGTGAGCCAAAGCAGCCCATCTCAGGCTGAGCGAGTCTGAGGTGCTGCACGCACAGCCTGTACAGCAATAACCAGGTGCTTTTTGACCATAAAAAACATGCAAATATCCATAAGTAGACCACAAAGATAAAAACATCATACAGAAAAATCTATGCATGATGACCCCTTTTAAAATGCTGCAGTGTGCTCATGGCAGTGCAGACATTCAAACTGAAGTGATCTCTTAATGGCCGTCAGCTTGGAAATATCACTGTAAATAGTCATATCTGCTTAATTAGAGGCAATGTGCTACTTCATTAACTTTACTTTTGTCAATTGCTGACAAACTAAATTAACACATAAAGAACACTTATTTAAAGTAACACTCAGGGAGCAAAACCAAGAACAACTCAAGTCTAAACACATTTTCTGTTTTGCACCCAATTAGCAATTGAACGTAGCATTTCTTTTTTTTTTTGCAAAACATATCATATGAAAGGCGGCACTCAGTTGTCTAAACACAAAACACTGCACGCGACTCTTTACAAATGAAAGGCTGCACACTGTAAAAAATACAAGAGTCTGACCTAAAGTCACTTACTTGCTTTTTCAAAACTCTGCTATTCAAAATGCTCCACCCAATTGGCGAATCCTTTTGCTACCTGACCAAACAACTTGTTGCCTCATCGCGTAGTGGTGGTAGAAGTGAGGTGAGAGGGGATGGAAGAGGAAGAGGTAAGGCAGAATAGGAAGGGGAGGACCAACACAAGAGGACAAGGAGACGACAACTCTCTGATGAACTCCAGGCAACGTAAGACGACCATGTTACAAACTGGAGATTGACCATGAGAGATGGTAGACAGTCCAGCTGAACTTCAGCCAATTTACTGTTGCCTGTGTCATTTGGACATTCAGACTTGGGCACAGGTTGGTAAACTAAGTCTAATTCAATATGCAATTCAGGACTTTGCGACTCATACGGCAAACATAAATTGTTTTGTGACATCCATTAGCATATTTTATGAATGGGTGCCACATCATGCGGTCTATAACTGTACAAGAATCCAGCGCACTTCACTTTGGAAAAAAAAAAAAACTTTTTCAGGGTGATCACTTGACATAATGGCGGCAGGGCTTGAAAGTTCAATGCGCCACGGGCTGCATTATAATCAACTTGGTTTTGGCAAAAAAAAAAATGCAGTTAGACTCAGGCTGCGTCCGAATAGTCTTTTTTTTGCCTAAAAAATGATCCAGAAATAATTACGTGGCAGCCATTACAAGGGGATTCGAATTCTTTAAATGTGAAGGAAAGGTGTCTCAGTGCTTACTAATTTACCTCCTTTAGCATAGGGTACACAGAACCATCCTTTTAGAAAAGAAAGGAGACAACGCTATCCCACCATTCTGCGCAGCAGCAATATTTAAATGGCTACCATTCATCCGGCCAATCGCGTAAAGAAGCGTATGTGATGGGCAGGGGACTGATGATTACGTTGCCTAGTGTAAGTGCATTTGGATTCTCTAATTAGCGTGGTTGTCTTCCTAAATCGTTAGGAATTCCCCTTTACACCTTTCCTATATCTTATGATGTTTTCCACAAAGGTTAAAGAGAAGTGGTAAAGTTTTAGTGGATCAGACGTAATTTTTTGACTATTCAGACGCAGCCTCAATCTGGCAAGTCAGCCATTCAACACAGGCAATATTCTCCACTGACACAAAGTGCACATGAAGCAGCTTTATAAGGGTGCCTTCTCAGAAAAATAATGATACAAAGAACTGAGATCTGAAGACAGTCACAATAAAGAGACCAGCAGTTTTATCACTGTATTGAACTGTTCCATAACAATCAATTTGTCACTTTTGATTTTTTTATTTTGTGAGCAGGACGTAATGGAGATGGATGCTAGTGTGATCCCATGAGAGTTCAATGAGGATAGGATTGATTTGACTTGATTTGATTTTATTTGGATCTCTTTTAGCCATTGGCTAATCTTCCGAGAGTCCAGAATTAAAAGAAAAACATAAGTAATTCATACATAATATACAATACACACACACACACACACACACACACACACAATACATACATTAGCATAATCTGCATACATATCCTCACATAAAAAACACATGTATCCAAAAAGAATATTCATTCACATAAAATATCAAAACTCCACAAACCTATTAAGTATACAATACTTTAATGGAGCAGTTTAAAAATATGAAAACAATCTCATTATCACTAATTACTAAACTGCCTAAGAAATTATTGTAGTAAATTCCATAATTTAATAGTTCTGAAGACAAAAGTCCGTCTTCCCATCTCAGTATTTATTTTTGGTAGTACATAAAAATTTTTCTCTCTCATTCTTATATTAATTTCATGTTTTTCATGTACTAATACCAATTGGTTGTTAAGACCAACTGGCCTGGATGGATGGCATGAATGTCACGGGGGGGGATTTGGGGGGTAGAAACATCATTGGTTCCTCGCCAATGTGGTGGCAACATCACAATATGAGCCACCATTGCGAAGAATGGCCACCGTAATGCCAACACAGTCCAGGGAATCATATTGCTGGACAGACTGCACAACTGAAATTTTGATGCTGGTGGATCGTATGGATGGCGCAGAGCAGCACAAATGTTTTGTAGTTTGGTACAATGCCAGCTTCCATCGTGTAGCCCTGATCCAACCCAAAATGTCTTGTCTGATATCTTCCTCCCACTCTCCATCTTTCTGTCCAATTGAAGAGTTCTTCTCGGAATGGCAGCAGAAGGTGTATAAGTGTCACCCCTATGTCATCCATGCTTTTATCTCTTCCACACTTGACTATTGCAATACACTATATTCCGGTATTAGTAGACGCAATATTCATAGTTTACAATTAATTAAAAATGCTGCTGCCAGGCTTTTAACCCATACTAAGAGGAGTGACCATATTACACCTGTCCTTACTGACCTTCACTGGTTGCCAGTTAGGTTTAGAATTGACTTTAAAATTTGACTGCTGGTTTTTAAAGCATTAAGTGGACAGGCCCCAGATTATATCCGTGAGCTGCTAACTCCTTATGAGCCAGAGCGCTGCCTGCGATCCTCTGGCAGGGCCCTACTAGTGGTCCCCAAATCTCGTCTGGTCTCAAAAGGTGACAGAGCCTTTGCAGTTCGAGCCCCCCGTCTGTGGAACTCCCTGCCTGAAGATGTCCGGCAAGCAAACTCTGTTTCCTCTTTTAAATCTCTTATTAAAACTCATTTTTATCTTTTGGCTTTTTCTTAACCGTTCATTTTTTATATATTTTTAATTAATTAATTTTTTTTACCCTGCTCTGAGAATTCCGTGGATTGTTTCATTATTGCCTCACTAATTTTCTTGCCTTATTTTTGTCTCTACCTGTTTTATTGTTGTTGTTTTTAATTGTAAAGCACTTTGTAACTTGTTTTAGAAAAGTGCTATATAAATAAAATTTATTATTATTATTATTATTAGTATTATTATTATTATTATTATGTGTGCATGCCTTTTGCCTGCAGAATGCATGTGTATGCTGTTGAGTTGGGTGCTGTCCAGGGTTGCATACGACACAGAGGGTGCTTCCTTCCTCCTCGTCTGGCCAGGGAAGATGTCTGCGATGATGATAAGGTGCTGTCGCCAAATCCACTGAGGCAGCATGATGCAGCCATTTTGTTTTTCAGTGTATTTTTCCCACTGTTTTTTTTTTCGCTTTTCTGTATGTGATAGAGTGTACATTTTGGTTCACGCTACTGTAATATTTCATTCATGTGCTGAGCATGTGTTGCACTATTTGTTGTGGAAAGGAATCACAATTTTGTTTTTCAAGAACGTATTTGTGGCTTCTGCACATATTTCTGAGAACTTGAACAATCTCCCAGCAGAATTCCCCATATATGGAAATATTTTTACGACAAAAGCCCATACAAGATGAAAGTGGTTTTGACTGAGCGCAACAGCGTTTAGTTGGTTGGACAAAAATCAGGTACTATGAATGAGGTCTTGGCTATTTGCAGCCCAAGTTTGATTTTAGCTCTTATTGCAGTTTTCAATGTAGTGCTTAATTTAGCAGGATATGAGGTGTTTCACACTGTGGGTGTGTGGTTTTGTGAATTGTGTTAAATGTTTTGAGACAATGAGCCCTATTTTCAAAACGTGTGTTAGCACTTAAAAAACTGTGATATTTAAATGGTGCAAATGGAATAATTGTGTGAAAGATTTATTGACAGTGGCCATAGCAACCACAGTAACATCAAAGAACAAAGCAAGAAAAACACCGAGTGATGCAAGCTAATGGGTGAATTATGCTTCTTGCAGTTGTGGGTGAAGTTGAGATGTCAATCACCGGCCAGTGGCTTCTGGAATGACAGACAGGAGGATGGAGTAGCTTGAGAGGAACTTGGTTTCAATACTGATGACCGTAAACGGCTTGGGAGCTTGTTCCTAACAAATTGGACAGAGGAACAGACTTGAAAGGGTTAACAAGGAAGTGCTCCCAATCCTGGACCCTGATTTGGCTTGGGTGCTTGTTCCAATTAATCTCTTAAGCCCAAACACCACCAGCACTGGGGGTAATCAATACGCATCATGAATGCAGTATGTTTCCCAATAGCAGCTTCGTCATGCGGGATATCAACTTAAAGGGAAGAAACTTGGCGAAAAGCTCATGATGACCATTTTCCCCTCAATCAAGCACAATTCAAGCACCAAGCAAGTAAAAAAGCATGTAGCAAAACATAAAATGAAATAATATCAGTGCTCCATCACGAGTATTTCTACTGAATTTTGCTATGCATGCAAAAAATACATCAAATGAAATCAGAAAGTCCACTGAATCAAACAATATAAGACCTGTCATTTTAAACCGACACCACACTGAAAGAACAGCAGGCATGCACTTTGCATTCTATAGCGATGAGCAAAAATTTTTCCTAACCTTTGCTATTTTGTAACTGAAAAACGGCGTTCGAGGGATCTGTGCTGTCTATTGTTAGTCCACTGTGTCTGTGTTTTATTGAAACAACATCTCCCAGTCTCCATGCACTCAGGGGCACTGCTTCCAATGAGGAGAAGCCCTGAGCATTCCCCTTGCACCAATGTATTTTCTCCTCTGTGATTGGCTTGTGATGCGGTCAATTTGATTTTGGGGGTGGCCATTTGATTCCATGGGCTCTTATGTTTTCAACGAGCCCTCAACGACCGTAATTGCATAAACCTAGCCTGAGATGGAGCCTTGCGTTCCCGGTGCATGGGACTGAGAGTCCGTGCACCATTATGCACATGTACTTATAGAGCGCTACAATATAAATGTTTAACTGATTTGTTTTTGGAATTTTCGCTATAATTATCCACAGAACATTTTGCAGACCTCATCAAAGTACAACTAGTTTCTCTGGCTTGCCGGCTGACTCTTGATATAGCGATGAAGCATAATTTGATGACTCATTGGAAATAGCTAAGTGGGTAAGTAATTGAGCTATTGTGCAGGTTGTATATATACTTGCATTTTGAGCACACACAGTTGAGCATACACCATTGCAAACATAAAAACCCTAATTCCAATAAAGTTAGGACGCTGCGTAAAACGTGACTAAAAACAGAATACAATGATTTGCAAATCCTTCTCGACCTATATTCAATGGAGTGCACTACAAAGACAAGATATTTAATGTTCAAACTGATAAACATTTATTGTTTTTTTTTTTAAATATTCACTCATTTTGAATTTGATGCTTGCAACACATTCCAAAAAATGCTGGGACAGGGGCATGTTTACCACTGTGTTACATCACCTTTCCTTTTAACATCACTCAATAAGCATTTGGGAACTGAGGACACTAACTGTAGAAGCTTTTTAGGTGGAATTCTTTCCCATTCTTGCTTGATGTATGATTTCAGTTGCTCAACAGTCCGAGGTCTCCATCGTATTTTGTGCTTCATAATGCGCCACACATTTTCAATGGGAGACAGGTCTGGACTGCAGGCAGGCCAGTCTATTACGTGCACTCTTTTACTACGAAGCCATGCTGTTGTAACGTGCAGAATGTGGCTTGGCATTGTCTTGCTGAAATAAGCAGAGACGTCCCTGAAACAGACGGATGGCAGCATATGTTGCTCCAAAGCCTGTATGTACCTTTCAGCACTAATGGTGGCTTCACAGATGTGCAAGTTACCCATGCCATGGGTACTAACACATCTCTATACCATCACAGGTGCTGGCTTTTGAACTTTGCGCTGATAACAATCTGGAAAGTCCTTTTCCTCTTTAGCCCGGAGGACACGACGTCCATGATTTCCAAAAACGATTTGAAATGTGGACTCGTCAGACCACAGCACACGTTTCCACTTTGCGTCAGTCCATCTCAGATGAGCTTGGGCCCAGAGAAGCCGGCGGTGTTTCTGGGTAATGTTGATATATGGCTTTCGATTTGCATGGTAGAGTTTTATCTTGCAAATGTAGATGTAGCGACGAACTGTGTTAACTGACAACAGTTCCCCCAAGTGTTCCGAAGCCCAAATGGCAATATCGTTTAAAGAATGATGTCGGTTTTTAATGCAGTGCCGCCTGAGGGACCGACGGTCACGAGCATTCAATGTTGGTTTTTGGCCTTGCCGCTTGCGTGTAGAGATTTCTCTGGATTCTCTGAATCTTTTGATGATATTATGGACTGTAGATGATAAAATCACTAAATTCCTTGCAATTGCATGTTGAGAAACGTTGTTATTAAACTGTTGGACTATTTGCTCAAGCAGTTGTTCACAAAGTAGTGAACCTCGCCTCATCCTTGCTGGTGAATGACTGAGCCTTTTGGGGGATGCTCCTTTTATACCTAATTATGACACTCACCTGTTTCCAATTAACCTGCTCACCTGTGGAATGTTCCAAACAGGTGTTTTTTGAGCATTCCTCAACTTTCCCGGTCTTTAGTTGCCCCTGTACCAACTTTTTTGGAAAGTGTTGCAGGCATCAAATTCAAAATGAGTGAATATTTCAAAAAAAAAAAACAGAATAAAGTTTATCAGTTTGAACATTAAATATCTTTTCTTTGTAGTGTACTCAATTGAACTTAGGTCGAAAAAGATTTGCAAATAATTGTATTCTGTTTTATAGTCATGTTTTAAACAACGTCCGAACTTCATTGGAATTGGGGTTTGTAGTTTTTGTGTATATAGTTGCTGGGGTGTTTGTTGTGATTGCTGTTTTTTCTTTTTCTGCCTTCCGGCTGCCTGGCGACATTACGCACAAAGAGCGCAGCAATGAGTGCAGATATACAGTTGCTTAAGTGGTTTGTTTTTGATGTTTTTGCCATGATTGTGCACTAAATATTCAACACTCATTTTCGAAGTAGTCTTTTGAAAGATTCAATGCACTATTACACACAAGTACAGAGAGAACGCTGAAATACAAACGCTAAATTGGGGTGCATGATGTGTTTTGCTGACTCACTCTTGAAATTTACAGTCTGGCAATGATGGGACTATTCATTCAGCTAGCATGGTGGCTAAGGCGTTGTGTTCTAATGTGGGAGATCTGGGGTTCAAATCTTGATTCAGCCTGAGGACTTCTATTTGAGCAGCAGGGGAATAGTTCTTGTACCAATAATTGCTGGGGTGATTGTTGTTTTTACTTTTGACCATTTTTACTTTGCCTTTGTATTAATAATTTTGTTTATTTGCTTATCATATTGAAAATAAATCTGCTCCAGTGGAGTCAAACTTCATTTCCTTTGTATGTATTTTCCTTGAATGGGAAAATGTATACATGACTGGTTGCAATAAAATATAAAAAAATAAATAAAATGGTTGTTATTAGATGGAATGTATGCCTGTAGTGAGATGTAAGTGAAATTAAATGAGTTTTAGTTTGATACCTGAGAAATCTCAAATGGCACACAGTGCCAATTTGGAGATGCAACCTAGACATTCCTGAACTAAAACCTCTCTAATTTTGCTCTGATTTACAAGATTCGAATAAACTTTGGCACAGATAATGGTGAGATTCTGTGCCGTAATTTTTTAGAGGTTTCAGATTGAAACCAAATACCAACCAAAAGGATAAAAGTGAAATTTTGTTGGGTGCAAATGAGATCTTTCATTTATGCTGTGTTCCATCTTCATTTACTCTGTGACATACACACCGATTCTTACACCATGACAAAAATCCGCAAGGTGTTGCCTTTTTTATGATACCAAGATTATTCAAATGAACCGAGAAGTTGCAGAGATACACTCATTTTATTTTGGGCATGTCTCATTTCATTTTCGAGCCAGAGTCTCAAGGCTTTAGAGGTTCTAACTGGTTCTAAGCACAAAAAGGCAAATTACAATCCAGCATCTTGCAACACCAAGCGGTGGACTTAAAGAGGATGAAAACCCTAGGGGATAGGCAATCGTTATATGATAGAGAATTGCTCAAAGATTGCAAAACTTATTTATTTTTTACAAAAAGTCATGACATCAGCGCTAGAACACAAACAGATCACTGCAAATTAAATTTATTGATCATCTGGGGAATCGGAGTGTTGCCGACCAACCCTACCTGTATGGGCCACCAGCAAGGCAAGAGATGGAGGACAAGCGGGACATGCAAGTATGCATGACATCAGAATCAGTTTGAATTACGGTAATGTTTATTTGAAAACAATAGTAAATTAATCAAGTGTATAAGGAATGACTTGACGCAGTTTAACATCCCCGATCTCCGCAAATATAGTGGACTATTAGCTAGCTGCAGTGGCGTGCCGTCAGATGTCAGGAAGGGCTTCAGTAACATCACCCTTTCCCGCATAAATTGTTTTAAACTGTTTGCGATCAAGTTTGCCTGATTAACAATCAAATAATTAATTAACTGAACAACTACCGCTAATGCATGACACGTAATGATTAAGAAATGCTAATGACAAAGCGATTGCCTATTGGCTATGTTGATATAATTGATGTGACTCCGCAAGGATGACAATCTGAAAAAAATCCGAAACTTTGGCTGACTTCACAGCAGTTACATTCGCCATCACTCAGCTGTGCATCGTACCTAACAACGCACTTTAGCTGTCACTTCATTCAGACTGTAGAAGGGATTCTCATGGCTTATTGCTCAATGAGCCTCGCAAACTAATTTACGCAAATATGTGCTGTTTCACCAGCTACACAAATGCAGAAATTATAACGACTTATTGATATTTTTTGTAGTCATTGTGCGGAAGAAAACGCGGTATAATTTCGTAGTGCAATGTATAACGAGGCTTTCAAAAATAAAAGACTCTTGTCGGTTCTGCCAATTAGTCTGAGCAACTGTTGCTAATCAGGAGAGGTAAACTGCGAGAGGGGTAGGTTAGAAATTTGTGAGTACTATGTCGGTTTTATCAGAATTTCTACAGAATTTGGAACCATTGTTTATAGATAAACAATCAAAACAACGCGAGTCAATGGCTGAATGCAAATTATGGCTGTTTATGTGCGCCTGGCGCCGCCCTCACGCTGATTTGTGTTCTAGAGCTGACGTCAGATGCCTCTAACAAGACAGCCGTCTTATTTTTAGCCAGACAGCCAGACAGCTCAAAACGGTGACTTTCAAACCTTGGTGACACGGCAACAAAGGACCACCGGGTGGAACAGCTGTCTCCAAAATGGTTTTGGGTGTGTACTCAAAAAGAACACGAAAGCAGAGCGAAAGTGAAAGTAAGAGCGGTTTTCATGCCCTTTAAATACCAGTCAAATAGTCATTAGAGAATAGCCATGAAATGAGACACAGCTGAGGAGAGAAAACATGCAAGATACAAACCAATCAAGGAGACATACAGTACATCTAATCGTCACACAAACTGCTGAATAGGAAGACACATTAAAGGCGTTCACATAAGGGTTGTGGCAAACACCACAATTAAGGAGAGAGCTGGCAAGAGAAATCATCCTGCCCTTAAAGCACTGATGTGTGAGCTGAGTCTCAGTGCTCTCTCTGGCAGCACTGACGGTCTGACAGGGCTCTGTGAGGTTTCCTCCGACCCAGCCAGAGCCAAGAGGGAACCGGCTTCATGACAGCGAGCACAACAGCTGGTGCCCAGCAGAAGGCCGTCAGACGGCTCGTAATAAATCATGGCCAATTAATATTTCACTGCTGACATGCGCATATTTCCACCAGGTAGGGTAGTGAGACTCTCTCACTCGTAAACGAGATGCAGTGAGCAAATATTCTTGGCACACCCCGGCCTCTTAGCGAGGTTTGGGCGCTGTTCAAACGCAGGTGTGGTGTAGGGGCCTGTGATGTGTTCTATGATGATGTATGGCTAAAACAAAAGGTTACTAGATACCGGGTGCTCTGTGTGCTGGGCTTCGTGGCTGAAGACCAAGGGGTGTAGCAGTCAGGAAGTTGGGGTGAATCAGCCCCCCTAATTTTCAAGTGATGTAATTCTGTCACCGGCACTTTATTTTAAGTTTTGTATTAGGAAAGTGTCCTGGAAATGCATAAATTACAGTGCAGACTGCCCTAACACTGAACTTTAACCCCAAAACCTTTAAAACCGCTGCTATGTATGTAGAGACCCCATGCCAGGAAGCAGGATTGGCCTCAAACTGCAGCTCACATCAGCAGAAGTGATATCTACCTTCCAAAAGTGAAAACCTACACAGTGGTGTAGTGGACCCTGGAGAATTGGGTGTATTCTATTTGGTAGATCACTAACAATTAGGTGGGCATACCGTTCAATGTATTTCAACAGCTTTTTGGCTGGCAGGCGAGTTTACTGTAAATTGACAGAAAAAGAGGTGGTTATACTCCATATACCTGCATATATCCCTAACTACACCACAGAGCCAGCGACTCTGTGCCAAACATATACTTTTTGGCCCCCCATGCTTGTAGCAGAATATATAGTAAATACTGATCCGCATTCAATCCTGTGTTTCCATCAAAATGTCTGCGACCATAATTGGAATTGATTTAAATTATTTTTGACAAATTTGAATTTAAATATATTGCAATTATATAACAGCATTTCAGCTCTGAGGCCCTTCATTACCGCCTGCTGACTGGTGTTGTGTGCTCTAACAGTTTACTCTCAATTGCCTGTCTCCAGCCTCACTCACATATTTGGCAAATCAAGGGGACTCGTTTGGCCCGGCCAAAATTTTATGACACTCAGCAAAATGCTTGAGACGCACTTAAATTCACAGCCAGACTTCTGGGAATGAAGCAGTGCTGCTTCTGTTAAACTGTGCGATTATGGTAATGATGCTCGCTGCTCGATCAGACTTCCGTCTGCGCTGGACTGGCCCGGAGTCTTGGCGTGTGTTTGGATACTCACACATTCCCTTCATGAGAAGCATTTTGCGACTCGGCCTGGCCTGCATTTCACACCGTCAAACGGCCAGATGTCAATGACAGGAGCCCACGTAAGTTAGAATCGCCAGTGTTGATGGCAGAAAAATACTCCAGATATTTTCCTGGCGGAATTGCAGGCATTTTTTGAACTTTGATGCTAATTACTGGGTCTTGCTGAGTTCCAGGTCACATTGAGAGCAGGCCCCAGGCCCTGCTGTACATTCCTTCGAGCAGTTATGCAAATGGGGCCTGCCCTTCACTCCAGCTCCTCCCCCCCTTCTTTATCCGCCAAATTGAGATGGCGAGGAAGTAGGCCAGAATTACCTCTGCTTGGTTATCCCCAATGAAGCGTGGCTGGGAGATTCTCTCAGAAGGAGAGCAGTCTGCGCATGCAGCGGCCCAGGAAGCGGGCAGATGGATGCACATATTTAAGCCAGCAGGTATTTTCCTTTTTGACCTTTTCTGTTTCATATTATTTTGCCAGATACATGAAAAAGCACCAACGCTGGGAATGCTGAAAGTAAGAGTTCAGGTTTGAAAAAAATTAGCTCTGCTGAGAGATTCTGCAGTGTTGGGTCCTTGTTAGCAGTACTGAGAGACTGCAGCGTTGGGTCCTTGTCAGCAGTGCTGAGAGATTCTGTAGTGTTGGGTCCTTGTCAGCAGCACTGAGAGTTTCTTCAGTGTTGGGCCCTTGTTTGCAGTGCTGATCAATAGCAGTCGGGTCTGGCCCAGATCCAGCTTCAAGCCGGCACTGCTGGGCGACTGCTGGCATGACAAGTGGTATGTTGACCGGATGTGGGCCAGTTCTGGCAATGATGGCACCGTTTATGTGATGGCATGCCACATGTGGGCCGATTGTGTCCGCAGCTGGCCCTGTGCTGGTCTGGCAAACCAGATCTGGGCTACTAAAGGGCCATTGTTCTTACTGTATGTGGGCCAGAACTGGGCCGTGTAAAGTGCATTATGTGGGCCAGACCTGGGCCAGGCCAATATTGCTTTATGGGGAGAGATTCTGCAGGTCCTCGTTAGCAGTGCTGAGAGATTGCAGTGTTGGGCCCTTGTTAGCAGTGCTGACGGATTCTCCAGTGTTGGGCCCTCGCTAGCAGTGCTGAGAGTTTCTCTAGTGTTGGGCCCTCGTTAGCAGTACTGAGAGATTCTGCAGTGCTGAACACTTGTTAGCAGTGCTGAGAGATTCTCCAGTGTTGGGCCCTCGTTAGCAGTGCTGAGAGACTGCAGTGTTGGGCCCTTGTTAGCAGTGCTGACGGATTCTCCAGTGTTGGGCCCTTGTTAGCAGTACTGAGAGATTCTGCAGTGCTGAACACTTGTTAGCAGTGCTGAGAGATTCTCCAGTGTTGGGCCCTCGTTAGCAGTGCTGAGAGATTCTCTAGTGTTGGGCCCTCGTCAGCAGTGCTGAGAGATTCTCCAGTGTTGGGCCCTCGCTAGCAGTGCTCAGAGATTCTGCAGTGCTGAACACTTGTTAGCAGTGCTGAGAGATTCTCCAGTGTTGGGCCCTCGTTAGCAGTGCTGAGAGATTCTGCAGTGTTGGGCCCTCGTTAGCAGTGCTGAGAGATTCTGCAGTGTTGGGTCCTCGTTAGCAGTGCTGAGAGATTCTCTAGTGTTGGGCCCTCGTTAGCAGTGCTGAGAGATTCTCTAGTGTTGGGCCCTCGTTAGCAGTGCTGAGAGATTCTGCAGTGCTGAACACTTGTTAGCAGTGCTGAGAGATTCTCCAGTGTTGGGCCCTCGTTAGCAGTGCTGAGAGATTCTCCAGTGTTGGGCCCTCGTCAGCAGTGCTGAGAGATTCTCCAGTGTTGGGCCCTCGTCAGCAGTGCTGAGAGATTCTCCAGTGTTGGGCCCACGTTAGCAGTGCTGACAATTGACATAGCTCACTACTGTGCCACTTTCACCATGTTTCTGCGATCTGGCGAGATTCTCCAGGGTTATCGTTAGCAGCCCTGAAATTCTGCAGCCCTGCCCAGCTCTGTATGCACGTGTGTTTTGCTCTCTTTGAGCATCCCAGCGTCACACTGGATGGTTTCATCTTTAGAGAACATATACTCCCATACAGAGGGAAGCTGAGTATACTTGAAGTATAATATCTTCACATTTTGAAGAATTATTGTATTATTTCATTGAAACATTACCAAATACCACATTACCTTTGTATATTTTAATTTCAATTTATCTCTCAGTTCATTCTCTCTCTGTTTCTCCTTTCGCAGTTCCCAACCTCAAGTCTCTCCTGTCTGTCCTGCGCTCATTTTCACTGTCACCAAACTCCCTCCGTCCTCAGCCTGTCTCCTCTGCGTTCCTCAGAACCGGACACACAGCTCTGGACCAGAATAACTGAAATTACAGTACTACAGATCACAATGGGGAATTACTGCATAGGTTATTCATTAATGATGTCATGTTTGCTCTGATCCTTTCAAATTGCCGAAATGTAATTTTTGAAATCTGATATAAATCTGTTTCGCCGAGCTGTGTCTAAATGACAGCAGTTGCATGAAATCCGATCTGCAGTTCCGATGTAGACCACATTTTCTTGTGGTATTTCTTCATTTCAACTTGCATTAGGCATATTGTATCTGCATGCCTGAGTTTGATTCTGCATGCCAGACTACATTATTCATCTTTACAAAATAAATGGTGAATGGGCTACTGATGATGTCATACAAGCATGCATTAAGACAGGGGAGTCATGCCAGACAATATGCTTACTTACTTGATTATATGTCAGGGCATGTTTATGCTCTGAAGAAGCAAATTTACAAGGAGTTACGGACATAAATTGATCTTCGATATCTCCAGAGTTTGACGGAGCACAGCAAAGCCAAGTTTTTCCCTAATTACATTCATTGCCGCCATTTTGTTCTCTCCTAAATCGTACCCTTCGTGGTGGTAAGCATAGAAGGTTTCTTTAGAAAAAGGGTCACCTCATTCAGCATATATAGCAGTGTTCCAAGCCACATGCTTTCAGTCGACGCTTGGGAGTAAAAGCAATGGGGTCTAGAACAATGGTAAAATGAGAAATTAACGCTTTGCTGCATGCAGGCTACACAAGTGACACATCGCTATGTAAGAAAATCCAATGATATCACACCAGGATGTAGCCTCTGTCTACACAAAAATGAAAAATTAATACGCAGATCACAACTAAATAAGCGAGTATTGTATTCTAACACAACTTCTTTTCAAATGATGATGGAGACCCAATGCCCCCATCTAGACCTAGGTTCACTTATCACTTAGTGATTTCATGTTCACATTGCTAATTCATTTGGATTTACATAACTCCTTACCAGAAATCTGTGGTAATTTCATTCTTTTCCACTTACTATGTTTCCTTGTACCCAACATTCACTATCTCTCCCTCTTCCATTCCACTTTTACTCATTCCTTCTCTCTCTCTCTTTCCATCTTTGAAGGAAATACAACATGACCCTACAACAGGGCCATCTGTCTTGCTGTCCCTCATTACCGCCTTCTCTGATCTGGTCCTCATTGCTTCCCATATAATAGAAAAAAAAACAGTCGATATTTTTGCTCATTAGTTTCCATGAAGGGAGATAATCAGGGGACCAAATTTTGATTTGAGGACAGGCTGCTCAGTCATCTGCTCCTCAGGTGGCTGACGACAACAGTAATAACGTTTGTCTCCTCATGCTGTAAACCTTTATAAACTACACATAACCCTCAACTAAATTCATTATGATACTGTTGTCAGTATGTTCTTCAGTTGCCAGAGAGACCAAGTTCAGAAAATTGTGTTTGGCACCACAAAAGATAAGAACAGACTCGTAGCGAAGCCCAGCTGAGCCAGTGTGGGTCATTTGAAAAAGCCACCTTCAGTCTGTTCGGCCTCTGTCTAGTTTCAATATAAAGCTATAAAAGGGGAATGTTACTGCCAGACCTTTATGTCAATGTTAATATATCCCTCAAAACCACATCAAAAAGACTATATAAATTTTCTCACCATTTCTTGACCTTAAAATGTTACATTTGGCGATTAAAACACTTGTCTGCTGCCAGCAGGTCAGTGTGGCGATGTCTTCATGCCTACAACTGCATTCTGGGGCAAAACTGCATCTGTCATGTCACATGGATGAATAAAGCTTGCAACGCAAAAACTGATAAATACTGTATATTAGTTGACTGAATTTAGGTTAATTTTGCTGATTTAAAATTGTGTTATACAGCACTTGCTATTGACTTTTAATACACATCATCTGGTATTCTTTTCATTATGAATTGAAGCTATCTCAAAAATTTTGCCCCCTGACAAAACAGCATCAAAAATGTAGGGATTGCACGAGCCAGGGGCCAGTTTTTAACACTAGATAATCCCACAAAGCATGTCAGAAAGTAATCATGCTAGATACTGACAAACAAACACATTTCATTACACATCAAAAAAATTTCCCGCAATCATTACTCAGCAGGTAACCGCCCAAATTGGCCCTGATCCCGCCAAAGTCATTGCCCCCTGTATCACTGTCATTTTCACTGGCTTGTGATATTCAGGCAGTGAATGCCACCTCATCAGCAAATGCAACTGATGCAATTTGCAAATGCAAATGATCTTTCTTTGGCTGTGACTTGAATCAGCCTATATTAGCGACTTTGATATTTGCTAGCTGGTCATAATATAGGGACATGCGACTTTTGTTTAAAGATAACACATTGCATGCCATTATCATCTAATCTCTACATTTCATCTAATTTCTCATTGTCCTCTATGTGACGTCACTGATGCACTGATTCTTGGTAATCATCGATCAGCTTTGCTGGGATTGAAGATTCAGGTACTTTAGAGTCATATTTCAGGACAATGCGGCCTTGTTAATTTTTTTTTATTCTCCAAAATATAGCAAGTCATAGATGACTATTTTATATGGATTTTAGCCTTCCAAAACAGGTGGAAACATTCCCCTTTAAAATGAGTAGACAGAGGCTGATACCTGCTCTGTAGACTGAGAACACCATTCATCACTGGCTGAAATCCTTCAACCTGTGCGCCCTCCCATCAGCCCCTGAGGAACACCATGGAGTTGTACAACCCCAATTCCGAAATACTTGGGACAAAGAGTCAACTGTGAATAAAATCAAAACGCAATGACTTTCAAATCACAACAGCCAGTATTTTATTCACAATAGAACAGAGAGAACATAAATGTTGAAACTGAGAAATTTTACAATTTTATCAACAAAATGAGTTATTTTCAAATTTGATGGCGGCTACAGGTCTCAAAAAAGTTGGGACAGGGGCCTGTTTACCATGGTGTAGCGTCCCCTCTTCTTTTTAACACAGAGTGGACGCGTCTGGGCATTGAGGAGACAAGTTTCTTGAGTTTAGCCATTGGAATTTGATCCCCCTCTTGTTTAATACAGGCTTCCAGCTGCTGGAGAGTTTGAGTCTCCTTTGACAGACTTTTCGTTTAATTATGCGCCAAATGTTCTCAATCGGTGAAAGATCAGGACTGCAGGCAGGCCAGTTCAGCACACAGACTCTTCTACTATGAAGCCATGCTGTTGTAATAGCTGCAGTATGTGATTTTGCATTGTCCTGCTGAAATACTCAAGGCCTTCCCTGGAATAGATGTCATCTGGAGGGGAGCATATGTTGCTCTAAAGCCTTTATATACCTTTCAGCATTCATGGTGCTTTTTAAAACATGCAAGTGTCCCACACCGTATGCACTAATGCATCCCCATACCATCAGAGATGCTGGCTTTTGAACTGAACGCTGATAACAGGAGGGGTGGTTTTCTCCTCTTTAGCCCGGAGGACACAATGCCCATGATTTCCAACAAGAATGTCAAATTTGGACTTATCTGACCACAGGACACTTTGCCACTTTGCTACAGTCCATTTTAAATGAGCCTTGGCCCACAGAACACGGCAGCGCTTCTGGATCATGCTCAACAATGGCTTCTTTTATGCATGCTAGAGTTTTAGGTGGCATCTGTGGATGGCACGGCGAACTGTGTTTACAGACAGTGGTTTCTTGAAGTATTCCTGGGCCCATTTAGTAATGTCAATGACAGAATCATGCCGGTGAGTGATGCAGTGGCGTCTGAGGGCCCGAAGATCACGGGCATCCAGTAAAGGTCTTTGGCCTTTTCCAGATTTTTCCAGTTTCTCTGAATCTTTTGATGATGTTATGCACTGTCGATGATGAGACGTTCATCGCATTGCATTGCAAGCCTTTGCAAAATGACGTTAAGGAACATTGTTTTTAAAGTATTCCACAATTTTTTTTATGCAAGCCTTCACGGGTTGGAGAGCCTCTGGCCATCTTTACTTCTGAGAGACTCAGCCTCTCTAAGACATCCCTTTTATAGCCAATGACGTTACACACATGATGCCAGTTGCTGTAATTACTTGCTAAATGTTCTTTCAGCTGATTCTCTTATATATTAATTGCTTTTTTTCAGCCCTTTTTTGCTTGTGTCCCAACTTTTTTGAGACTTATTGCAGTCAGAAAATTTGAAATAAGCTCATTTTGTGGATAAAAATGTAAAATGTCTCAATTTCAACATTTGCTATGTTATCTCTGTTCTGTTGTAAATAACATATGGGGTCATGTGATCTGAAAGTCACCGCATTTTGATTTTATTCACAATTTACACTTCGTCCGAAATATTTCGTAATTGGGGTTGTACACTACAGGTGTCAAAAAGACATGAAAGAGCAGAGCCGTCATGTAGGACAAGGGTGGGTGAGTTGGATTATATGAGCTCAGGAACACGATAAGATTTGATCATTATTTTGACATTGTTTCTGTTGGCTGATGGGTATCTGACCACCTCTCTGACTGGGCGAAGAGGAAGGTGGACATGGGCCATAAAAATCCCTGTTCTGACTGAATGTGAACAAGAAGCAACATGGTAGTCCCACACCATTCAGGTTTTCTGTTCATCTCCTGGGATTTCATCCCTCCTTCATCTAAATTCCCTCTTCCTCATCTTTCCATCTCTCCCTCTGTTCTTCTTTGAACAGGCAGATTCCTTCAGCTTAAAACAAGAAAACTGAAGAATAGATTTGGCAGACCTTCTCGCGTGATGGCAGCAAACCCCAGCCGATGGTTACCATTAGGATCTTCCTGAAACAATCTGTTGCAGCTTATTCCTGATTGGTACTTGTTTTCTTTATTTCTTCATTCGGACCACAGTTTTGCAAAAGGAAGCAGCCCGTGAATAATATAGTTATACAGTTACTGATAAATGAAGCTCTGGGTCTGGTTCTTGTCAGGACATTGCCACCAAAGTCAATTTGGATGCTATGAAAGGGACTGAATAATTCTCTAATCAAATAGGCACGGAAATGACGTAAGCCCTGCCTCATTCTTGAAGGGGAATAATCAGACTTGGGCTAGAAATAATTTCACCTCGCGTGGATTATGGTAAACCCTGAAAACACCCAGTCGCCAGTGCTTATTTAACGTGCTGGAGAGATAAGACCCGATTCACGGGCTGAGGCCGCAGAGACGGGAATGTCTCGGAGAACCACTCGGGATGACTGGTTTCTCGTTATCGTGCAAACGATCGCCTCTGCTTTTCCTTCTATCTGTCGTCAGGCCAGTCCACTCACATCGCCCATTCAAACATCGGTGAGGCTCGAGTTCTATGGGCTGCCCCAGGACAAAGCGGTGACAGGCACCCCAAAGGTATGTTACATACAGCATCAGGACAGATGTAAAATTAACCCCTTAACTGTCACTGGGCCCTAATTAAGGCCGGGTCAAATGTGAGAAAATGTAGGTGACAGTTAAGGGGTTAAGAAATTAGCAACTTGACCCCCCTCCCCCAAAAAGAGATATGTGATTTTGAGATAAAATCCAAATGTAGTTAGAAAGATAATATGAATTACAGGAGAAGAATAGTACTGTCTGGCTCAGGAGAGCCATACCAGCACAACCCACTTCCTGTACATACAGTAACTTCATTAACAGTGAAGTCATCTACCGAATCCAGACCCTCCAATGTCAAATTTTGTCCTGTTCAATCTCTGCATGGCTGGATGTTTTCTGATTGATCTCTGCACTGTGAGGCTTCTCACCAGGGTAAAGTGAGGCGTATATCCAAACTAAAAAGTCATGTTTGGGAAAGACCAAGCAAAGCACAGTTTTTCCAGACCAGTAACTGGAATACTAAATTAGGAATGTTAAATATACACGGCCCATCCAAAACAAAAAACTCACACTATTATATTTTGTTGGACCACCTTTAGCTTTGATTATGGCACACATTCGTTGTGATATTGTTTCGACAATCTTATAAATGTTACAACATTTATTTCCGACCAGATTTGCATTCAATTTTAGCTGAAATACTGTACGGACGATGAGTAAGTCAAACCACTCCGTTAATCCTTCTCCAGCACATCCCAAAGACTTACAATTGGTTACGGTCCGGACTCTAAAGTGGCCAATTCATTTGTGAAAATGGCCACATTTAGACCCCATTCTAACAACTTAGCTACCGGAGCAGATGGGCAGATAGGGCTGTTTCTGAACACCCCAGAGGGGCATGTTTTTTGGTCTCCTCTCTCAACCTCCAAAGGCCCTCACTGCCCCTTGAGCAATGGGGACCAACAGCTTTTCCCTTTTGTCACATCCAGGTTAGTAACCTGAGCCTACTTCAACTGAAACACAGCCCTTTAAGAAAAAAGGACCATAAAAAACGAAGAAAAATCTGTTAATTTTAGGCTATAATCTCATTATCGCATCTGAAAGTGACCCTTGTGAATATCAAGTACAACCTCTGGAAATTTTCACATAAATTGCGTTAAAAGCTGTGGAATTAAAGCACAATGCACCTTGATCAGCAGTAAATGAATGAGGAATTTATCACACCGTAAATGAGCAGTCCCACTCAGACGGTAATTATTTAGGCTCGTTTTGGGTTAATTATTGTCATTAGCATTATGTGTTCTAACTGAGCGCATAATTTGGAGAGGAGAGAAAAAAATGCGCAGACAATTTTTCAAGCGAGCAGATCGTTCAGTTTTTGGAAACTGACAGGAAACAGCAGGGAAACAGTAGGAAAGGGAGCAATTATTGTAATGATCTGACAAATGCAGATGCTGCAAATTAAATTTTGTTCATAGCTCCCCTACTGGTTAGAGGAAGAAAATTAGCATACCGACACTTTGAAACTGTACCAAATGTGAACAATAAGAGGGGTGTTTCAGAGCTTCATGACATGTTGAGGAGTGACATCGGTGAGCATGGATTAGTGATTACTAAGTGATTACTTTCTGCGGTGTTGTGTCATCTTTTTTATTAATAAGGGCGTCAAACATATGGAACAGAAATGACCGCTTAAACTCCAACATTTCAATTAGGTTTTCCCTTAAGTAAGTTCAAAGTCAGAAAAAGCTTTTTTTTTTCATGTTGTGGGACAATTTCACCCATGTATTCTGTATCTGCTGGTTGCAGCGCTTCACTGAATTTACATCGCACTTATATTTAAAGAAATACTGAAACCCTGGACAACATGTTTTTATGGCCTCAGGATAACATCAAATGGAAACTAGAGATTGTTTTTAAGGCTAAAAAACAAATGTGTCCCCCCACCCCAACTCAGCTGCCCCTCATTGAGGTTCACAGACATTTAGCAAGAAACTAGAAAAGTTAATAATCTCAAAATAGCAAAAGGCCCATCTGCAGGCCCTGATGCAAATGTGTGCAAATTTTCATGGAAATATGTCGAACAGTTTCTGATTTACAGTCCAAAAACGATGGGAACGCTGACCCGGACGCGCAAGCACAAGGGAATCCGGACGAAAACAATATGTCCCCCCTCCCTTTGGGGGGAGACACAAATATCTAGATCTTGCACATCATTTTATACATCATTTACTCCTTGTGATTCAGAAGGACATATTTGGGATTGTTTAAAACTTTTGGATCTCCACTGAAATTTAAAACATGCCTGAAGTTCCACTGGTATGAATACAGCAGCAACGTTTTATGGACCCATGTATGAGTTCGGAGGTTTTATGGGGTAAAGCTTATGAGCTGGATCCATTTATGACGATAGTTATTCCCTCTATAAGTCGGCTCACTGCTGGAACTGGTCTCAGTCAAATACAAATGTTTGTACACAAATAGAGCTGGTCTCAGTCAGAACATTGATAGAACTGCTTTCAGTCATAAAATGTTGCCTTTGGTGTCTATAAATGGACTGCTGCCCTTTCTGCAGCTTTCTCACACTAAAGCTACATAAACAAACCACACCTACACTCCTACACACAGCGAAAATGGAGCTGAAGACAACTCACATGTACCCGCAGGCTCACCTCTCACAGGGGGGTAAAACAAGGGTCAACATTACCAGAGAAATAAATAAAGGCACCCCTTGCGCTTCAGCCCCTCTCTTGCCAGAGGTCAGTGCTCACAGAAAAGGACAAATTAAGAACAAATGAAGGAACAGTCTGGAGTGCAGGAATCACTTGCATCAGTTTATTGAGATGCCAAGACTAACGTTTCGACGCACATCGTCTTCCTCAGAGTCAAACAGACACTGAGGAAGACGCTGTGCATCGAAACGTTAGTCTTGTCATCTCAATAAACTGATGCAAGTGATTCGAGTGCTCCAGTCTGTTCCTTTATTTATTACCAAAGAACTATAAATGCTACAGAATAGTAATTGGTGGCTATAGAAAGCTTTTGACCATTACTAATAGCTGATATTACCACAAATCCACATTTGTCATCAGATGGGTGTGAAAATACTACCCTAAAATGTGTATGTTTTGATACCGGTTTGTCAAAAGTAGCATTTTTGAGACCTTATAAAACCATAATAAAAGGGTTAAAACTATTTTGATTTGCAATGAAGGGCAGTACAGTGCCTAGAGAACAAGTCCTGAAAAAAATCATGAGGTTAGCTTTATTACTTCCAGAGTTACAGCCTGTTAAAAATGAAAAAAAAAAAAAAAAAAATTTCACTAACCGGGGTGCCACACTCACTTTTTCCCCCCCCAATAAAATCTAGACTAGTGAGCCGATTGAGTTAAAACTTGGTATTTTTTCATTTGCCACCCAAAGCAACATTCTTTTAAAGTTTGAAGAAAATCCATGACTGTGCTCATGGAACTGGTCTGAAAATTGCTTCATTTCATATGGAATGACCCATATGGAATGACCCATGGGACTCAAAACAGATTAGTCTGACATGAATTTCTTGTTTTTTCTTGTAAAGACAAGAGCCACTGGCTTTGATCCCCTTTACCCGAATAGTAGCAGTGTCCAGAATGGCCTAACTGTAGCACTGATTGTTCAGTCATTTACCTACACAGAAAATCAGTGCCAGGTTGGGATTTAAGGGTCAATTTACAGGATCCCTACTCTACACTGCAAAAAAAAAAAAAAAGTCCATCTTACCCAGCATTTTAGTATAGTATTTCAACTTAAAACACTTGTTTATATAATCTATTTTTTGGTAAGACAGAAGTTCTGCTAATGATGTGAGATTATTTTGACTTACTTCAAGATTTGCCAATGAGATGAGAAAATTTAACTTGTCAAGCACATGATAAATAAAATAAATATTTTGTGCTTGCGAAAGAAACAATAAGAAGTTCAGTTTCATTTTAAAGTTAAAAACCTGTTACGACATATGTTTTGTTTTGGATGTTTCAACAGGAATGGCAACGATGTGATTTCATCGTAAATGAACCCAAATAATAGTTCTGGTGTTTCAGCGAAAAATATATGAATATGTGAAGATAAAGGTCGTCAGGGAACATTAGCTGAACCTCGGAGGAGAATAGGAGTTAGCACCATGGACTGTGTGAGCAGGTGTGTGACAGGCCTTCAGAATACTCCACCATGTGGAAACTCTTGTTAAATCCTAATAGTGGCTATCAAAGGCTATTGATTATCCTTCCAGCCCAGTTTGGGTGACATTGTGAACATTAATGGCAGCCATGTTCAGTATGAGCATCTGATGGCTGGTTTACACCAGGACTGCCCCAGGTGATGGAACAGGGAGAGGCTCTTGGTCCGGCCTACACCCATTTCCTGGCCAGCTGCTTTATAATCTGCTTTATATGGCTGTATTAATCAACCTCGCCACAGTCATTCAGTCTGTCCCCAATCCCATACACTGTACAGTCAGATTCATAAATATTTGGGCATTGGCAGAGGTATTGGTATTTTAGCTGTCAACCATAGAAAAGTGGAGTGGAAATTAATTAAGTACAGACCTTTAGCTCTAATTAGTGAGTAATTACATCTGAACAGGGTGACCTGTGTTGGCATTACAACACTTTTTAGATGTGTTCCCCCTTTTTAAGTGACCAACAGTAATTTGACAATTTGCACAGCTGTTTCATAGCAAGGTATGTTTTATTCCATCATCATTTCATTCACAATTAAGCAGATGAAAGGTTTAGAGGTGATTTCATGTATGTTACTTGCACTTGCTGTAAACTCTTAAAATGCAGTCTAAAGAGCTGTCAATGCTGGTGAAAAGAGCCATCATTGGCTGAAAAATCAATAGAACCCTTTAGGGAAATAAATAAATGATTGGGTACATTCTTTGGAAGAAAAAAAAAATATACCTGTGAGCTCAGGAACACCAAAAGGTACAAAAGACTATGGTGAGCAGCGATTGTTGATGACAGAAGAATGTTCTCTGTGGCGAAGATAAACCCCTTCACAACAGTCCGCTCAAGTAATAAAACTCTCCAGAAGGTATGCGTGTCTGTGTAAAATTCAGCAACCAGAGGAAGACTGAGCAAATACTGAAATCTTGCTCTAAATGTGAACCATAGGTAAACCTCACAAACCAAAAATACCTTAAAAGCCTGTACTGGGGGCCAATGATTGACTCACAGCATTTGTCTGGGAGTCTGTGGTCGGGTGTTGGAATCCAGGCCACGATATTGCCAGCTGTAGCTGGGCATTTGCATTGGGGTGGCAATAATTCGATAATAAGTGTAAAGCCAATCAAAATTTGTAAGTTTCATCGCTTGCTAGCAGCCATTCCGGGTCGGTCAGGGCTCATGTAACTGTACGAGCAAAACTGTATGCTCTCTGCATTATCATCTGATTTCACAGGCGATGTGCGATTAGTGGTGTGACTGCAAATTGGAAAAGAAGGAGGGCTAGTTGTCACGTGAGTCAGAATCACTTGCCGTGGCATCCTGATGGAGCATGTCTCTGTGGTAAACAGCTCAGCTGTGTTCAGAGTGGGAAAATGGGACTCCCCCCCCACCCTCCACCCTTCCATCAATGGAACTGGTTTTCAACTATTTATCAATGATGTGACTGCTGACAAAAATATGAGGAAGAACTCTGAATTATATAGGGCTATTTTAGCTGCTCTGATTCAGCCAAATGCAGAATTGTTAATGACGATGGAAAATGACTCAAGCCTTACTTCTAAGGCAACCCAAGTCTTTTATTAAGACAAAGAAGTAGAATGCTTTGCAGTGGTCGAGTCAATCACTTGCTAAGAGCAAAACCCAAGGCCAAACACACCAAGAATTAGCAGAAAATGAAGACAGCAGCAGTGAAGGTCTGGCAGAGCATCAACAGGGAATAAACCCAAAATTTAGGTCTATCTGTGGGTTTCAGACTTTGCAGCCAAAGATTGAAATTGAGTATTAATGATTAGGTTAGTTTGCCAAATCACTTTACAAGCCACTGAAATGGTGGGGGGGGCAGGCAAAGGGGCAATATTTGAATATTTTTGAAAAGCTCTTAAATCAAAGCTGAAAGTCTACACTACGTCTGAAGGACATCTTGTTTGTTTAATTTCAAACCCGCCATGGTGTGTTGGTAAATGCTGGTTTAAAGACTTCCATTCTCTGATACAAGACTGCCAGCCCCTGTGACCTTGCTTTCTGCTGCATTTATCTCCTTTGGTATGTGAAGTAAACAGAGCAGGAATTGTGCTGTGTGATGGGGTTGGTGTCTGCTTGGCTGATCGCGACCTGATTCCATGCTGCTCGGTGTGAGGCTATATTATGCCAGAGGCAAAGAGGGCATTTTGCTGGACTGTATGGCAGCCTGGGCCCTGCTTCCTGTGCCTTACGTTAGAATGTCAGCTGTGCTGCACTTCAGATTGCAGACTTTCACTCACCTCTTTCATCCCACTGATTCTGCAGCCTGTGTGCTGCAAAACAGAGTACTCTCCAGGGATGGGGAAGTTAGCGTTACTCATTAGGCAAAGGCTATTCCCCCAACCGTTGGGCTAATTGTAAGTGTCAGTTGCATCATTTGCCCAACCATTCTCAGCCGGTGAAATGCGTGGAACATTTGGCGACCGACATGTTTCTGTGAAACTTTTTGGCACCATTTTAATGGTCTTATCTGGAGCGCTGCATGACAAAGATGGTTGGGGGAATAAGAGCAACCTTCCCTTCACCAACCAACCTTCACTGATTGGGGAAATAGCCACTCCGCACTTATTAATGATTACTTCTGAATAAAAGTAATATGTTACATTGCTCAACCGGACAACCTCAGACTGAGAGAAATATCTTGTTGTTGTCACTGTAATTATATTAGCCAAATTTTGACTGTAACTCGGTATATAAATATTTTAGTTTTGCATAATAAGTTACGAATGTCTTATGTTACCTCCAACACTGGTGCTCTCTGAACTTCTTGCGAGCATGTAGTCCCATTCATTGGGCTGGATGGTTAATGGTATGAATTTTAAAATGAATTTAGCGCAGGTACAGTATTTCAGCGTTCTCTCAGTACTTGCGCGTAAAAGCGCATGGATTGCTTTGAAAGACTACTTTGAAAATGACTTTAGAATATTTAGTGGATAATTATACCGAAAATACAACAAACAAACCACTTAAGTGTTTATATTGTTGCACATGCGAATGGCGTGGACTCCCAATTAGGCACCAGGGACGCAAGGCTAGCTTTGTGCGATTAATGTGGTTTTGGGCTCGTTGGAAACTTCAGAGCCCATAGAATCAAATTAATATCTGCAAAGTCTTACTGATAGCATCACAAGCCAATCACAAAGACAAAAATACATTGTGAGAAAGCGGAATGCTCAGGACCTGACATCCTTTGAAGCAGTGCCCCAGAAAAAAAACATGCATGGAGACTGGAAGATGTAGTTTCGATATAACACAGACACATTGGGCTAACAATAGCAAGTGCAGATTTACCCTCAGACACATTTTGTAATTACAAAATATCAAAGGTAAGAAAAAAATTTTTGCTCATTGCTGTAGAATGTGAAGTGCATGCCTGCTGTTCTTTGAGTGTGGTGTCGGTTTAAAATGACAAGGCTTATATCGTTAGACTCCGCGGACTTTCCTCTTTCATTTGTTTTATTGTTTGTATGCATAGCAAAAATTCAGTAAACACGCTAACGATTTGTCGAGCACTGATATCATTTAATCCTATGTTTTGCTACATGCTTATTTACTTGCTTGGAGCTTGAAATGTGTTCGGTTCAGGTAAAAATGGTCATCATGTGCTTTTCGCCGAGTTTCTTCCCTTTAGGTGGATATGCCGTATGATGATGCTGCTATAAGGAAACATGCTGTATTTATGATGCGTATTGAATGCCCCTGGTACCGGGGGAGTTCGGGTTTAAGTTAAAGCAGCCTCTGTATTTAATCAATGATTTTAATTAAGCACTTTAGTTCAGGGATTCCTGAAAGCCCAGCAGCCACAGTTGACCTCCTGTATTTGAATTTAAGAGGCCTGCTCTTTATGGTTCGGTTTAACTTCAAGCTCCACAGCTTTCAAAATGGCTCTCATGCACTGCTTGCCACAGAGTAATCACGATTTCCTCCATAGATGGCAGCTTTGGCTCTTCAAGTCTATCCATGGATGTATTATAAGAACTCAATACTGAACCGAAAATGGCCGCCCATTCATTTCAGTGGAAATTGCTCAGTGGCGCAGCATGCCAACATAGGGCCTTATTTCCGAAGTCACGCGGACATGCACTTTGAGACTTTTCCAGTGTCGGGCTCAGGAAAATGAAGTATCTATGACAACAGTTCCCACACAGGATGCGTGTTCACGACCAATGTTCTCCGGAATTATGTCCACTGCGAAACCACAGTGAAACCCATGCAATAGCTCTGTACCAAACGGGCAAACATAGTACTCGATGAAGGCTTAAATATAGTATTCAAAAACAGTTTACTTGAAGCCCTATTTCCAACCTGTGCAAAAAGTTTTGAACTTGTAGAAATATTTTGTGTGTGTAAAAAAGTGTTGAGTTTGTGAAATAGTTTTGTGTGTGTAAAAACGTAGAACTTGTAGAAATATTTTGTGTGGATACACTCAAATTTCCTACCTTCGAGTGCAACACTTTTTTTTTGCAAGCACAAACCAGTATTACGAACCTCGAGTTACGAAATTATGGCCCTATTTTTACTCCTGTAGGGTAGACTAGCCAATCAGCACGTTGCTCACTTAATAGCCAATCAGAATGTTACTCACCGTCACAGTAAGTCAAACTGTCCAATCAGTGGCCAAAACGGTTCTGACGCTATTTTTCCCCCATGTCTCTGGCAAAATCCATAGCTCATTGATTTCCGTTTTGTAGATGACGTTAATTAAAGTATTTAGCCAAATCTGACAAGGAAATTACTTTTAGCGTACGTAAGCTCATTAAATCCATCCATTCTCTATACTGCCTCTTCCCTGCTCGGGTCGTCGGGGGAACTGGAGCCCATCCCAGTTGAATCTGGCCGAAAGGCAGGGACCCGCACTGGAAAGCTCGCCAATCCATCGCAGGGTGCACACAACGTTCATTAAATCCATTCATGAAAACTTTTTTCATCAAACTTATGTCTGCAGAATGGATACAATTTCAGTGTTTTCTGCCTAATAGCAGTTTTTACTATCTATAAAATATTGGCCTAAGGACACATTTGTTTTATCCTCCTATTGTTCAAGTTAACATATGCTGGAGTCCTTCCCCTGGAAAGAATTCCATATCTAACCCCCACTTTTCTCGGCTATTTATTTTCCAGAACGATTTTAACCCTTAAATGCCCAACTATAGTAAAAGTTGATAGAAAAATCTATGTGTTCTGTTAATATGTCCTGGGGAGGGGCTAATAACAACCCAATAGCAATTTTTAATTTTTGGTGACCTTTGACCTCATTTTAGTTTTGTGACATACATGTCACAATGGGCATTTCGGGGACCTTATTGCTAAAATGACTTGAATGATAAAACAGTTGACATATAGCTGAAGTATTAGGCATAGCTTATTTTTCATTAGCTTACCTGTTTGTCTACTTTATCCAGTGATGAATGGGTGCAGATCTGTCTTGTGGATTCCACCATGGGGGCGGCCATATTGGAAAGGTTAGCTGGTGCAGCCAGTGCAGTGTCAGTTCCACTTTTATGCATCAGATGGCAGCACTGATGGTCTAAATATGTCACTATGGGCATTAGGTTGCAAAATTTATGTGGGGTCAGTGGTTTTGACAACCCCCAAAATCGTGTGACAAATTTGTCACAGGGGGCATTTAAGGGTTAAAGGGGGGGCGCCAATATTTATTTATTTATTTTTTTATTGGGGGGGGATTAGTGAGAAGGGGGTTTAGAATTTAATTTTAATATTTAATATCGCAAATGCATATGCTGCCCTCGCAACCCGGTGTGTTATCAGTAGCATAGCAGCTGCCGTTATATGCTATTACCATGTTTATCAGTACTAGAAATTAAACTCTAAATTTTCTTGACTAAATGCGCGCTTGACGTTTTTAGACACCTGAATGTTTCTCTGTGGGCTCAAACATCAAGGTAAGCCTGAAAAGTGCTGAATTTATTCGATATTACTGGAATTCGAATACGGAATTCTTTCCCTTCTCCTTAAATAGGATTAGCAAATTCATAAGCCCTCACATAATAAACAGCCCAGTTATAAAATTTACATAAAGTTGATCTTCGTTTTGTTCTCATCTGTTTCTTTCTTCTGGGACTCTCGTATTTTCTCTGCGCAGATGGAGTTCAGCCACATCAGCGAATCTCCGCAGTATCGCTCCCATACACTGATGCTGCTCACTAACAGTGTGTCGTTCACATCTCATCCTATCCAGCGTTTCCAACCCACTCAACACTTCTAGCTAATAAAGGCTGAACAACAAATACTGTCTGTTTGTGCCGTACTGTCATGCAAGTTTGGCACATGCATAAAATAATAGATACTTCATATTTTGCATCTTATCTTAAAAGTTGCAAAAAAGTTACAACATCAAGTATGTACATCTGCTATTGTTTTAATAATTAAGAATGTGCATGCAATGGTAAATAAATGATTATCTGTGCAGTTTTTTGGGCTGAATTTATACCGTGCTGAAAGTGCACATATGGACGTGGTTAATGCTACTTAGCTAGCTACATAGCCAGCGTATAATACATGAAGCAGCAAAACACAGTACCGTGAATCGGTGTAAGATATTCAAAGTAATGGAAATATATGACTCAGTTTAGGTGCATCTTGAACATTTTAATACGAAAAAGCAAGGCAAGTGTTAGCTACATGCACGATTATAGGACATCACCTTCCGTATACACGCCCGTCATCCAACCTTAGTTAACCAACAACAGCCTTTGCTGCCTCACTGTATATTCTGTAATGTTACATAAAAGACAGGTGAAGCAGTCGAGGCGCTATATAACAAAGCCATTCATCAAATACAATAAAAGAAACCACTGGTGTCATTACACCTGCTCAATTTACCGACTTGGGAATGACGTAAGCCGACAGCATGGAATCTCCAGACCAGTGCTACATGGCATGCACAGAAACGCGGCTGCTGCACTGCTTACGAGAATGCGCTTAGAGACAAGGTCCCCTTGGTGTTCACTTAGCCTGAATTAAAATAAAAAATGTTTTCCCTACTGTGGAAAAAGGCACCAATGATTCAAAAGAGAAAAATCAACATATTATATATTGATCATTTTTGATAGTCAAAAAAATGTATACACAGATTTATCAGTGTCTTTTTCAATTGTTCCCTATGGAAAAATTTCTTTTTGTCCCCCATGGCATCCGTGATCCATGTCAATATCAGCTTGACCGCTAAGCCCATGACAAGGGATCAGCAAACTGATGTTCTCATGTCCCTGGTTCAGAATCCAGTTCTAATAATACATCCATGGGTCTATCCATAAACTGCCTGCATTTCCTCCCACATGAAAACAACAGAGAGGTTACTGAAGCCAATAGACAAGAAAAGACATATTACAGTCAGCAAACTGATGTTCCTTAGGGCATGTCTTTTGGGTGTACAACGTATTTTGACAATGGCAACAGTTACCATGTTTTTCATTTCAGGGAGGTAAATAACTTTGTACCAGTTGATCCTGCAAGGTGGGGACCTTTCCTATTGCAAATGAAGATGCCTCGGGGAAAAATTTACGCATAGCGGTATCACTCAATAATGTACTCCAACTGCCATATTAAGTCATTTTCATTTAAACTGAAGACCCCAGTGCTATAAGTGCTTAAGTTACAAAGTGTCCATTTTGAAATAATTGAGGCAGTGTACTTAGGAAACTATAAAAGACATTTTCCCATCCTTACCTCTCGGTGTGTGAAAATTTGACTTGGGCACTTTTAGCACTAGGCTCTTCAATTGCATTACTAAAAAGTTTTGCCACCATGTTGTGTTTTTTAAATGTATATTCTGCAGCAAAAGTTTCCAGTTTGTGGATTTAGCTTTAACATAAGAACCATGCAAAATGTCCTTTTCATATTCTTGTTCCAGAAGGTACAATTGCATTTCATAACCTTTTTAATCAAAGTGTTCCTGTGATCAAAAATACCTCTGAAATCGTTGTAACTGCTGAAATAGTCCCAATGGGATATTAGCGATATGAAGCGGAGGCTGGAGACTGTCAGCATATAATGTAGCAATACAGTCTCCGATTTTACAAAAGATTGTTGTATGAAGGTCACAACAGAGCGTCTTTTTGGGATGCATTCAAAATGAGATCAAAGAAATGTATTTACATTATGGGCTATATTTGAATGTTATGCGTATTTACATTGGAATTGAAATGTGCATGGAAATCTAAAATATCTCTCAGATCCCCAGTATCAATTATTGTATTAAATCATCAATATCTACTGTACTAAATCATATTATTATGGTTGAGATCGGATGGGCCTGGAGAAACTAATCCCAAACAAACCAAGAAAAATTCCTCACGGTTTGGTGCATAACAGGCACCCATGGACATACTCCCAGATTTTCTAAATAGTTCATCCTGAAAAACAAATACATTATTAATCAGGGTCCATTCAGTCTATACTGAAAGGAATTTTTTTTTTCTTTTTGTGAATCATAACGCTCGAGTTTTCGTGGCAAAAATGATTTGCCTTTCATGTTAATTGTCCATTTCGAGCTGGTTCTGAAAATGCCATATATTTGTAAAATTTTGTTTGACTAAACATTTTAATCCTCTTAGCGTCTCCTGCCGCTGTTACCCATTGAGGTTTGTAAGCCGAGTCGCGGTTATGGCGCGCTGACTGGGCTTGCTGGCCGCGCGACTGAATCCGCGTTTATCTCTGGAACCTTCCGTGTTCTGACCTGAAGCGTGAGCGACAGTCCCTGCCCTTCATCTTGAGCATGTCCAGTCACAGCGCTCGGATTACCCCAATTATCCCGCCTAAGACTGCAAATATTTGGACGTGTCAGTGCGCCTGTTCCATCCTTTTATCTCTGAGACATCATTCCTCAGTAAATTCGCACTTACCGGGGCTTCGCTTTTGGGCATCTTAAAAGCCTCCCAGCATGCACTGCTCCGTCCTTGCTGAAGATGTATGAGCACTCTGTAAAAGTGTATCGCGGTCATCTGCAGATGTTACACTCTTGACACTGAGTCAATTGTAACCCTGTCAGTTTTGAAGAAATGGAAAAATTACTGAAATGCAGCACCCTTGATTAAGAAAGATTCAGTAATTATTCCATTGACACATGATTAGCATATCATAATGGGAAAATCTGGGAACAACTATCCATGGACAAAAACATTATGTGGTCAGCAAAGGTTAAACTAGAGTGTGTTTTTACTCCTAAAAATGTACGTCCCCCCCCCCCCTCCTGCCTAACCCACCGGACGGACAGACAGACAGACAGGCAGACAGGCAGACAGGCAGGTACATACCAAAAGGCACCACTGCAGGACCTGAGTAGTAGGTATGCAGAGTTTTGTGAAGATCATGCAAACGGGTGTGGAGTTATGCTCTGGACAGACATTGATGACATCCGGACGGACACACAGACAGACGGACGGACAGACAGGCACATACCAAAAGGCATCGCTTCAGGACCTGAGTAGTAAGTATGCAAAGTTTCGTTAAGATCATGCTAACGGTTTTGGAGTTATGCTCCGGAAACAAAGTGGGAACGCCGACGCGAACGCGAATGGGAACCGAGCCTAAAACAAAATGTGTCCCTCTCCCTCCGGGGGGGGGACATAATAAAGATGGTTGACCATATAAACAGTGATTGTGTTTGTAGCTGAAAGGGATAAAAGTTAGGAGTAAATTAGAGGCTAAGCACAGCTCGAAATCTCTCAGTTCGTTTTCCTGTTGAATTCCAGAAAGAAAGAAAAACAATAGTATCAAATCTTGCTTTAAACTGGTATCTAGTTGTATGTTGCAATTAGTATTCAACAGGTTTTGGCAGCATACAGTGCATTTTGTTCCAAACTAAACAGATTGCTTTTCTGTTTTGCATAAAATTCCTGTCACAGGACACAATTGTTAGAATAGCAAGCGCAACTGCCTTTTCATTCAAAACTGAGGGTTTGCCGGCCTCTGTACATTTTTGTGGCACCCAGAGGAAAAATCTGTCTCCTCACAATGCGCTCTGACACGCAGTCAATGACGGCGTGAATGTGGGAATCCACCATATTGTTCGGAGGATAATTTAATTGGAAAAGCTAGACTCTTTGCCCCCATCTCTGCCATTCAGCAAGAGAGGGCATGAGCCCTCCTCTCCTGTTCTCCGTTTCTCCATGGGAGATTTATTTTAGCATCACTATCTTTCTCCCTCGAGCCCCTAAAAGGCTCCATTGTGGCTGGACTCAGCAGGGAAGCCCCCCACCCCCCAACATCTTCACGAGCCGCTGAGCAAAGGCCATATCAGCGCTCGCATTACCTGGGAGACATCCAGGAGAACTGCTGCAATTAGTCATCAGATAATGAAGCTGGGGATAATCGCAGGTCTGCAGGTGAATCATCGGCATGTACAGCATTCCTTCGGTGGCGCTGCTGACCATCAGGGAGGGTACGGACGGATCGAGACTGAAGTTTTGTCAGGACAGCGTGAGACGCGAGTATGACTAGTTCTAAAGTGAGCAATGGTTTTTAAAAAAAAAAAAAACTCATAAAAACGCACTGACTTGATATGCAGCCCACGTATACTGAGAGATAAAAAAGGGCAGAAACCTGCTGTGTCATACTTCCACTTTGATCCACAGGGACTTACTTATGATGACTGTAAAGCACGATCAAAAGGAATTTCAGGGAACAGAACATCAAATAAAAGACAAAGGGCAAGTATGAAAGGATATGCGAATGTGCACATCATAAAAGACTGAGTTCATATCTGTTCCAAAGACAATTAATCAATGTGTTTACACATACTTGGCTAAAATGTGGCTAAATAGATTAAAAGCTTTACTTTTTTCTACCATGCATCTGAACTGTGTCTCTAAGTGGAGTAAGACGCAGCCAATGAGAGAAATGCAGGTGCCCAAGCACCTCTCCCATCACCTCCAAACCAGGACAGCACTGCGGGACAGGCGTCGTCATGACAGCCCAATGGCCCTGATCATGGACGGCGGCCAAAAGTCCTGACAATGCAGGCGCGGAAGGGACAGGGTAAGAGAGCCCAACGAGGAGACGGAACCTGCTGAGTCCGACAAAATATGCGGAGGGACCGTGTCCATGTCCCGTGGCTCTTTTCAGGATGTCTGGGCACCTTCCTGAAGAGCAGGAAGTGTTTTTTTTAATCTCCATTTCAGAGTATTTTTCCCTTCTTTATACTCCCTGATCTGACTATGCACCATATCCTGCCACTCACTGATAGAGCTGTATTTGTGAGGCAGCTTAGTGCAAATGTCTCAATCAAAACAGTCCTCTTTATCTTCTGCAACATTAGTTGATACTGTAGCCCAGGGGTAGGGAACCGTACTCCTGAAGGGCAAAAGTCCTTATATTGTACGTTGTAGATGTGTAGCTGCTCTAACACACCTAATTCAAATGATTGTAGCCTTTCCAGGGCTTAATAAAGGGGCAATTTTTAAATCAGGTGTATTAGACAGACATCTAAAATATGCTGGGCTTCTTCTCTCCAGAAGCGGGGTTCCTGACCGCTGCCACAGCATTTTAATGTTAAAAGTAAGTAAACATGGTGAATTTAGCGAGCTAGAATGACTAATGAAGAAAGTGATCTAATTATGTTAACAGTAATTAGCATTTAAATGAACTTAAATTAAGTAAACCATGTAGCCAAATGGGTATTAGCTAAAAATAACCTTCACAGAACTGGCTTGGTGGTTAGTTTTGATAGTTTTACCTAGTTTCTCCCATGCTGAACTGGATTCTATCGAGGCAGGGCGTGACTGAAAGTCAAGATGCCGGACTGAACAGTCAAATTGTTGAACAGTTTTCCCATGCAGTCTGTCACAGAGTGGTGAAGCCCTCACCATCTTCTGAAAGACTCAGCCTCTCTGAGATGCTCTTTTCATACCCATTCATGTCACTTACCCATTGCCAATTAATCTAATTAGCTGTGAGATGTTCCACCTGGTGCATTTTTTTAGCATTATAAAACATTTCCAATCTTTTATTGCCCCTGTCCCAACTTTTTTGAAACATCTTGCTGGCATCAAATTCAAAATGAGCAAATATTTTTTCCAAAAACAATAATTTTTTCAGTTTCAACATTTGATGTATTGTCTTTGAACCATTTTTTGATTAAATATAGGGCTTAAATGACGTGCAGATCATTGCAATTCTGTTTTTATTTACTGTACATTTTACATAGGGTCCCATCTTTTCTGGAGATGGGTTTCTGGAAGTTCAAGAATCAAAATTTACATGAGACAGCTGACCAGTGCAAGCATACAGTGTATTATTGCCGATTGCAGAAGTTGCATCAAGAAATGAAACACTCAGACACTGCACTATTTTGTATTTATTTAAAAAATGTCTTTTTATCTCCGCCAACGAAGTTGGGGCAGAGGTTATGTTTTTGCCCCTGTTTGTTTGTTTGTTTGTCTGTCTGTTTGTGAACAACATAACTCAAAAAATAATGCACGGATTTGTCTGAAATTTTGTGGGTGGATTGCTATTACATGAAGGATGGACCCTATTGATTTTCACCGCGATCAGTGAAACAATATGGCCGCCACGGCAGCCATCTTGAAATCCTATGACATACGATAACTCAACTTTGCTCCCACTCATGAAGATTTGGATTGCGCTGCCTTGTTATTATTTTGAAGGGTTAGAAACAGTCACAGGATCTTGCATCTTTTTAACACATTTATGGTGGCTAATGGTATAAACTGACCTGTTTATAGTAGCGATTAGGTTTTTCTCTGGTTTGCATTTGGTCTTCTTCATTATTAACGTTGCGGGTAGTGTGTAATGAACTTCTCTGAGACAGCGATTCACTGATTTGATGTCATTCTATGGGACTCCCCCTCTTTTGTTGAATCATTAATTCAATTTGCGTTGGCCATAAAAAAGTGGATTGTAAGCTTAAAAAAAAAGTGAACTGCTAGTTCTTGGTATATTGACCTGGTAATTAATGTCGCAATATTATCTGGTGGAAGAATGCAACTTAAAAAAGTTGCTCAAACGTTGTAAGCTGCAATAACTGGACCATTAGCTACTTTAGATATCATGGCCCCAGATAATAGGATATCTGTCATTTTCAGAGTCACAGCTGCTGAAAGCTCTGACAAACGCTGTTCTGGCTTCACCACACTCTGCTAGTCCTGCGACTGGGGGAGCATTTGTCATAAAATATGTCCTCTAACTGAGACTTGTATCACAGTCTTTACTGACAGTATGTAACATCACTTAACATGCGATATTTGGTGGAATTTGTTCATTTTCACGATACTTTACTCACAGTTTGCTTGAATAGTTTGCACTGGGCAGAATGACATTTACACAAAAGTGCTGAGGACATCATTCACACCCCTTCTCCTCATTTGCCCTGTCGCTGTCTGGGAACTTAATTATTTGCCTCCCAAATTATAGTCTGGCTTGAGAGGAAAGGAAGAAGACATCTAAAAGAAAAGAAATAGGCTTTTGCTCTCGGGAACACCGGTGCAATATCGGTTGGTGCTCATTTCTCCAACATCATCTCTCCTTAAAATACAAAAAATATTTAGTAATTCCCAAAGCTCCAGTATATTTCAACGTAAAATGAATGAGCTCAACCAGCAGGGAGTGTAATCTGCTGGCTCTGTTGCCGGGACAGTCCACTACAGCCGCTGAAGATCACCATGGAGAAGACTCTTGTCTCAGTGATCAATGTGGGGCTTTGGATGCTCACTGCTATTGTATAATTGTCTTTGAGAATGTTTGTATTTTTCAGCCGAGTCCTTTATAAACAAGGGAGAGATAGTCACCGCAGAAAAGAATGTTTTGCTGAACGCTGACAACTGCTTAAGTATTAAAATTCAGGAGAAAGAGAGAAGGATTCTTGAGAAAATGGAGACATTTTAGTGACTCTATTGACTCTGATCTTTTGAATTTCAATTCTTGAAAATATCAACACTGGCACCAGATAATCCCTCACTGCAGAACTCGATTGCCCCACTAAATTATATGAACTTATCACTTCTCTTGAACCCAATTGTCATGACAAGTTTTAGATATTGAACTAAAGTTCATAAGTTTTCAAAAGTTTAACTTAGGTTTATCCACTGTCTTGTGTAATTGTGAGTTGAAACAAAGCTTATCTGCAAGTTAACTCACATTTAGTTTAGTTAACTAAAATTTTTAAGACAATGGTCAACTTGCCTTTTAAGTGTAACTGGCTTGAAATGTAATGAAGTAATGTTCCCTCCTGTGCTTTTTCCCATAATAAAAAACAAAAACAAAGTTGCCTTCCTTATACTCCTTTATTGATCGATTTTCTGTGGTCTATTTGAATACAAAGGTACTTTGGGAAATTACAAATGAAAAATCTTTATAAATTTAATTTGAAAAATGCCATTGTGAAATATGGTGTTGTGTTCATTGGTGCTTAACTCTGAATCTGGTTGATACAGTTATCGAGTGGCTAACACTGTTCCAGAATTTGTGTTGACAAAAAGCAACTGACAGTGACAGGAGAATACATGCAAATCAATAACTTGATTTCGGTGAGCAGAATTTATTTGAATGTCTGCGCAGCCAGTACCTCTAACTGAACCAAATAAGTCTGTTGTTTCAAGGTGTATGACTATTCTACAATATTTCTGGCAACTTGCTGAAAACGTTTAAACACATTCCTGCAAATTAGCATTGGGCCATTTGGGAATCATCTTGCTGTCTACAGAAAACGCTCTTCCTTTGTGGTGGTGTCATGGAGATCACAGAGGAAGATAATTCTTCTTCCACAATGTCTTAAATCTGAACCATGATTCTAGCAGAGACTGCACTTAAGGCATAGACTTTTGCTGGTAAATCTTCTGGGTGGACATGAGAATGGTGAGGAGTAGACAATATATTTCTCTCTTGGTTTCGTCCTGAGGCTAAGTGGCGCCTTGTGTTGAACTCGTTCTGGGCACAGAAGCAGCTGTCACTGTCAAGACTCTCCTTTTCCAACAGATCTGTTCCTCTTTAGATCTGTTCTCTATGTCATTTCCTACAATGGGGCAGTGTGTAAATGTGTTACAGGAACTACATAAAATACTTACTATCTGTTCAAATTCTGCCCCCACCCAAACCCCAGACTCCAGACTCTTATCTGTCCATGTATGCTGGTTAAGTCATTCCTGGCCAATTTAAGCAATTAGGTCAAACAAGGCACACAAGTAAAATGCGTATCATTTTGCAGTCAATGAAGTTATTTCAATTATGTATTCAAACTGTTAGTTTGACTCAGTGTTGGCCGAAATTATTACAGCTTGAAAACAAATGTTTATGAAAAGATATCCAAAGAACCACAGCATAAGAAAGCAGAAAAAATGAAGCCACCATAAATATTGCTCATACAATATTTATGCCAGAGGTACCAGGACCTATGTCTTCCAAAAAGTTCCACTTCGATTGATCAGTTCACAGAAGATTTTCCCAAAAGTTTTGAGGGTCATCAAGATGTTTTTTGGCAAATGTGAGATGAGCCTTTGTATTTTTTTTTCTGGTCAGCTGTGGTTTTTGCCTTGCAGCTCTCCATTAATGCTATTTTTGCCCAGTCTCTTTCTTATTGTGGAATCATGAATACTGACCTCAACTGAGGCAATTGAGACCTACAGTTCTTTATTAGTTGGTCTCGGATCTTTTGTAACCTCCGGATTGAGTTGTCAATGTGTTCTTGGAGGAAGTTTGGTGGGCAGGCCATTTGTGGGAAGGCTCATCGTTGTTCCAGGTTTTATGTCTTTGTAGATAATGGCTCTCACCATCGTTAACTTGAGTCCCAGAGCCTTAGAAATGCATTTGCAAACATTTCCAGACTGATAGATGTCAACAATTTTGCCTCATCTGTTCTTGAATTTCTTTAGATTGCGTCATCATGTGCTGCTTTTTGCCTACTTCACATTGCCAGACAGGTTGTACTATATTGATATTTAGATTCAGCAGGGTTGGCAATAATCAAGCCTTGATGTGTCTAGCAACATGGAGCCAAGGGGGCGATTACTTTTTCAAATGGGGCCAAGTAGGGATGAATAGCTTTGCTTCAATAAATAAAATCATCACGTAAAAACTGTATTTTGTATTTAATTGGGCTATCTTTGTCTAAATTAAATTTTATTTGATGATCTGAAACATCTATATGTGACAAATATGCTAAAATATAAGAAATCAGTAAGGGGAAAATACTTCTCAGCACTGTATTGAATAAAGGCACGAGACTTTGGATGTGCATTTTCAACCGCAAAATCTGACCCCATCGGCTGATTTCTCACCGTCAGAATGCGGATGTGGCTCATGTCTTGGCTGAGTGAAATACCAGCCAGTAAAGAAGACTTTGTGACTGGAGAGTGCAAAGTCACTGAGATCTTTTCCTCTGACCATCCAAAATAATGCAAACAACATGATAGGATGTTAATCGGATTGTGCGGTGCACCTATAATAACCCATCTGCAGTCTTAATATTTTTCCACTCATTTTTTCAGTTTTTTTTTCAATGAGTCATCTGTAAATGTACATTTAAATTCACTTTGTCGGCAGGTTTTTCAAAAAAAAAATTCTCTTTTAGACATACTTATGTTTTTGTTTTATTTTAAACTGCAGCAATTTATTCTGGTTGCAGGGGGTGTGCTTTTTGGATATCTAAAACTGAAAAAATAACTACTGATTTGCTTTGAAAGAGATGGAGAGAGAGAGAGAGAGAGAGAGAGTGAAATGTACTGTGATGGTTTGCTTGTTTTGAAGATGAATAGTACTTGTCCTCAGAAAAGGCACAGAATGAAAGCACACTTTTCCACTCTACTACGCGTCAAAAAAATGCTCTTCTCCCTAAATTATTTAAATGATTTTCAATGGAGAACTCCCAGTGGCACACAGTGAGATTTGCATCCCGATTTATTTGTCACATATCCTTTAGGTTGTTAAATTCTTTATACGTTTCCAGTGGTGCCATATATCATTTATGACATCCTTGGCTGTGTTCACAGATGGATCCAAACTCATTTCACACATCTGTGCCATCGCTACCTCACTTAGCAGAACTTCAAAGTGTGGAACACATGAAAAAAGAGCCCCGCGCTCTGCTGTAGTGTGCGTGACCGTTTACAATGGCAACCCACCATGACACAATTTTTTGTTGTTGTTGTTTTCAGCATTGACTACACAAATAAATTGGTTCAGTTTTCACAGGACTTAATGTGCATTAGGTTAAAATCAAATTTAAGACTGGAGGAGAGTAACGACTATAAATTAAATATATTTTGTTTGAAGAATTCTGGTCAATTCTGGGTAATAGTCAAAATATGTCAATAGCAAGAGTTCTGTAAATACAGTATTAACCTGGAAAATCTGTATATATATTATATACACACACACACACACGCACGCACGCACTCACACACGCAAGCACGCGGGCGCGCACACACACACACACACACACACAAACATATTTTTTTTAAATTAAAAAAAAATCTTCCCCCACACAGTGGTATTAGGAGTCAGGCATTTTTGAAGAAATCCCACTGTTTAATTTAGGCAAAATGACAGACAATGAAAAACATCTTTTAGGGTAATTCCCTCTTCTTTTCTCATGTGGAGAGGGCTGCAGTGCTTTAGGCTTGCATCACGGGGAATTAACCTATAAGCATTCAGGGCCGGGAATCAAAATAAACATGTTGGTCATGGTGCATTTCTCCATCTTCCGGCTTTGGTTGGGATTTTATTTAGATGAATGTGGACACAGAAAGCGTTCCCTTTTTGATGTTCGCTGATTATTATCATTTCCTTAATTTTTCTGCCTCTGCCGATCTGTTGTCCTCAAAATAACTGCTCCAGTCATTTTAATTCACTGACATAAGCGCTAGCTAAAGCGCTACACATGCGTAGCATTGTGCGGGAAAGATGGATTTTCCCGGGATTTGTCCATCGGCTCCCAGAGGCAGATTGTACTGCTGGGTTGGGCTAGTGAGCCTTACAGTCTCCATCTGTTTGGGTAACCCAGCATATTGTGGGGGGAGGGGGGGCATAGGTTAGAGTGCATTTTAAACTCTGCATAGTGTGTATCGCTGCTCAGCAGGCTGTTATTGTGGGTCGGAGGATTTTACACACTGAACTGACAGTACCCTGTCCTACTCAGAATTCAGAGTTATTTAAACTGCCAAAACATTTCACTTTAGCAGAAATTCTACAGCATGAGCAAACAGATAGATCTTCCATCTCTTGTGTAAAGATTTGCCTATCTACGGGCGGTATTATATGACAGTATTCAGTACGATGCCTTCTTACGATCAGTAATCGTCATATTTGACCCTGCGGATTCAGTGATCCAGCTCATTTAGTATTAGCGTGTCAACCCAAGTTTAGCATTTAACTGCATTCCTTATTGGGAGAGCATAGGAAGCCCTCCGCTATGGGAGACTGCAGGGAGAACCTGGTCTGCCGAGGACAGTATGTACCGTGATTTTTAATTCATGTGCTACCACCAGGATAATGGAGTTTCTGGATTAACTCGCTGTACCAGTCTAAAGCACTGCTTAAATAATCAGCTCTGCAAATGAGCAAAAAAATTATTCATACCGTCTGCATTATCGCAGGTGAAAATGGAAAATATGGATTTTAAATGGGCAAACGTCAGGAAACATTAGGAGTCTCCAACCCCAGCTGAAAACATCCATATCTGCTGTATATGCAGCAGGGACCATTATTACGGAGACACTGACATATTCTTGGTTTGGTTGGGTGCACCACAATTTCAGATTCGTAATGGCGTCGCTTTTGCTTCCAACCAATCAGGTGTGTTCAACTGCTTCCTTGGTCCTGGCAATGACAACTTTTTGTATCTCATTTTTATTGTTGGCTTTGATTTGCCTTCTATTATTGGTCTTCGTCAACATGGGAACCACAGATGCAACAGTGAAAGTCAAGGTAGCTCTCCTACACCTCAGAAATAAGACAAAATGAACAGATACTGTTTGTAGGCCAAACCGCAGACCTCTTGATATCACCTGCTTTGAGCAAGAATGGACAGGTCATTCCATCCTACAGAAATAGAGGCGGTTCATTTCATGATGACTGTGTTCCAGCTCCATTGTTTAGTGTTAGCTGTACATATGCTGCACTGTAAAAAAAAAAAAAAAAAAAAGTGAACTTAGATCAACTTAAGAAAATTACCCTACTTGGTTACACCTCACTTAATAAGCATCCCTCAAGCTCCTATATCTGATTCCGTATAAACATGCTGAAATAGGGAAAACTAACTAAGTTAGCTGTAACAAATTAGTGTTTTTTTTTTTTTTTTAACGTTGATCCGAAGTGTCATTTTTACAGTGTCTGTAAAGCTCTAAGCTATTTCATCGCAAAAGCAAGGGAAGTATAAATACGTATATCAGGCTAAGGTAGCTAGATAAGAATACGGGTAAATTAATAAATGAATTTTTACACTTGTCACGACTCAAAGCAATACCAACAATATGTTCTTTACTGACTGTCGATCTGCAGCGTCTCTATTTACCCCGGCCTGACGGTGCGCACATCCCACTGCTTTGAGTTGCTTGAACATAAAAATGCCCGGCTTGTACATTCAATATATTTCATTTCATCAGCGACAAATGAGCAGATTTTGTTTCTCACCATGTCCCACAATGCCTGACAGTGTCCCATATTTGCGCCACAACTGTTCAAAATTATGCATGCTGACTTAAGCCTGCAAGTAGCCAAGGCCCAATATGGTGTAAAATTAATTTCTGTAAGATTACCAAATTCACTACTGAAAAGACATGCATTACTGATGTAGTATTTCTAAATGCTGCAGTATGTGACTCGTTTTAAACACAATGCCATCCTGCAGTAAAATAAGGTTCATACCCTTTACCAACAGAACACATAATTAGGCATTATTAAGTGCTGTCAACTTTAATGTAGCTCAGTTCCCCAAGTGCTGAACTCTAAATAAAGGCCATTTTAGTGAAAAGGAAGAAGAATTGTTGTGCTGTCTTACTTTGCTCCGGCAGGTGGATACCTCTTTCCAGATGGTTCTGTCATTGTGGAGGCATTTTACAATCACACAATGACACCAACAAGCTACTGGTCAGTCTGGGCTTCATTCAAGTCTTCCTTTGACTTTGCAGACAAAGATAACAACCATATTCTGATGGGTACATGTTGTTAAAAGTATATTTTAGCCTATTGCTATGGACTGTAGTCACCTTCTCTGCATTTCTGTTTGAATCAAAAGCACATGTGGACCTCGGAAAAACGTGTCCTCACTGCCAGTAATGTGCCCATTGTAGGAGACAGGAAAACTGGTTAGAAACAGACAAAACAAAAATAATGAAGACATATCGATATAGAGCAGGAACAAAAGCCTAGCACCGTCTCTTTGTACATTAGCATAAACAAAAGGAGCATTTATTGGCTGGCACTGAATGGCAGTGGTTTGATTATTTTGGACAGATTGCGAGACTTAATGAAAACAAATTCCGAATTCCCATTGTTCCTCCTTCAGCATGCAGAACTCGGACAAAGACCTATTATCTGCAAACACCTTTCGCAGCCTCTTCGAGATGGAGGATAAAACAATCGCTTTGTTCAGTCAAAGCATCTGGCTTGCGGAAACCATCAAAAAATCATCAAAAACTCTCCAGTAAGCTAAAATCGGCACAAGCTAGAAATTCATGACACAGAGAGCAGGCAAGGTTGTCTGGAAAATGCTTTTTAGCCTTTAAAATTTCAAAGGTGTTTATATTTGCGTTTTGTAAGAGTTTCGCTCATGGTTTTTGAGCGGCTGAGTGCTTTCCAGGCGGTATTTTTGCGTAAAATCGTGGACACGGCCCAAACTCCAGGGCGTGTTGGTGAAAGACCCTGTAGCAGAGAGCGGTTCTCCCCTCCTCCCGGCCTCTGGTTCTTCATTTCCACAGATGCGGGAACATCTGGGCTGGGCAGCTCCAGCATGTACTGCCCCATCCGATTTCTCATCAGGACTCTGACAGGCATGAATAAAGGAAAGAACAATCTGGAAGTTCTGTTGCAGCAATTGCTGCGGAGACCTGAGAGTTCTCAATTATACACAGCATCTATAGGAATTAGAAGTTACCTTCATAATGTTTTGCCCCCGAACAGTCAGGAGACGTACTGTTTCTTGAATGTTTCTGGTATTAACCAGGTAGTCTGTCACCGACTAGCATTACGCTCTACAATTGATTTGCATTTTTTTGTGCCCAGTGCCAAATCCTGACTGTATTTGACTCTCCTCTAATATTCCCTCTCTCGAAGTAATATCTGTTTACCGAATGACCTTGACTGCTAGCCATCCTACAAAAGTCATAACCCAGCCAGCAATCTTCAGGTTAGAGTCCAGGACGACACTCGATCCCTGTCTCAGTCTAATGTACAGCGAGTCAGAGTAACTGGGAGAAACGTAAGATGCTAATAAGGTGTGAAACAGATAATGATTTCATAAGTAGTTAATTAGAGGAAAGTGCCATGTATGGGCTCTTTCCTCTGCCGCGCTGAAGGACAGGTCCAAACTGGCCGGTACTCTCTCCTGTGAGGCTGTGTTTCATCTAGTCATCAAGTCTCCTCTCTCTCACTTCATTGGGTATGAGACCACCTGAGCGGAAGAGCGTTTTCCAAATGAACTGAAGCTGAGCTATGGAGCACCGGGCGCTGATTATTGTGCTCATTTAAACCCTTGAATGAATTGCACATTCTGTAAAAAATAAATAAATAAATAAATAAAAACAATTTGGTTACACTGGTTATGTGTCAAACATTTCTTTGAGTCTCAGGTCGATACTATATACAGTAACTGATAGTGAAATAGGATTTGTGTTATGATCCAGACCAGGAACCAAGTGCGAAGTCTGACTACAATCCAACAGAACGATTTATCAATAGTAATACGGTATTGACGGAGGGACAGAGCCAAGAGCAGAATGACACAGGTCAGTTCAGGCTTGGGTGCAAGGGGCGTGTCTCTGCCCGACCAGTGGTGTCCCGGGACAGGTGCCAGATGGAGCGCACGCTTCGCCATAGCCGAACTGTCAGGCAGCAGGACCATGGAGTTTAGCAGGGATGCGGCCCAATCCTGATGACCGCAGAAGGCTTGGGAAGTTGTTACTAATAAACTGGGCAGAGGAACTGCCTGAGGTTAGATTATTAGGATTGTAGTTCCAATCCTGGAGACTGAGATTGAGGTTTAGGAGTTTGCTCTATTAACAAATCTTGGAATAGAACTTCTGTATTTAACAATCATTGAAGATTAAGGGGCAGTTTCACAGACAGGCTTAAGCGTAGTCCTGGACTAAGCAGAGTTTTGTATGGAGATTTTCTGTTGAAAATTGGATTTAGTCTAGGATTAAGCTTAATCTGTGTCTGTGAAACCGGCCCTAAGAGTAACTTCTGAACATGATAGTCTTTTACTAAGAAATGCTTACTGGGCATATAGCAAGTGCCAATCTGGTCACTTGTGCACTCAAAGTAAGGGGTATGAATATGACAACACACGTAAGAGAAGGAGAACATGATTAGAACAAAGCTGGTGTGGAAAGTACACAGGATGCAAACCAATCAAAAGAGACAATACCTCCAATTGACAAGCAAGCTGTTGGGTGGGAGGAGACACGAAAGGGATTCACACGAGGGTCGTGACGATAGGTCAATGCCTGAACGAGATGCCACTCCACCAGTCAAAAAGCTACTCTCGAACCATCATGGATTTTCATGATCTTGGACCAGTCATGTAGCTGTTGTGCCTCAAACTTCTCATTTTGATACGTGGAGGAATCAGAACTCGTGTAAGTGAGAATCCAGTTCACAGGTTCCACTGAAACTTGAGGTCATACAATGTTTTTCATTAACAGGCAGACAGAGTGAAATACTCAAGGGGAAACCCAGAATCAAAACAAAGTTCAGTCCAATAGTCAAAACAAGGAAGTAGGTGCACTAAAGCCATATCACAAAAAAGGAATCAAAACCAAAAAGCCAAATCAGAAATCAATCAAACATGGGTAATCAGAAAAACACTGGGAACAGGATTGAAATTGTAAACCGGGGACAAAACAAACCATAACCACAGGCAACTCAGGAATCCAGAAAACCACTCGTAAGGAAGACACTCCAAAAAGTCTTAAACTCGCAATTTGGATGAAGTGAAGGGAAGCAAAATGACTAATTGCATGGAGAACAGGTGTTGGAATCAGAGAAGCATGCAGGGAGGTATGGCTACAAATATGGGGAACAATCAATCAATCAAATGAACGAGGGACAGTGCAGGTGAGGAAGTGAAAACAGAAAACAGGTGGCAATGACAACTGTGGAGAAAACACTAGACCAATACATGAAACTGCTAAAATAAACACAAAAACATCAAAATGATAAATACACATACAAAAATACAACCCCAATTCCGAAATAGTTGGGACAAAGTGTAAATTGTGAATAAAATCAAAATGCAATGACTTTCAGATCACATGAGCCAATATGTTATTTACAATAGAACATAGATAACATTTCAAATGTTGAAACTGAGACATTTTACATTTTTATCCACAAAATGAGCTTATTTCAAATTTTCTGGGTGCAATAGGTCTCAAAAAAGTTGGGACACAGGCAAAAAAGGGCTGAAAAAGCAATTAATATATAAGAGAATCAGCTGAAAGAACATTTAGCAAGTAATTAAGTCTCTCAGAAGTAAAGATGGCCAGAGGCTCTCCAACCTGTGAAGGCTTGCATAAAAAAATTGTGGAATACTTTAAAAACAATGTTCCTCAACATCAAATTGCAAAGGCTTGGAAGGTCTCATCATCGACAGTGCATAACAAAAGATTCAGAGAAACTGGAAAAATCTCTGTGCGTTAATGGACAAGGCCGAAGACCTTTATTGGATGCCCGTGATCTTCGGGCCCTCAGACGCCACTGCATCACTCACCAGCATGATTCTGTCATTGACATTACTAAATGGGCCCAGGAATACTTCAAGAAACCACTGTCTGTAAACAAAGTCCGCCGTGCCATCCACAGATGCCACCTAAAACTTGATCATGCAAAAAGGAAGCCATTGTTGAGCATGATCCAGAAACGCCGCTGTGTTCTGTGACTCATTTAAAACGGACTGTAGCAAAGTGGCAAAGTGTCCTGTGGTCAGACGAGTCCAAATTTGGCATTCTTGGAAATCATGGGTGTCGTGTCCTCCGGGCTAAAGAGGAGAAAGACCACCCCTCCTGTTATCAGTGTTCAGTTCAAAAACCAGCATCTCTGATTGTATGGGGATGCATTAGTGCATATGGTGTGGGACACTTGCATGTTTAAAAAGCACCAAGAATGCCGAAAGGTAGATAAAGGTTTTAGGGCAACATATGCTCCCCTCCAGATGACATCTAATTCCAGGGAAGGCCTTGTGTATTTCAGCAGGACAATGCAAAACCACATACTGCAGCTATTACAACAGCATGGCTTCGTAGTAGAAGAGTCCGTGTGCTGACCTGGCCTGCCTGCAGTCCTGATCTTTCACCGATTGAGAACATTTGGTGCATAATTAAATGAAAAGTCCATCAAAGGAGACCCAAAACTCTCCAGCAGCTGGAAGCCTGTATTAAACAAGTGTGGGATCAAATTCCAATGGCTAAACTCAAGAAACTTTTCTCCTCAATGCCCAGATGCCTCCATTCTGTGTTAAAAAGAAGAGGGGATGCTACACCATGGTAAACAGGCCCCTGTCCCAACTTTTTTGAGACCTGTAGCAGCCATCAAATTTGAAATGAGCTCATTTTGTGGATAAAATTGTAAAATTTCTCAATTTCAACATTTTCTATGTTATTTCTGTTCTATTGTGAATAAAATACTGGCTGGTGTGATTTGAAAGTCAATTCGTTTTGATTTTATTTACAATTTACACTTTGTCCCAACCATTTCGGAATTGGGGTTGTACAGTTAAACATAACAAAACAGGTTGAGATCCTGACACATTTGGTTAGAAGATTCCATGATGTGAAAGGATCAATAAAAGGCAGTGGGTTTTTTCATCACATTCATGAAGAAGTAGAGGGGAGACCTTGTTTTGTTGGATCTTACCAGTTCACAGCTATAGAACTTCCTCTTGTTCATATGTTTAATTGGCCAAATGAGTTCATATGGTATAAAAGATTTCATACGTTTTTAGATGACCTGCAGCTTGTACATGGTGGGTACATGGTTATTCAGGGGATAAACACAACATTTCAAAGCATTAAAGCATTCCTTTAAAAGCAGTTTCTACAGTAATTTTGAGCCCAGTTTCATCCCGACATATCATATAGTGATGCTGCCTGACCAAGCGTCGATATACGACGCAAAAGGAAGCTTTTGGCGTCCATATTTGATGCCAGATTAAAATAAACCCTACCCCTAACCCCTAACCCTTAACCTGAACCCTGACCTTAAGCGTCAAACTTGGACGCCAAGAGCCTCCATTTGCGTCGTATATTGATGCTTGGTCAGGTAATGTCACTTTATGACAAGTCGGGATGACAATGTGTTGTAAGTTTATAGCACTACCTTATTCTCACCGTAAACCTCCTCATATCTCAACCTTATAACCCTAAATGTCCTATGCCAACCAGCCATTTCAAAGCTTGCAGCATAGTTGAAAACCTCCATCATTATCTAAATACCTTTCACCGAAAAACAAAAACTAAAAACTGGAATTGACATTTTACATAAAATTCAATTTTTCCTTTCCCGGATTTAAGTATAAAATATGACTTGGGGGCCATATATTTTTAATTCTCCCACAAAACAGTAGTTTGTTTTTTTTTTTTTTTCACTTTGAAAGGTTTAAATCCTGTGGAAAATTACTCTGACGAGAATGAGTTCTCCTCAACCAGCTCAAGACATCATTAAGCATTGCCTTTTGCCTGAGGCTTTTCTTCAAATTGTACACTTTATCCATAATTTAACTACCTTTCTTGAATTATTCAGACAAATAGTGGTGAAAATAATGGAGTTCACTGAATCTCACGCATAAAACAATTTTAATGTTGATTTGAATTTTAGAAGCATTTTGAGGGATAAGAAATGCTTCTCCTTTTCTCTGAACCTAACATGGCTGCCTGCCAGTCCTTATAAACACTCTGTCATTCAATGAGCTCTAAATAAATGATCACAGAAAAACAGAACCAAGACCTAAGACCTTATTAAACTTAAGCACACATTGTCCTGAATAGGAGCAGATTTTCCCAGTGATTAAATATAATATATGTACATTACATTGCAACATGGTTCTGATTTTATGTGACTAGAATAGCTCTTGACTCAGAAGACTGTTATTCTTTTTATATTCATTTATAAGGAATTGAATCAAATTTAAAAGAAGGAAAATTGTTTTGAAATTGCAGGTGCAAAATTAAGGCAGTCACGCTGTTTTAAAAAAAAAAAAGTTTTAACACGATCTTAGCAATAAAGTAGAGTTAATTTACAATTTTAGGTGTATTACATGCATAGGGACATTGCCACTCAAATAAAATTTTAGCTGAAAATTTTAGTTTGATTGTTTAGCTTTTTTATTTCAACTATAAGTTATTTTTCCACCTGGAAGCACCTGGCACAGATCCAGAAAAAGACTTTATGAGTCTAAAGATGATAAATCTGCAATTGGCATGAACACAAAGATAATATAAACTTAAGGGGACACAGGCAAATCAGGTCTGGTGCAGGCTGAATCAAGTGAGCTGCGAGCAGGATCAAGGCAATTGATCAAGGGGCGCGTTTCGAAAGCACAGATGCTAACTTGCATAGTTGGAAACCATTGACTGAGAATGGACGAACTATGTAAATTGCTAACTTAGTCAGCAACAATGGTTTTGGGAAACGTACCCCAGTTTGTGGTCAATACTGGGAGGTAAATCTGAATGGTAAAGCCTGCTGCACTCCCCACAAACTGGGATCCGAGGGCTGAAGGGTGCCAGGATTTGTCACTGCTCTGGAGTCTGCTGGAGAGCTGGGTGAGAGTGTCTTTAATGAATAGTCACTTGTTTTACTTGTTACCAAAGAAGGGGGAGCGAAAGGCTTGTATGTAGACATAGGCTAGAACAACAATGATGAGACAAGACAATCCATCAAGGAATGACACAGACAGAGCAACTTAAACTAGAATGTGTTTTTACTTGTAAAAATGTACGTCTCCCCCCAGCCCCCTTCCCTGCCTAACCCAGCGGGTGGACGGACGGATGGACAGACAGACAGGAACATACCAAAAGGCACCACTGCAGGACCTGAGTAGTAAGTATGCAAAGTTTCTTTAAGGTCATGCAAACCGTGTAGGAGTTATGCTTTGGACAAAAATTGATCGCATCCTGATGGACAGACAGATGGACAGATGGACGGACAGGCACATACCAAACGGCATCACTTCAGGACCTGAGAGGTAAGTGTGCAAAGTTTCGTTAGGATCATGCAAACGGTTTTGGAGTTGCGCTCCGGAAACGAGTTGGGAATGCCGACGCGAACGGGAACGCGAATGCGAACATGAACGGGAACCGAGCCTAGAACAATATGTCTCCCCTCTCCCTCCGGGGGGAGACATAATACACACGACACCAATCAACAAAAAGAGGGTGAACAGAAAAACCACACGTGGAAAGGAATAGAATCAGACAGTGATTAATCAGCTAAGGAGATGGCACTGGGAACTGACATGGGCGACTAGATTGCATGGAAACAATTAGGGAAAACACTGAGGATGTGAAACTACCTTGCAGGATTGCACACTATATTACAACCCCAACTCAGAAAAAGTTGTGACAGTATGGAAAATGCACATTAAAAAAAAAAAAAAAAACAGTCATATGTAAATTAACTTTGACTTTGACTTCATTGCAGATAGAATGTAGACAAGACATTGAATGTTTTGCCCATTAAACTTAATTTTTTATTTTTTTAATTTTTTTTTATTTTGGTAATGTACTTCCATGCTTGCAATTCAGACCTGCAATGCACAAAAAAAAAAAAAAAAAGTTGAGACAGGAAATTAAAGACTAGAAATTAGCTAAAAATAATGAATAGTGATTTGACCTGATTAGCTGGCTTCAGCAGGTGATTTTAATCATGTTTCGGTACAAAAGCAGCATCCAGGAAGGGGCTAATCCTTTAAGAGCAAAGATGGGCCTAGGATCACCAATTTGGATTTGGATATTTCACCCTTTACGATGCATAACATAATTGACAGATTCAAGGTTCTGCATATAAAAAGCAAAAGTGCAAGCCTGAACACAGAGGATCTCTGATTACTCAAAAGGCACAGCATCAAGAACCGCCATTTAATCTACAGTATGTGTCACGTCCTAATCATTGTTAATTGTTTTTCCCAACAATCTGGCTGTCTGTGTCAGTCTCAGTTTCAATGTGCTAATTGTTTCTCATGATTGCATTATGATGTTGTGGCTTTGCCCCTCCCCTTGTGCATTACCGTTTCCCTCTCGGCACCTGACCCTAATTTTTAACTGTAAACTCTATGTATTTACGTTCCTGTCTTTTGTCTTTTCCCTTGTCGGATTGTAGACTAGCCTTCACATTTGCTCACCCTCTAGTGGTTTTTTTCAGAGTTGCCCTGTTCTTAGCTTTCAGGTCCTACGCCAGCCCTTTGTTCTAGTTTTGTCCTCATTGTTGTTCTCCTTGTCCATCATCACCTGAAATAGCCGATCTCACAGAGGGACAGGGCAGCAGTAGAAATGCTTGGGAGTGTCCTGTGAGAATGAGGACATGTCTCGAGTTTTCTGGATAGCTCTGCAATCTGCACCCTATTGCTCAGAAAATTGCACGGTGTTCATGATTTAGAAATTATGGCTGCTCTATAAACTCTTGTTATCATTTGTTCAGGCTAAAAACTGAACTATTTAAGTTTTTCGAGATTCAAAGTAACTGAAAATTTTGAAGTTGACAATGATGCTCCATAGCCTTGCCACTGGGCTAAATGCTGCTATATTATAGATGCCAGAAAATTTCACTTATACCAAACATGCCCATCAAATTACATATGTTTTCATCTGACAGTTTTGGCCATATAAGCATTTCTGCTGGAAAAAAACAGAATAATAGAGTAGTCTCTTTCTTTGTCATTAATTTGCACTATAGCCATATTAGGGGAGAAGGGAAGGATAAAATGATGAAATGAAAGAAGAAAAGAGACTGCAAGGCACTAAAATTCAAGTAGGTAGTACCAACACTAATTGCTCACCTTTCCGGAGACTTCAGTTGAATCAGTTGGTCACTTGAGCAGAGAGGCTCTGCTAATGCTAAACGTGATGGTAATGAAAATTCCCTGGTGTGCGGAGACTTGAGGCCGTTTACAGTCTATTTGCTTTGAATGAGCATTAACTATCATCAACATTTTGGTGACCAAGCAAACCACACATCCTTCCTATTCATCAAATCGCACTGACATTAATAAGGTCAAACAGAGCAGGTCTTCACATTCAAAGCAGACTTCTAGATGAGACTTGAACCTACATCCTCATGTTCCGACCCCCTCCCTGCCGAGCAGTCAGAAGCAGCCCGCGCCTGATTGGAGTGAAATCCATCACCTAGCCAGCGCCATCTGCATGCGCCACTAATGAAAATCTCACTCATGGATGGCAGTCTGGGCTCATTAGGAGAGCTACCCGCAAATAACAGATGATAGTCTCAAATTAAAGACAGTGGAACTGCTAATTTATTCCTGAAGGACGAAACGCAGCTCCGTCCGTGTGCTCGCTCCCGGCCATCCCTCATGCGTTTCGGTTTGTTTACAGCAGAAACATCCCAGCGCCTCCTCCTCCAGCCATACTCTTCCGCAAACAGACAGTTACGGACAGTAGCTGCGGACTGCTTTTAATTTGTAAATGGTGCAGTTATGAAAAATAACTAGAGTTCCAAGCCATAGTTTTCCTATAGTAAATGGATGGTATTTTTGCCACCATGGTGTAGTATTGCTATAGTGATACTATAGGTATTTAAACTACAGCAATACAGTTGTCTGGACAATAGTAATATCACCGTACTGTTGACTGTGGTAATTCTATAGTTATAATGTGATGGCTATAGTACTACTCTAGTTATAATATGCAAACTATAGTAATACTATAGTTATGCCAAAAAACTATATGATATTTTCATAAAGGTAGTGTTAGTGTCAGGGTTCCTATATATGCCACAGAGCTGTTCTGGTAAATCTTGATGCCAGGATCTGTGCGCACTCTTTTAGGTGTTCCTCCATTTTCTAGTCCTCTTGCGTAATTGCTGGAAAGCACCACCATCTATTTTTCAATTTATTTTAATCACACCATCAGTGCAGCTGTGCTCTCCTTTGTCTTTATAAAGACAGAATCAGAGAGCTCTCACCCTGATGATCCCAGGGAGGAGGGTGGGGTGTGGGGGCGGGCTCAGAGACGGACTCGGAGCCCCAAACGCAGAGATTAATTTGACACTTATCTCCAAGCCCGTTGCACAGTCTGCCACCATCAACACTTCAACTTCTCGCTTCCTGGAGACAGAAATAATCCCTCTGAGGTCTAACATACTTCCAACTGCCCAAGGTTGCTTTTTATATCTCATCATGGATGAGACCATAAAGTGTGTTACATTATTGCGCTTAACTGTGAAGCTGAGTTTAGGATTACATCACTATTGTGGAAAGTTTGTGATGCACTTGCAGAAACTTAAGAGCCCTGGTCATGCTTGGAGGCAGCAGGAAGGCATTCCTTTAAGTGTTTGAACTGCCATTGGCTGACCGGACGAAGAGCCGTTGGAAGACAGATGCCAGGAAATCTGAAAGCTAGCAACAAATTTAAAGTTTCCACTGGTGACTAATGTTAGCTAACGCTAGACAGTCAACATTTGGCTGTAGACTGCATGAGTGGTAGGCTGAAGAATGAGTTTTTAAATAAACTAATAGTATTGTCAGTCGCTGTCCAAATACTTACGGACGTAACTCAAAATGATTTTTAACAGCAACTTGTGAGAGCAATACATTTATACACACGTATCGTCAAAGATTGTCATTTGTCTTAGTAACCACCCTCGGGTAAAGATAGCCGGCTAACGTTAGATGTTAGCGGTAAGTACGAACCCAACTCATCTTACAGCTATAGCTAACAGCAGCAGCATAATTGAATAAATAAAAAAAGAAATCATTCAGAAATGCTCGTGAGTTGGAAAAAAAATAAAGTGAGAGGAGGCATAGGTCAAAATGAGCAGAACACCCAGCTTGAGTGAGTGGTATCGTGACTGTATAGGACTAAAAAATGTCAGCTACTCGCTTTTCAAAAAGCATCAAATTTAGAAGTCTGAAAAAGTCTTCAGACAAAAATTGTCTTTAAGTTGAAGTTTGAATGGACTCTGCAGGTGAAGTAGTTTGGTTGTTATTAACTGTGGAAGAATAATCATAAAAATAACTGGAAGAACAACAATAGTGAGCTCTCAAAATTACACATGAGAAAAGTTGGAGTTGCTTCCTGAAGTGAACCCATTTTTCCCTTCAAAAAGAATTAAGCTGCTTGCATACCGGACGCGAAACGAATTTTTCGCACGACAGATTACATTCAAAGTCAATGCAAAGCCGCGAATACACGCGAAACGCGAGTATTCGCGGCTTTGCATTGACTTTGAATGTAATCTGTCGTGCAAAAAAATTTGTTTCGCGTCCAGTGTGAAAGCGTCTTTACTCTGAAGAGAAAGAGGACTGGTAGAAAAAGAAGATGAACGCAACTGAAGACAGCCTCCTGAGACCCAAGGTCCCTGTTGCATTGCACACACACACACACACACACACACACACACACACACACACACACACACACACCCACGCCCACATTACACATTTACACAAACATGCAGGCGCGTACGCGCTCGGTCACATATATGCACACACGCCCAAACATACAAATAAATGCTGAAATACACACAGTATGATGTTCGCAGGCACACAAGCATATGCACTGTTGGAGGGTGCACACACAACCAGATGTACAGCATTGAAGAGGGTGCGGCACGAGACAAAAAGGGTCACACATATGGTGCTCCGCGGGCATTTCTGCCATGGGCCGACTGACAGGTGATTAAGGCCATTTCTACAGTCTGGGTGTGTATAAACACAGAGTTATTCCGTCAATCTGGTCGCTGTGCCTTATGAATAAGTGTCATTGTCCTGCTCAGTCCCATTCTTTGTGCGCTCGCCAGCTGGCACCTGCTAACTCGGTGTCACATGACACTACAGCTGTGTCCACATGTTTCACTGGTCATTCCATCAGTTTAGATAATGCCTGCCTTAGATCAGCCCTGCCAGCTTTTCCAAATGACCTCATCATATTACCAAAGATTGCTACCTATTATGGAGGATACTTATTTAGCAATTTAGCGAAGAAAAGTGGCCACCAACTCAGGGGTTAATTTCTGTGGTGACATTCCAGTATGCGGCCGTTGGACAGGGAAAGAATGGGCCGGTAGTTAGCGCGAACTGGACCCCAGCCCTGTTCTACATGACAGAAACTGTGAGAAGCTCCTTGCAGCGATTTTCCCTGACATCAGTTCCCACTCAGCAGCAACAAACTGCTCATACAACATACAGACACTAAAGCCGCTTTCACACCGGACGCGAAACGAATTTTTCGCACGACATAATATTACATTCAAAGTCAACGCAAAGACGCGAATACACGCGTTTCGCATGTATTCGCGTCTTTGCACTGACTTTGAACGTAATCTGTCGTGCGAAAAATTCGTTTCGCGTCCGGTGTGAAAGCAGCTAAACTCATTAACAGATGAATTTTAAGAGCCATTCTGAGAGATAGTTGTTCATATTACTGTAGATGGAGATCTTTGGTCACTGACAGAGCCATAAAATAAGAACATATTGTAATTATAATTAGCTGTGAGTCACCTTCACAATTTAAATCTACTTTTGTTCAGTATTAGTCATTGTCAAGTGAGACCTTTACTTTTTCAAATAAAGGACAAAACTTTTCTTTTCAAATTACCTTAAGGAAGAGGAAAACTAAAAAATGAAATTGGGCATTTTCTGTATATACTTGAACATCAACAACTCCCTCGAATGGAAAATTAAGCAGTTTCTGACATATGTTACTTCATCTTTTTGGAATGACTAACTACAAACTACATATGTGCATCCTCAGAAATATTTTCAAATTGTTAAAAAAAAATTTTGGATTTTAAAGCCAAAATTCCTCTGAACTCTTTGGAAAAGTTGCTGTTAATGAAATCTGGACAAGTTATTAATGGTGGGATTGTTGCATAGTATGAAAATAAATTTTCAGCTGTCAAATTCTCAAATTTGGTGCTACAATTAGCCTTATGAATGCACCTGGATACAATAATCAGGACAGAGGCATAATTGCAGTGTCTTGTTTTAGAAATAATCCTCTAATATCCCGCACATTCATATATTAATGGATCAAACCAGGTGGTGAAAAGACTCACATTTTCAGGCAGATGATGGTGAAAGGTTAGCGGGAATGTTCATATTCTGAGCACAGGTGAGGGGACAGGGAGCAGGGGTCTCCAGATTAGAAATAAGTTCACATTAGTAAATCGAAAACAGATGAATTACTGCCTAATGATAACCAATTTGGAGGGTCTAAGAGGACACAGCTGTGGCTTGGGCGAAATTTATTCTTTTTTTTAGAAGTAAGGCCAGTCCGTTTAAAGGCCAGACCATAGTGGGGGTAGCCAGCACCCAAGAACTATACGGATAATGGAAAAATAATGCTATTTATAATAATTTGTTTGGCCTCAGAAAGAAACAGGGGGAATTAGAGGACTCCATAACTGCAGTTCCCTCACTACATGCCCCTGTTCATCTCTGCGGTAACAAGATTAGAATTGAAACCTCTGGATGCGCGAGCCCTTTCTCTGAGATGTGATGAAATATTAAAATAAGCCGCGGCCTGCAATGCGCCGAGAGCCTTTTCAGGTGCGCGTGACATTTTCTGTCACTGACACTTGGCTGTCAATCAAAGTGACTGACAAGCTACATAGGACAGGTAGGAGAAGGCCTCATGCAAGCTCATTTAGGTTAGGGACGCTGCTTGCTCTGCGTGGAGAACTAAATTACCACCAGCTTTTTAAAAAATTTTTCGAAAGGAATTATTTTCATTTCCCCGTTAAGTTCAAAATGACGATAAACTGATCTATCTCTGGTGCACCATCACAGTTTTTTTCTTCTATGGATCCAGCATGGAACCGTACACAATGTACCCGCATAACTTAGCGCTTCAAAGATGTAGTAAGTCATGAAAAAAGTACTTGAAGTAAGAATAGAAAAAGCAATTTTATGACCAGCCCCGGTTAAAATTATGCAATGACCATTACAAGAAACAATTCTGCTTTCATTCATCATTCTATTCGGTGAAGTTGTTGTCGCACTAGCAGAAAATATGAAAACTTTTTCATTTATATTCAAAATGCTTGGACTTTGGGGTTTCCATTTTCTGAAGTTTTTTAAAGGTTCCATATTATGGAATTTTTTTCCCACCTGTACAATGGTGTTCACTGAACCGAATATGTGGCTTTGGCCTGACAAACTCCCTATTTAGTCTCTAAAACTTTCTCCCCTCCCCTCATTTTGAATGCAGTGTTTGAAACAAGCGGTTTAAAATTGTCACTCGACCCTCCCACCTCTCTGTCTTGTAACACTTGCTTTTTCACTTCTCTGACTCCTCTTACTGTTTGAGGACGACAATGTCCGTAGGAATATTTATAGGAGCAGCAAAGACAATATTTTCACTACCAGCTGCTGAAGACAGTGAAACACAGGCTGGAATTCATTTTCAACTGTAAAGTTCCGTTTGAAGTTAATCCATGTCTGATTACGTGTGTTCATCATTTTACACTGAACTACTATTTGAACGAGGGCTAACACAACTCTGGATTTGCTCAAAAGTTAATATTTGTAATGAATTTCGAGTGTAGTTAAAAGTATGTAGACTGTATGTCGTGCTTGATTTTTTCCATCCAAAAAGTTGCTGACCCTGTGCATATTACATTATCATGCTCATTGCGCAGTTAGTTTACTATTAAATCAGTTCAGGTGTAAAGACTGTTGTTAGTTTAGCCAGGGGAATTTGATGTATCAGTCAAATGTCTTACAAGACAGACTGGGAACTGGCACTTTTCTCCATTTACTGATATTGCTGTAGGACAGGAATTAAGCAGGCACTCACAACCGTGTTTTACAACTGTGAGCAATAGTAATGACGTTAACAAAGGTGACATGTTTCTGAATCTTGCTTAATTAAGTGATGGCACTGCCTGATATTTGCTTCACTGCTAATATTACATTACCTCATGATCAGAGTGGTACACATTTCACTGGTTAAAGTCAGATTAGAGGTTGATTTTTTTTTTTTTTTTTTTCAAAATTTGCAGAGGGCGCATTTGATTGCACTGGGTCCCTGTCAATTTAAGCATGTTTAATCCAGGAGACAGAAAAATACTTTATATTTCATCTTTTTCGCCATGCCGCAATGAGTGAACTGATCTGATGAAACTCCATTTGCTTTCATGAAGTATTCCAGGCGTTTTCTCTGGTTTCTTTTTTTTTTTTTTTTTTTGAAGCATTTTCAATGCTGCTTTTGAGTGGCGAGTGCCTTGCCTTCATGCACCCCTGGAATCTCACTGTTTTTACATACGTTTCTAGTTTAAGACATTTTTACTTCGAGGTGCTCAAAGCAAAAAAAAAAAAAAAAAAAAAAAGCTTCATGTTGTGATCAATCTTTTCCCTGCTGTCCTACTGCATGAAAGATGAAAGAATGGGCGGAGCTTTATTTTACATCGGGCTCCATTGAAAACAGCAATGGCTCAGTTATCTGTTGTTACTGCTTTGGCCCAATAACAAACTGGTTTGCGAAAGTTTTCCTCTAATTTTTTTTCTCACTCTACTTAAGAGCAAACACAAGTGCCAACTGCTAATCTGCTACATGAAAAAAAATGTGAGCAGCCACTGAGCACATTCAAAGTGGCATATTGGCACAGTGGGCAGCACTGCTCCCCCTGGGTTCAAGCCTGGGGAGGGCTTTTTGTGTGAGTTTGCAAGGTACAAGGTTTTCCCGGGTACCCTGGTGTTCAAGCCTGGGGGGGTTCTTTTTGTATGCATGAGTTTTTGTCTTTTTTTGGGAAGTGATGTTTTTGGTCTCCCACGTGTTTGTATAATTTTTAAGGTTACCCTAAGGGTTCCTCCCCACAGCCCAAAAACATGTTAAGGTTATAAGGGTTGGGTTAGGCATACATTGCTTATTGGAGGGAAACTGTAGAGATCCTGAAT